>JAFIDM010009631.1:300918295-300933043 GCA_023159025.1 Thereuonema tuberculata
AAATACATACCTGAAATTATGCCGTGTATTTTTGAAACACCCTGTATGTAGTAGTAGGTTACTACTGTGCTACATTAGGGGTGGGCGAGTACTCGAGTTTTTGTATATCTATCGAGTATTTTTTAATACTCGGAGCTCGAGCGAGTAGTGGAGACTACTTGAAAACGCGAGTCGAGTAATTAAAAAGTGTTGAAAATGCCGATCGCTATTATTTTATAAAAAAATGTGTTTGACAAATTAAAAACATACTTGAGTGTGTGTTGTTTTATTTAATCCCCAATCCTTTAAATAAATACTGATTTAATTCGTATAATCACGCAATAAGTAGAATAATTAATTCAACAGTCATCTATTTTGTTCCCGAACACCGTAGTCGGTGCAGACGGGACCGTAACAGCATCGCAGACGATGCATAGTAATCTTTATCGTATCAGTATCGGTAAAAAAAGTTCCTTTTAACGTTGCCAAAAATAAATATGTTCCGATTCTTAGCATTACAAAAATTCCAGCATATTCAACAACGAGTTTGATATCCTTCCGCGTATCGCTAGAAGATTACGATATTACCAAAGTGTGTGTGAATCGATACTAAATAAGATACTCTTTGTTTCGACCACGCATTCACATTGCCACAGCCAAAGTCCAAACTTTAATCCATTCCAGTTAGTTTTCCCCAGAAATACGAAATCGATCAACACAACAGTGCTCCAAGTGGTCATAGTATCAGCTAATTCCTTTTGAATACACCACGCTGTACTTGCCAGACTGAGTTAGTTTAACAGCCAACCACCAGGATCGCTAGCGTCTCTTATGAAGGAAAACTTCAAAGTTCAATTCCATTTTCATTGAGTTATAATTTACATGTTGCAATTGTAGTTTATTAGGGTACTTTACTTACTTGATTAATTCTAAATGTAATATTAGACTTATATTAGGCCTGCTTAATAAGTATTTTACTATTTTACACTATTTTATTTACACTTGACCCTTTTTTTTTACTATATTTGTATCTTGAAGTATGGTCATTTCAGGTAAATTCATCAATTTATTTACACATTTTAACATTAAAAGTAAAGTAAAAGAAAAAGATTAAGTCAACATTTTATAATTTTGAGTTTGTACATTTGTAGGCCTATATAATTGTAAACCAATATCTTAGAGATAAGGAACATTGTTTGTTTTAAATTTTATAATAAAAACTATTGGAAAGTAAGTCTTTTACTTATAACCCGTGCTACTCGACTCGATATTCGAGTAGTTGGCTCAACTACTCGACTCGAATCAAAAAACCTCTACTCGCCCAGCCCTATGCTACATAAATACATATATACTACTACCAGTTTACATGTTTAGTTGTTTTAATTTCAGTTGCTTCAATCTTTACAAATACCTATTTTTACCTATTTATTTGGGAAAGTGCTCCTTCTGCCTGTCGTTAAGGTAACTTACAGAAGTACATATCTTACCATGTTGACTGTAGATTGATCAAGTTTAGGAGTTCAGATCAGGGATATAATATTTTTTTGCTTCTTGCTTTTTTTTTTTTTGTAATTATTCATACTTTGTTCAGTTACTTATACTAAGGAAAATAGTACAAAAGCGATTTTGTGTAAGACTAAACTTTTAATTAAATAATTATGAATAAGAAAGAAACCCAAATTTCAAAAGAACCTGAGAATCTAATACTCCTCCCTTTTCCTAAAATGATGCTGATCTTTGTATAATTTTAGTAAATATTGAATCTTCTTTGGCTGTCTAATCTTGAAGGAAAACTTCCTTGCTGATGTTTCGTCTCTAGATCTCAGAAATATCTGCAAGGCTTAAGATCATCTTTTCAACTGCTTGAACAATGGTCGTGGAAACCCCAACATTTCAAGATTTAGTAGATATTGTTTTGACAGTTAAAACTGAGTATCGCACATTTTCTAAGTAATTGTGTTAAAAATTAGATTTTTTTTTTTAAATGTATACTTGGACAGTTTTAATCTGCTTACTGCTAGGTCATATCAGAGTAAGAAATGGAAAGGAACAAGAAAATGTATAGAAAATAGGAAGCTGACATATCATTGACCACCAGTTTAAAAAAGAAAAGGGATTGGATAATACAAAGTAAACAAAAGTACTTGTGGAAAAAAGTGCCCCAAATGGTGATCGGGAAAACTATAACTAAAATGAAAACAAATCATAGCCATAATATGGAAATAATTTTGTTATTCTTTATTTTTTTTTCTTTTCTGTATATCTCAGTGAAATGTATTCAGAAACTTTCAGTGCATTTTCATTTAAAATCATTGTAACAAACTTCTAAAATTTTGTTTCATTGAGCAGTGGACAGTGTGTATTTGTTGTCATGTGCCAAGATTAATGAAGCATCTGTTTATTAAAATTTTTGCATTCATATTTATATTCCAATTGTTGTCTCTTTCAAATGCTTATAATAAATGCTTATATGCAATTGTTGTCTCTTTCCCTTACATAAAAACAGTTATTATCTTCGCAGTTAACTATGTACATGTTGAAGTCATCCCTCACCAGTTTCTGATGAAACTGATTTTTCTGCTATTTGATAGGCCAAACATATGTCTGTGATTTTAAAAATAATGTTCATTTTCTTATTTAAATCTTTTATGTAAGGAATTGTGATATAGCATTTTCCAAGTGTTTCTATTTTTTCAATGTTATATAATTTATTACCAGTTTTCTTTAAACTTTCTTTAATAAAATAAAGTGGATAATCATTATTGAGAAAATAAATCCTTCATCCTTTCTACCTCTTTATAAAATCTACTTAGATGATGATATAAGAAATGCATTTTAAACCTTCATGAAAATTAAATTTTGATGGTGTGGAATATACGAGTGAAAATGAATAGTTTTTTTCTGATGCTTAAGGTTTCTTGTAACATGATGTTTTATATTTTAAATTAAAAGGTTCTATTAAAATGTCTAATTTCATTTCTATTGTTAGAATATTCCATAGTGAACTTTATGCATACATGAATATTACTGAAGATATGATAAATATAATTTATGTCCTGTTTGTTTGCAATAATAAAAATATCGAGGTTTATTTATGAGTATGGCAGAAACATAACAGATATCTGTTTACAGTACATAGAACACTTGGTGTTGTTAAAAGTAAGGAACTTAATATGGTTTCATAAAAGCACATATCTTTTATGAAACCATATTAAGTTTCTTACTTTATGTACTGTAAATAGATATCTGCTACGACTCCTGGTACTGCCATACTCATAAATAAACCGTAATTTTGTTTAAAAATACAATCAATACCTCAGTTTATAAATAAGTAGGTTTAGCATCACGCTTAAGAATCAAGAAAAAGGGAAACAAATTGAAAAGCATATAGCTATAATCTGTTTTAATGAAACTCTGAGATAACTGTTACATATTTATTACAACTAATGAGTCAGAATTAGCCTGTATTCAGCAGCTCAGAGGACCTCAGAATTGTTCATGGTAGAATACCTCAAAAATAGAGCAACATTATTCATTGATTCATTTCTTGCTAGGCACAAGTGATCCTCAACTACGAATTGAGCAGAAGCATATGCCAGGAATTAGGAATGGAGGGTGGTTGTGATGGTCCTGACTGTTCTGTTAAACAAAATTTTAAAAACAAAAGTTGCGTCCTTTATCTAGATTGGAGAAGGGAGGTTACAAACGAAACAATAGGCTTTCCAACCAAAAAAAATGGCCCAAAATGCTAGATTTCTTTTATTTATGTGGGCAGGAAGGGTTACAATCTGCTCCTCAGTATGCCAAAACTGAGCAAATATAGCTAGCTGGTAAATGCTGTTCATGAAACTGATACCTAATGCACATCATGGTGTGTCAGTACATACTTTAGTTTATCAACATTTCTGTGCAATATAAATTACATAAATTATTAAGTAGTATAATATAAAAAGAGGTTGCACACATATATTCTTCTTTAATACTTCTTAAAAACACTAACAACATACTGACAATATTTCATCTTCTCTTTCAAAGACTTTATCGAGCCTTATGCAAAAATTCTTAAGGAATAGAGAATAACATCTCTCTTTCCTAAACACTAAATAAATAATAATACAACACAACAAGAATTCAAAGACATGGAATATCTAACAACAAAGGAAACGTGATCTCAATCATGTTCAAATTTATTGTTTAAAATTATTCTTCCTTTTTTATATAAATAAAACTTTCAAATGTCTTTTTTTAATAGTATATTTTTGGGTAAAAGTCTGATTTTAAATAAAATTTTCAAAATTTTAAGCTAACTTCTTATTAAAAATCTTCTCTTTTGCATCTTCTCTCTTTCATATGGTCTTAAATTCTTCATTCCTCCCTTTCTTCCTCTACATTTGCCAGCACGAAGATAAATTACTCACATCTATTTCTTTTTACACTCACCATTCCTCTTCTTAATTTTGAAAATTTTCATTAAACACTGTCAAATTCTTGAAATGCATATTCTAACATCATCTAAATCTTCAATGGATAAACAAATTCGTATCTTCTTAAAATGCCGTAAAATTACATATATTCTTCTTTATTACTTCTTAAAAACACTAACAACATACAGTATAAGAAGATATGAGGTTTCACACATTTTCTTTGGTAATTATAATTATACTAGGCCATCTCCCGTGTACATGCGCTTGTTTTTCTATATCATATAGATTTGGGTAAGTAAGAATATTATATTTAAAATATTGCAACGTTTCAGCAATTATAGTTTTAATTGTCATTTTCGAATTACAAATAAATAGACGGATCGGAAATAAATAAACAATCTTGAGATTCAAAAAACAGGTTGAATACATTCATTATTTAATGGGGCGAATGGGAAGGACACGTAAGTCAAAAAAACAAAATAAAGTGAGTTGTAGTCCCGGTGTCCTAATGTATAAGACGTCTGACTTCGGATCAGAAGGTTGCAGGTTTGATTCCCGTCGTTTCATTGTAAAAATTACTTATATTTTCCATTCTCACAGGAAATTGCGCCGGACAGAGAAATAAAAGATTTTAGTAATATAGATTAAGTTAAATGAATCATACTTGTTATGATTTTACTGTAAGTGATCATTAGGTGGTTTTTTTTGTTTCCTCTTTAAATAATATATGTAATCAAATAAGATTTTTATATTTATTTTTAGATGAAGAGATAGTGAATATTATTGTAAAGCGCCTGAATCAGAGGGATGCCACTACCAAAGGGTGGGTATTGAGAGGATTTCCTTCTAATCTCCAACAAGCAGAGTTGTTCCATGAGAAAGGCTTCTATCCAAACAGGTTAGTCAGTCAAATTTTAATAAAAAATGTTAAAGTCTCCTTCCTTGATAAACAATGGTCTTAGATTCACAATCTAGAACATCCTTTAATTGTGGAAGATCAGCAGCTAAGACTAGTCATTTGACAATGCTACAAGATCTCACGGAAATAAACATATAAGGACAGTACTACAATTTCCTATGAAATCTAAATGATTGTTTTGAGTAGTTTTTTTTATTATTTATTTTTGTGTATTTCGTATTTGATGCAGAGTTGTGGCAAGTCCAAAATATACTTTACACTGAAGAATAAGTATACTTATTCTTCAGTAAATTATTTAGGCTTTGAGGAGAAGTTCTCTTTATTTTAGAAATTATATGAAATTGCTTTAAAGTTCAGGAGAATGGTAATCTGTAATAATATCAAAGATGATAATGATTACATATATATTTGCTCTAGAGTTATTGTATCTACCGATTAAATTGTACAGACAGACTGGCTAAGAAAAATTTGGCCTCGTTTGGATATCTTTTTTAAGATTTATTGTCGATGGACTCAAAAACATGTTTTTGTTTGTATTTTTTTAATTTAAGCGAAGTTCAAATTACTTCAAAACATGAAGCAAACAACAAAAAAAAAAAAGATAAAATGTTTAAAGGATAATTGCAACACTTACTGCTGAAAATGGCTATCATTGTCATCAAAGTATACATTCTAGTTGAAATGAAGGACTAGTGTTGAGATCAAAACATTGGTTCTTTTACAGTGAATTAAAAGTTTTAAAAATTGCATTTGATAGGAGATGAATTTGATTTTCAAATATCCTGAATCATAGGGACAGCTTTGAAAAGAGCAATAAATAATTTTGTTCTTTCAGAATATCCTCAAATGTTCATAGAACTGAATTTGGAGAGCATTTCAATTACTACGTATTTCAAATGATGTTTTTCTTCAGATATTGATAATAATCAGTTGAATTCACTTGAGTGACAAGCATCAAGATGAAATATTCTTTATATTGCACAAAATATCTCTTTTTCTTTTTTTTTTTAACTGGAGCATAGATAAGATATTCTCTTAAACAAGGTGATTCCCATGGCTACAAACAATTTAGTTATTATTGCTAAGCTAAATATGCTTGGGAAAAAGTTATAATGTAGTCCTTTCGGAATGTTTTTTTGACTGACATTACTCTTTTAATAGCCCATTAAAATTTTCAATTGAATTCAATAGAAGCATAGTAATATGTAATTACAGTATAATTACATATTAGTGTAATTACAATAGGTTATCTTTACTGTACAGTATGGAATAAAAAACATACTCTATTTTGATCAAAGAAACATTTCCCATACAATTAAAGTAAGAAAAGATGTTTTATCTTAGTACAGTTAAATGAAATTGTTTTTATCTATTTGTTTTTTTTTCTCTCTCTACTTTTAGAGTTGTGTTCCTTAATTTATCAGATGCTTCATGTTTGCATCGTCTCTTAGAGCGTCGAGTCGATCCTGTCACTGGCCGTTATTACCATCCCCTTTTCCATCCTTGCGCAGATCCCAAAGTTGAAAGGCGTTTGAGAATCCATCCATGTGATGAGGAAAGTCAGGTTCACGAACGTCTAGAACAGTATCGGGTTGCAGAAACTGATCTTAAACGATTGTATGAAGAAATTGCTCAGGAGATCAATGCTGAAATTGAGCCTTACGCAGTGTTTGAGTTCCTTGAGAATATTTTGGTTCGTCCCAATCCCAGACAGTTGCATCTTCCTATGCATTACATTCCAAAAGCTGTTGTTTATCCAAGCCCACCAACACCTATTCTTAATTATCATTTATATCATTTAGATGTGGATTTCGTGGAATAACGGCAACAAGTCAATGAAATTTGGTAAATGTTTTATTTACAAATAGAAACATTTTTTCTTTATTTTTTTATAGATTAAATACATGATAATCAGGAAGGAAGGTTAATATGATTTAATATTGGCAATTTTTTTGTCATTGAGTTTTTATTAAGCATCTACACATATCTGATTCTTTTTCTAAATGAGTACTTGCTTTTGCAAATTGTAATTGGATCTTTAGAAAAGGGATTTTTTTTTTTTAAAGAAATTGTTTCCTTTCTCTATCATTACTGATGTCTTGAAGTAACAGCAGAGTTAAATGTATATATTCACATAATAAGGATATATTGAATTATTTATTTAATGCCCTTACGATGATAATTGTTGAACATAGCTTGAAAAGGTAAAATTAAGGATTTTCAAATATTCAGTTCGTAGTGGAATTTTTCTTTGCAAAAGTACATTTCTGCTATCTATGCATAGTTGTTTTACTTCCTCTTTAATTTTTTTTTTTTAATATAAGGAATACTGATGATTTCCTCAACATAATGGAAATAGATTTTACTTACAAAATAGATCATGCCGTGAAAGACATTTGAAATGCTACAACTGAATGCTTGAAAATGCTGTAAGAGGTAAAAAAAAGTAGTCTTGGGCTCAACGAATTAAAATTGTGAAAGTTTAAAATAAAATTACTGAAACTGTTGCCATTTGAAATTTAAATGTTGATCATTAACACAAATTTTTACCACTATATTTAAAAAAGAACAAATTTTATTGTTGTAAAAAAATATTCAAATTTTTTATTAAAATTATGAAAGGTTTATTTACATAGGTTTGTTTGTGATTTGATTGAAACATATATTATTTTAACTTGAATCCAGCGCTAGATGCCCCCTTTTTTCACTCTAATTTCCTTGCTTTGAACAAATAAATGCAGCAGTATTTTCGCTTACAATATTTGAAATCTTTCCTTTGTGTAATGAAAAAGAAGAAATTGAAAGTTTATTTAAAAGAATGACGAGTTTGTATCAAATATAAGAACACTTTGACACAATAAAGCAAATTGTGTTTCAACCCTTCACATTAATTCTGGAATACCATTTTGGAAAGCAAACGGCCACCCATTGAGTTTCTTCTCAAGATTGTAGTCTCTATTTTATAGTTGTTGTTTTTTTATATTTTCTTTTTCCAAATTGGAACCACAAGTTCTTTTGTTCGTAAAAGGAATAAAAAGTCACAGAAGATGAACAAAAGTGAAGCTTGGGTGAATCTTAATTTCTTGGCAACTGAGCTCTGACATCTTGTTTAGCTTTGTTGTCTTGTGCAGGTTCAAGTGGTGGAAGTGTTGTTGTTGGCAGAACATCACTAAAAGAGAAAGATTGATAATTTAAAAATTAACATAAAAAAGTGACTAAAAACAAAACACATTAAATTATCTGGATGACAATTAACATTTAAGGATTTGCAAGTTGAAATTTGACCTAGTCAGATGCTAACCAAAAGTTTATCGGAGTTGCATTCTAGTCAATTAGTTCTTCAAATAAATCACTTAAGTTTAACTTCAGTGATTTAAAAAAAAAATGCTGAAGAAAGATGTATTTTTTTTTCTGGAAAGTAACATCTGAATTGTTTAAACACTTTAAATAGATTTACCACTTAATTTACACTCATTAACAAAAAAAAAATGACGCACCTAGAAGGAATTGTCCAATGGAGACAAAAATTGGTGGAGAGGAAGATTATGTACAGAATAGAAAATTATTAGACTTTCAGACAAATTATATCCCAGACATGCTCGATTGGAGAGAGATCTGGGGATCTGGCTGGCCAAGGAAGTGTTTCACAAGCTGCAAGACAGGTCATAGCAACACGTGCCGTATGTGGTCTGGCATTATCTTGCTGAAAAATAAGGCCAGGTACTGCAAAAGGAAGGGTAGCAAAATAGGTCTCAGAATGTCGTCGACGTACCGCTGTGCTGTAAGTGTGCCACTAATGACAACCAAAGGGGTCCGGCTATCAAGGGAAATGGCACCCCAGACCATAACTCCTGGTTGAGGGCCTGTGTGGCATGCAATAGTGAAAGCAGGATCGGCACGCTGCCCTGGGCGTCTCCATACACGTCTGCGACGATCATCAGGACACAGTTGGAAGCGGGATTCGTCGCTAAACACTATACGTCCCCAGTCAGCATCATTCCAACCGGATCGAGCCAAGCACCACTGTAATCTGGCCCTACGGTGTGCAGACGTGAGTGGCAGATGGCGTAGCGGTCGGTACGAGCGTAGATGTCGCTCTCTCAGCCGTCTGTGAATGGTCATGGTGGACACTCATGTGCGGGTCACACGTCTGATGGTTGTGACAGGCGATGATTCAGGCGCTGTGACAGCTGATCTGACAATCACTCTATCCTCCCGCTCTGCTGTGGCCCTAGGGTGACCGCTACCTTCATGACGCTGAAATCTGCCATTGTCCACCCATTCCTGCCAGCATCTTCTAATCGCCGCATCACTTCGACCCATATGAAGAGCGATTCTCCGATTTGCCCAACCTGCCTCTTTCAATCCAATGACACGACCTCTTTCAAACTCTGACAGTTGCATGTAATGAGCTCGAATCCTGCGGCGAGGCATTTTTTCAGTCGTTGAAAGGTATTCTAACTCGCAATGCAACAAAAAGTTTGACCATCAGATTGAGAATCGCTTCTTATATACACCTGCTGAGTGCGCAGTTCCGATGCGCTGTAGCTCTCGCTATTCATTCATTGGACACCAAAGTTTAATCATTTGCATGGGCGGTCCCAATGTCTTTGCATACGAAATTTCATTACAATCGGACAACTCCTTCTAGGTGCGTCGTTTTTTTTTTGGTAATGAGTGTATATTACAATGGTCAAAATATATAAAAAATATGGTGATAAATATTCAGCATAGATTCAGATAGATTCTCTCTCTCTCTCTCTCTCTCTCTCTCTCTCTCTCTCTCTCTCTCTCTCTCTCTCTCTGTATATATATATATATATATATATATATCCATTACTGAAAAAGGAAAAAGACAAGTTTAAAATTAAATCATGTTTTAAAATATTATAATCATAAGAAGCTTGGTAACTAAGTTATAACCATAAGAAAACAGTTTGTTTTTGCACAGGTGCCCTGGACATCTCTGTAAGATAAAATAAATCTTCCTCTGTTTATGCTACAGTTTTATCATGTCAAGATGGGAGATTTTCTGTCATATGCCATTATCAACAATGGACTTTTCAAAGGCATTTATTGAATGATTGACTTGATTCAAAACATAATTGAAAAAAATCCAGAAAAGCGACCATCCACTGTACTGAAAAGAGCAGCTCAAATGAAAAAGCAACACTCAAATTTCATGTTTCTATGGAAATTAGGTTTGCAAATTGAAGGTGATTTCTATGACGAATGAGTAACTTCTTTGCCACAACTATATTTCAGTGGTAATATTTTTAAATGTGCATGCAGAAAAGGTAATTTTTCCCAAATAATAATGTTAGATGAAATAGTTGCTTCTTGTTTCACCAGTTAGATATATCTGCAGACATGACTGTATTTATATATCTTAGTCTTCCGAGAAGCATTGATAAGGTTATTCTAATGTATTTGATTCAATTTCAGTTTGAAATTCTTTTGCAGTTTCAAACAGTTAAAACAGTTATGCAACAACAGTTTCAAAAATGAAAAGGGATAATAAGTTTCCCCTAAGCTTAATGGTATTTCATGCCATTTTTTATAAATGTTTTATAAGTGATATTTATTCACAACTGTCAAGGGAGAACATATACGTAGTAGTCAGAAGAAGATGAAGAAGTTTTGAAAAGCAGAAAAGTAGTTTATCTAAGTGGATTCCATGAACTTCACATAGAGAGTCCTACATTTTACCTGAGATTTTGCTATATCAAAATCTTTGTCATGTTCTTAATGAATGGCTCATTAAAATATTCGTTTTTAGAATTTTCTATAATTTATATTTAGCATTAAAAACTTAGATCAACTTAGAAACAAGTTGTAGATACTAACCAATCTTCTGTTGGTGGCTCCACACAGCGACGAGACTGTTTATCAAACACCAGAGTGGCTGGACATCTCATGAGACGAGGATAACCTCCAATGCACTGCCAGAAACGAGTACAGCTTTTTCCCAGAGTCACTCTACCATCAGGGTCATCTTTGCAAAGAGCTACAATAGAGAAAGAGCAATAAGGAAATGATTAAAATTATTTTGAACAAAGATAAAAAATGATCTCAAAACAGATGAGTAGGCAAAGAAAATTTACTGACTGCTTTATCTTATTCCTTTACTAGATCAGTGTTATATTTCAAGATTTTTTTTTTTATTTATTTATTTAAAGTTAGTGAAAATCATTTTTAATTCATATTTCAACTTCTTTTGAGATCTGATTGGAAAAGATAGCTGGCCAAGATCTAAGACAGGGGCCGGAAACTCACGGCCTTTTGTGATATTCAATATGGTCTTTGGCATGCAATTTCAAATTCATATGGTTTTAGTAAGAAACTTACAAAAAGAATAATAAAGGATTACATTATAAATAAATTGAAAGCTCACAATGATAATAGTCAGAGCTGAAAATTGAAGACCTTTGTAAGTGAACTATTCACAAGACTGACTGAAATAAAATCGCCCAAATACTACTTCTATTTCGAGTCATACCTCACTTAACAATAGAATTAAGTTACTTGAAAACATGTCTTTTAAATTTATTTTTCATTAAAATAATAACGATTTTCCATATACCCCCATATTATAATTCTAGATACATTCAGAACTGATGTTTTCTACTTTATAACTAAATGTGTACCTTCATTATCAATAGGGAATATTTTAGTAGCATACATATATACAACACTATACTATGTATGTGAATGCATGCAGTACTCGATAGAATTTTTGGCCTGATGAATTTTCCATTGTGTAATATGTGGCCTTCCAATGATCAAAGGTTTAAACATCCCTTAATTCATTTCTTAAAATAAACAAGATTAGGAAAAAAAAAAAAAAAGCTTGAGACTTCAGTTTCAAGTGAAAGTCATTCATTTGTCTTTGATCAGTTAAAGTAGGAACTACAAATTAAAGTGGTCTGTTTATACTGTCATTGAGAGCTTCATATTGCTTTTGAATAAACTGACCTAATTAACAAAAGAACAGCACCTGAATCAAATAGAAATTGCCTTTCCGATTCAATTATTAGGAGATGAGTTGGGTACGGCCGTTTCGTCCTTCTAGGACTCTTCAGCCCGACCCTGCCTCTCCCGATAAAAAGAATCAGAAAGGCAAGATCCTATTGATGAGAGTCACCGCCAACTTGGAAGTGACCCCCAACAAAGGAAAGCAAGAAAAATAAAATGTTGTGCCTCTCGACATCAACAAAATCCTTTTCCTACGACTCGTAGGGATGAAAGGACTTTAAGAACAGAGCTGAAGGCTCAAAGATAAATATTTAAGAAAAATAAGCAAAAAAGCCAAAGTTTGGATTTTTTGCTTATTTTTCTGACCTAATTAACAGTTGGAGTGAAACATTGCTGCTCACGTGAACATTTTTCTGCTGCTATGCAAAAGTTGGTATGACAACTCTGATTTTATTATAAGTTGTTAAATTATAAAACAAGTTCTGTCATTATTATTAAACAAAAAAACAACCTCGATTTTATTAGTATGATTATATGGAAATGTCGGATGGCATGTACCCAATTGAAATAGTTCTCTAGCTGTTCTTAACCTTCCTCCTCCTCTTTGTTTTTGACCGTTTAATATTTAAGAACTTCAAGCTGTTTATATGGTCTTTATTTGATAAACTTTTTATTACAAAACGATAACATTTTTATTACTGTTTTGAATTATTTTCTTTGAGCCACTTGATTAATAAAATGCCATCATTACATTTTTATAGGGGTTGAAGAGTGTTAGTTATTAAAAGCTCATAAATAGACTTTTTATCTGTTTTAACTGGATTAGTTTTTTTTTTATTATTATTATGAGAACTGTAATTTCTTTGTTCTTCAGGTCGACAGTAAAGTCAGGATGGTGTGATGAGAGCCTCCTTCTAATATTAGCACTTCTTATACGTTATTGGTAAATAAATAATTTCATTCTTGGTAGATACTTGTAGAAAAAGAAAAATTTAGCTGGACATATATCAAAAAGCAAATGGAATTTTACTAAATTTATTAATTCTTTCATATTTTTTTTTATTCACTCTTCTTCATAACTGCCTTCCTATTCGCTTTCGTCTCTCACCTTTTGCTCTCGTGTCCTCTTTTTAGTTCTTGGAACATCCTGATTCTTTTTCGTCTCCTTTATTACTACTACCTCTTCCATAACTAGTTTCTGATTCTCTACAGTACCTCCTTATTTTTATTTTAAGCAGAAGAAAGGAAAAGATGAAGGAAAGGAAATAGCATTGTGAAGAGATCAATATAAAAATAAGTACGAGTTATAAGAAAATAATGAGATTTTCATATGATTTATCTCATATTTTCTGTTATAACTCAATTTAAATTGATTTCTTTACAATATTTGTTCTAAAGCAAATAAAAATAAGTCGAAAGGTGGGGAAGGGCTTCTAGTGAAAGATTTAAATTTGCCTAGAAAAAATTTTGACGAATTATTTACTTGCAGTTGGTGAAATATCATAGAATCATCTTCCCTCCATTAATTTATCTTAACTAAAGAAGGTATCAAGTTCGCTATTTCAAAAAACTAAATAGTAAAACTGAAAACTATTTCTTAAAAAAAAAAAAAGAAGAAAAGTTAAGATTCTCATTAAAAAAGAATTAATTAAACTGGACAACGCAAAAGGACTAATTTATTCTTACGGTGTTTCTGACATCCAGACACGAATTGTGGCCAATCGCAGGTGTGGCTGTCCTCGTTGTAAAGAAGGCCACCATTACAGAACTGTTCTGTAGCTGTTCCATTCCAGCAAGTCCAATAGCGCGTGCAACTGGTCTCATGACTGAAGATACCGTACAGCCACTCACAGTGATCTGTCTGGATAGCAGCATCTGAAGAAAAACAATTAATAACGGAATTATAAAAGATTTCAGTAATTAACATTTCAATTGTCTGGAAGATTGAATTGAAAAGTATTGAAAACAACAAGATTGAAAGATTTAAGATTAAGAAAATAGTTGTATTGAAAGTTAACTCTTCTTTTATAATTATTACATAAAACGCAAAAAAAAAGCGTAACTATCCCCTGGAAATAAATGAATTTGAAAAAGAATCGCGTAGACATTTGATCCCTAAAATATTGTTAGTAATTATTAATAAAATGTCACTATGCTACTTATACAGAAGTTTGCCCATGAGATAATCACAATTGATTTTTAATCTGTTGCCATAAGGTTACTATAATATATCCGCAAAAAAGTAAATAGCTTTTACCTTTTTTGTAAAAGTATTACAATACGTATCTTTCTCTTAACATATAATTTAATTGATATTTATTTTTTTTGTCTAGCAAATAAAAAAACAAAAACAAACAAACAACAACAACAACAAAAAAAAAACCCGGAATATTTTCTTTAACAATCAAACATTTTTTTTTTTTTTTTTTTTTTTTTTTTTTTTTTTTTTTT
>JAFIDM010009631.1:300933143-300977502 GCA_023159025.1 Thereuonema tuberculata
TTTTTTTTTTATATTATTTATTTATTGCAAAATAATTAGATAGAAGCTAAACTTGCAGTAGAAAGTAGATGTTACATATTAAAAAAAAAAGAAGAGAGATATGTGAAATTATTTATATTTCTACTCCTGCATATTTTTTGATTTTTAAATATTCGCCAAAACAAAACAAAAAAATCCTAGAAATGACGCTGTATTAAACACCAATTTTTCAGAAACACTGAATCTTGAGTATCTTAGTATACTTTGAAATTTATAAAATTTGCCATTTAAGAAAGGAATTGTTTTTTTTTTTTACATTTTCCCTTACGTTTATTTTAATATAAAAGTATTTTAAAATTGACTGGAAACTATATATAGAAATAACAACTGTCGTTTTAATAGAGAATTTATTTATCCATTACGAAAATCAGCTTGTGATTTGAAAATAAATTTTGGGCTATTGTTATTGAGGACTGAGTTATTATGAGAGAAATTAAAAAAGAAACCCAACCCTTGTATGAAATGGAGTTTTAGGTCGTTGATAGACGAAGTCAATGTCCTTTTAAGACCAACGCCTTTGATACTTACTCATGTTGGGTCTGTTGGTGCAGTCTCCTCTCCAAGGATAATCGCAGTTTTCCGTTAAGCCGTGTCCTCTGCCCACAAAGATGAGTCCGTTGGGGCAATCCCTCAATTCTATTTGGCCATCGATGCAAATGTAGTATTTGTCACAGTGAGATTCATGCGGGGCTGTTCCTCGCTTGGACTTACAAGCGTCCTGCTGTTGGCAGCTCACTGAAATCATTCAAATAGGATTAGCAATAGAATAGAATTTATTTACCTAATTCACAAACATTAATTTCTATTATAGCTATTGTTTAATTTTCATAATTGTGCGCGTAATTGAAGAGTGCTTACACGATAAATGCCAGATTACAATCGCTCATTTGCGACATTTATTGCATAAAAATCTTAGATAAATAAAAAAATAACAATTAATCATAGTGAAGAAAAATCAGTTTTCTGATAAAAACAAGTCTTTTTTTACAGATATCTTATTTAATCAAATTTTCTTCCATCTTTTTAGATCTATTTTGATCTGGTAAACCTAATAATGGCTTTTTATGAAAAACTTTTTTAATTTTATATTGGTACTTGATAAAACATTGTGAAGTTTTATTGTTATTCATTTAATGTTATTTCAGTCTTATTTTATTTTTCTAATTTCTCATTCGTTTCTTAAATGAGACACGGCAGTAAATTGCTTTGACCTCTTAATAAACCAACCAATGCTGTGGAAAAACAAAACTATTCATTGAATTTGACTGATTAAACTGATTTTTGCGCACTGTTAGTTAAACATTGCGTCCTACTTTAAATTAAAAGAATATTGTTGATTTTTTAAAACTTTTTTGTTTAGTTTAAAAATATCTTTTTCTATTACTATTATTATTTATTTATTTATTTAAAAATAATAATGAAAAAAAAATCACCTAAGTGAAATTATTAAAAAAATTTTATCCGAAAAACTTATATCCGATTTATTTTTTTTTAATGAAAAGCAGGAAAAAAGGTGGGACATTTTTTTTACAATTTTTTTTTTTTTTAAAAAAAACAAGTTTAAATCAACTGCAATTGAGTTCAGTGCAACTTTCTTATTTCTTGTAAAACTTTTGAAACACAATTTTCCCTTTATGTATAAAATCCAAAAGAAAGAATTAATGCTCGTGATTTTCTAAAAAGGAAAATGATTTTCTATATAGGATATATCTTTATTAATAAATATATAAGTGGAATTTTATTTGTGTGCGGTTCCAAATGGGCAATGTCCAAAAGGGACGTTTTTCTATAGGAATATTACTGAGTAAATCATCTGGGATATCTAATACTAATAAGAAGTAGTTGATCAATCGTTTTGTCATTCACATCCAATGATGCTCTCTTCATCCCAAACAAGAAAGATAAATTACGAAAAAAAAAAAACGATGTTATTAAGATGTTGTCAGTTATTTGTAGAACATTCGGGGTGGGGTTGGAAGTACTGTTTGTTATTTTTAACTTTACATCGGCGGTTATCGGAATGGACGGAAATTTTATCAATAGCCAAAAAAATTACTAACAAATGATAGAGTGCAGCAGTAGTTAGAGAAGAGGTGACCTCATTTTGCTAAGTTAAGATATTTGGTTCCTTTGGGAATAACATTATTTATTCAGGAAAAAAAAAAGTGCAGGTGTCTGTGACCCATTTTGAAAAGTCGACGAACGAAAGAGCCGTCGTCGTGTAGTGGGAGTTGTGTACCAATAATAAATAAAGAAGAATCGTTCCGACCTTCGGCCAACCTTCATATTTCTAATACATTAAAGGTGAACTTAACAAACACAAGAATAACAAAATTGAGAACAGAAATGTTTGAATAAAAGTCTGCGACGATGCTTAGACAAACACAGATAGGAAGTCGTATAATCCGTTCAGCAAATAGATATTAATCACAGGTTGCTGTTAAACTTGAACTCCTTCGGATAATAGAAAGAATAACATTTTAAGAAACTCGATCTCTTAGTAACTCAAATAGACACGTCCTCTTTACGAACTGCTAAAGCTAACAAATACATAATTCCATAATATCACAAATTGAACACTAATATTAAAGTGCTGTTATGTACTATTTGTGTCTGTTAATTAACGTTGTGTTGTTGAACTAATTTTTTTTTATTCTAAAAGAGTTGTAATTACTGTAATGCTAAAATGTGACAATTCTACATTTGTTCGGTTCCAAACTTAATCTGGAAAATTTTTCAGTAATTCTCATCTCTATATTTAATTGTTAACAAAATTTAGAACAGTCTATAAACTTTAATTTCCTTTAAGCAAATCCGCTGTGAGGTCTTTTCTGAAACTACAATTGAGGGAAAGCGTTTGAACTGTTTGTTATGCAATTGAAATTCATTGTCCTTAGATTTCTTTGTACTGTTATATAAAACAAAACATCTCCACCCACCCAAGGAGGAAAAGAAACTTAACAATGATAGAATTAATTGTGCGTCAATTAAACGCTGCATTGAGTTTTCCTTGGCTGACGGATATTAACTTCCCCTTCTCCTTACACAGTTCAGCAACTCTAATAGAGAAGTTGAGAAATTATGCATAATTACTAACAAATAATCATTTATATCCTAACTGTTATAAATTTTACTGTTTTTCTTTTCATCGTAAGAGTACAATTATTTTGTCAGGTTATAGTCTGCAAATATATTCTTTCAAATACCATAACGATGACTTTACAAAGCTTATTGATTGCTTACACTCATTAGAAAATTAACAAAGCGATTGACTTTGTTTTAATTTAATAAAAGCGGTGTGTTTTTTTTAATAAAAATAAAATGTTTAATAAAACTACTTTTAATGTTTAATAGTGTTTTTATCTTAATTTTTGTAAAATTTATGAAATGAATTTAAAAAAAAAAAAAAAGGAAATTCAGTAGCAAAACTACTTGATATCAAAGCTTATTAATTTAATTAAGTTATGAAACCGTTTATTAATTGACCATACAAAGTTTTCATTTTGCGCCAACATTTAAAATTTTCGAAAATGCTTTTCTGATTCAAAACAAGGCTATCTATGGTGGAGATTTCGAAAAAACAGTAACAAAAAACATAGCACTTCGTAAAAATCGAATGAGCTCTTGTTTCTAGGGATTTCCTATTACAGTAAAGCTGTATTAATCACACCTTTTTGAAATTTGATTGTTTTTTTTTTTTTCAAAATGCACTACTTCTCCATTGTTTTAAGTAAATTTGGTTTTATTTGTACCCAATATTTGTTTTCACTAACTTACGATTGAATTAGTATTAGGGAGAAAGTAATAATAAATAAAAATACACCCACACAAAATAACTACAGTAAGATCACAACTTGGAAAATGAAGTTAAAAAGAATTTCTGAAAAGAAAATTGGTATTTAGTATTTTCTTTTATCAAGAAGATGATTTTTCTCTATTTGAAATTCCTTTACTTTTATGATTAAAGAATATCTTAGCTTTTTTAAGTCAATCTAAGATTTTAAAACAGTGAATATATGTTTTGTCTTTTTTCCCAACCCTGTATGAATGTGGCTTGACTTTAGATTGCATTGCCACTCCCTCTTTGTAGATTTCTTTACTTATTTTTTTGTCTTGGACCAATTATTTTGATCATTTCTCAGTGGTAAGTGGAGCAGCAGCCAAGAGCGCAGGAGTGACAGTTTTAACTGTTAAATATTTTACTTTATAAATATATTTAATCTCTTCCTTCTTACTAGCATTGAATTTTATATTGCAGTAAGTGTTGAAACATGGGAAGCATTCAGTTTTCGTCGGGTGGAACAAATTTTATTTTTTTTCTCAAAATGCCGGCGTTGGTAGCAACTTCCTTCCTTGTAAATTATTTCTTAAACTTCTGTTTCCACGGGAAGGAATTCGGTTTGGAAACCAGTATAAACCCGTGATTGTTTTTACTAATGAAGAGTCTTTTCCTCATTGAAATGAGCTCAGTTATGATCCGAAGTCTTCCGAGATTGTGGAAAGGCATTGGAAACAAGGAATGTGGTCGAGGAAACAACCAACGGCGACCTGCAAACAAGCAGCGCCAACCTGTTTGGTGAATTAGGCCATTGGATACAAGAAAAACCAGACGTTTGTATCATTTGACCTTTCGAAAAATGGAAAGTATTCAGCAGATGAATTACAGTGTACTTATTTAAAAATAATAATCATAACCCATCATCAAATGAGTTACTTTAATTACACAGGTGAAGGAATTCTTTTTTCTACTTAAGGATTTTCTCAGAAGAACAGTCTGAAAGTAGTTCATTTAAATCAGGACAAACTTACAAACAAAAACAGAATCCATTGTGTGATTGGCATTTAATGTTGCTACAATGAAACAGAAGGAAGGTTAATGGCGATCAAAAAAAAAATAACCTCATTTGGTTGGTATTTATCGATTGTTTTTTGGTTGCAAAGTCCTTCACGAAATTGTTATTTGGCAACAAGGGTGGAAAAACACAAGGAATTTGACGATCCTTCAAGAAGTAGCGCCTTCGGAAGAAGGACTTCAGTTGGAAGTAATTGTGATAATATATATATTCCTACGGTCTTGGAATTCCTCTCTAGTGTTTATCATTACTTAGTGTAAAACAATGAAATCAAGGCCGCTATAGAAACCTAGACTTAAGAACCTTTAACATTGTACCATGGCCGATTCTATGTACTTTTTAGTTCGTACTTGGAAGTGGATTGTACGGCTCTTTTAATTTTCTTTCTTTTTTTTAACCTCAGATCGCTTCAACCTCAGGAAAGACTTCTGGTAACTCACTTCATAGAGGACTGAAGGTTTCTCGGTCTCATACGGACAGATTTCCCCAACTTTGCCAAGCACTAAATTTATTGATGCTTAATAAGGATAATAATAATGGTGTCCTATTATGGTCTATATCTATTCAAAAGTGAATCGAATTTTCATATATGCTCACTAAAATAATTTTGAAGATATCGAAAGAAAGTAGATAAAGATGATTTATTAAATAAGTTTTACAAATGACATAAAAAAACCAAAACCAAAAAACCTGCATATTTTACATATATAAACTAAAATAACGTCTATATTTCAAAATGGGATAAAAGTAGGAGCTAGCAGAACATTGCTGCACGGAAATTAAGTTTTTAGTTGAGGATTGGTATCATTAGATAACCTAAAAAAAATAAAGCGGGTGAGAGTAAACGAGGAAGGGCTCCCCGGGTTACTGTCCTTGATATGTCACGTGACCACTTTGCAGGCGAAAGGAACCCATTAATTAGAAGTTATGGGGCTAAATACGTAAGCACATTGACCATTCGAAGCACGAAGTGTTTTTCTCGCCCTAAGAGGTTGTTGGATGAAAAGTGAAACAACAGCTTTCTAATAAAGAAAAGAAAAAAGTAATTTCCGCAATTGCTACTCAAATCCAATTCAAAGTAATAGTAAAAACAGTTAAATTCAACGAATGTTATTATTTTTCAATACACATGTTTGTCAGTGTTGCCCAGGACAGTTGAAAGAATTTCTGATTCACTTCAAAAATTTTCTTTTCTTTTCTTTCTTTTTTTTTTTTCCAAAATATAGATCTAATATAATTACAATTGAAGTCGCCTTCATAATAAAAAACATTTCTTACGTTTTTTAACTGTCTTTTTTTATTATCCATTAAGAAATTTTTTACGAACGTTGATTCTTGTTTTCTACGAAAAGTTGTAGCTTACAAAACTATAGAAATCCATGAATTGATAAAGAATTAATTTATTTATCTACACTTTCAATAAAGAATAAAGAAAAAAAAAACAACAACAACTTAGGATAAAAAGGAAAAACGAAATAAAGTCTATTAATTGAATTAAATGGCAGATAAACCGATGCTGATCTATAGATAAAGGAAGGCTCCATTGTTTTCAGCTATCAAATATCAAGATTCACTATCAGAAGAGATTGTTCAGCTAGAAAAAATTAATAGGTTGTTAAGATAGCTTTAAAATAGTTTATTCGTGAGAAGATTCTCTTGAAGGATCAATTAATAATGGAGAGTGGGACTTTTCCCACAAGTTGAAGAAGATACTGCCAAGGTCTTTTAGTTTAACTGATGAAATTATTTTTATCCGAGATGGCAAAGACTCTACATTGTCCTTTTATAATCACCTTCAATATTTGGCAGGATCCTGCTTCATTGGTCCTTCTACATTGCACGAGATAGAACACGAGTTCTCTGTCTTTTGTATATACAGAGTAAAGAGGCATCTTCTTCTAATATTCTTGAAAGGTTTCACGTCATTTCTTTCGGCAAAACGCGCTGTTTTTAAAATGTCTTGCTAAAACAATTCACGGAATTTTTCAAGCATGTTTTCTTTTCATCATGGCATTGTAAACACGAATTGTATCATTTATCGTAAAGGTTTTTTAGTTCATACTTGAAGTCTTCATTTCTTATTCTCTCTGTTTTTTGCAGGTGCCTTATCTTAACTTCTTTTTTGTTTGAGCTTTCGCTATTCGAAAATTTCCATACATATATTGGAATATGCAATATTTCTTTATCTGAATTATTCTTATTGTCAAACGAAATGTCACATTCAGATTGTCTTTTATCTTATTGAAAATTATAGTGATTTTAAACAGAAATGTTATCTCACTGTATTTATAGTTAGACATTAGACAAAATCCTCTACGTATTGATAGTCAATCAAAAAAAAAACAAAAAAAAAAAACATCGACAATAACGTGAATTTTCATTTTCAGACCACCTTCAGAAATACAGCTCTGAGACCCTATACATCAATCGTCATATTACTGTAAAAAGATACGTACTAGTGATTTGATAACTGTATAGAATTCTGTAAATGTGACTGTTTTAGATACTTTTACGTTGAAGCTTATGGGATCCTTAAGAGAAAAGATCGTTTTTTACCTATCCGTATTAATACTTGTAATACTTTTTCAACACTGAAGCAGTTGTTTTGGCAAATAAATAATTGTATTTATAAAGTAATATATTAGGTTTCATCCTAAAAAGATTGTTTCAATTATTTTTTTAACGGACTAATTCTATTCACTAGTGAAACTGTAATTTGCAAATTAACTTCCGAATTGAAACTAGAAAATTGCTGGTGCTTCCTGAAATGAAGCTTCTATCAACAGGGGGGGGGGGGGGCTTCGGAGGGTCGAAAACCTCTTGTTGTATTGAAACCACAGCTTTGTTGTTGGGTTATTGTCATCCAGCCACTTCTGCAGCAAAGCAACAAACTGGATTTTCTTGTTGCAATCAAAGAGATGTTTTGCCCACTGCTGTAGGAAGGATCTCAAGCGAAAAGTACTTAGACATTCTTGTTCTGTTAACGTATTCATTATTTACCTGTTTCTCTGTTAGGGAAAAAAAAAAAAGATATTATTCGAAATCGTTATGTAAGAAGAAAGTGTTGTCTGTGAATAACAGTAGAGGAATTTTTTTAACTGCTGTTGCTCTTTCCGAGTTCTTACATTCACTTTTGCTCTATTCTTGAAAAAGAAATTTAATCGTACATTAAAAAAAAAATATCTGCAAGAGAAATTCTTGGATTCTAACGTATATCAATCAAAATCGACATACTGGGCCTTATGTCATCAAGGCAGTTGCACAAGACATCATTGATTTCAGTATAAAAGAGGATGGAAAAACAAAGGGGATTAATCTAACGAGAGGCTGTTTTCTGAATTTTGTGATAGTCAATTACTAACAAAGCTCGTCAAACTTTTTTAATGCATAAAACTGTCTTTATTTCTTAAATCTCATTGACTTTATCTTATACGAGATCTTAAATGTCTCTTGTTGTTACGGATAGTTACAGTTCCCTTCTAAAAGATCAATCTCGACTAGTCCTCTGTGCAATATTAAATGAACATTTAAAATATTGAAAATTGTTTTCGATTGCTCTTGTTCTTATGTCTGCAAGTTAGAAACAAAAGTTGGAACAAAGGACATTATGATTACATAAATAATAAAAATAAAATAGTAAATAAAGTACATCGATAAATAGTAAATAAATAAATAGTACATCTATTAAGAACAGTGTAAATATTTTAGTTTCTCAGCTCTGAAACCTGGACTGCAGAATCATTTTCCCTTTTTTTCTTAGCAGCTATCTTCTTTTGTGACGCGAATCGTATTTAATAAGAATGTTTTCGTATTATTAGAGAGCTAATACTGGACTGAAGTTGTTTTGTCGACTATAATTTTTAGTAAAAAGTGGAATAGATAGTAATATTCCAAACTAATTTCCAAGGGGTTAGGATTTCTACGATCTAAGTTATTTTATTGTTCAGATGCAATAATTAACAATTAATTGTAATTTACTATCCACCTTTTTCCATTTCATGGATGGATGGGTTTTAATTTTTTATTTAACAGTTAAATAGGCGAGCAATCGTCTAACTCAAAACGATAACTTTGCTTCCAATGAAGATATAACAAGAAAAGGGAAATATATTAAATAGAAAATAGCCTGAACTGAAGTCAGTCCAAAATCAATTTCCACGGTGGACAACATATTTCGATTCTGCAGTTTCAAGAAACTTAAATTTTGGTGAATGAGATTATGACAATTGAAATGTAAAAAATCAATAAAATAATTAGTATTGAAGAGATTTTGCAGTCTTTATTGGAATAGAGGAGCTGCAACTTCTTGAACTTCATTAGTGAAGGGAGATGTGATCATCGTATTGAGGTTGTCTTATCTCGTAGAGTTTCCTGATTCAAGTTCGATAGATCGCCTTACGGATCCACAGTCGATCTCTCGATTTTCAATGTAGTTGTTTTGTTTTTTTTAATATTTAATATCTTTATGATTCTCTTTGTCTTCAGATGTTTGAAAAGAATTTCAATTACTTTTGTAACGATATTACTGAAAATTCCGTCATTGTTGTTAACGATGGATTTGTTTAAGTAGAAAACAGTCTTTTAACGTCTTAAAATCAGAATCAGAAAAACTGCGTTAGTTTATCTTAATTTCTGTAATGTTAATCATAATTCTACATATAAATCCTGATTTATTTGCCTTCCCTTCTCCCCACAAATTTAACACAAATTTTACAATTGGTATTTTTTTTTACATTGCGCACAAATATAAAATTTTTTAACGCTGTAAAGAGTGTAAACTACACTTATTTTTCAATTTTTTTTTAAAATAAAAAAAAAAAAATCTTTGAATTAAAAAACAAAATACCTCAGGGATCCAATCTTAGCCCATTACTATTTTTGTTATATACTAATTCAATATTCAAATACATTAAATATAATGAAATTTTTGCATATGCTGACGATTGTATTATTTGCAATACTGACAATAATAATATTAATATACAAAAAGATTTCAATAGAAAAATAAAATGGACGCATGATTATAAAATGAAAATTAACCTCAAAAAAAACTAAATTATTAATTATTAAAACCAAAATCAAAAGATTAAATATTGCTCCAAAAATTATTTTTCATTCTTTTGAATGTATTCATAAAAATCAGCATAAAAAGAATATGTGTAACTGTGATAGAATTGAGGTAATAGAAAAAACTAAATATTTAGGATTAATTATAAATAAGAAATATACCTGGAATAACCATCTAGTTTCTATTTTAAAAAGACTTAATATAATTATTTATATTTTTAGACATACTAAAGTTATAGTTCCTATTAAAACTAAACTAATAATTTATAAATCTTTGTTGACTCTATCACAAATTATGGACTTAATAATTGGATTCATTTAAATAAAACAGAAATTAATCGCATAAACAATTCAATTACAAAATTATTAAATGTAATTTCTGTAGACTTTAAAACCAAAACTGAAGAAGAACAAATACAAATCTTACAAAATACAAAATCCTACATCCTAAACAAAAATTTATCTTTAACATATTAATATATTTTTTTTAAATCATAAGTAATTCAAATAATTATAATAGTTTACACAATACTAGAAGGAATTTTACAAACATTTTTAATATTGACCCTCCATAAAACAATTATGGATTTAGAAACAAAAATAGAATTATTAATATTATTTTTAACCAAATTCCCAAAAATATCCTCAAAACAAAAAGTTATAAAGAATTAAAAATACTAATATATAATAACATTATAGCTATTCTAGCCTCTTCCTGACGTTACCGAGTTGGGCTAGCGCGTGGTCCGTAGTTGGCCGGATGGTAAGATTAAGTTGTAAAATAAATGTAAAAAAAAAAATTAAATTTATGTATGTAATTAAAAAAGTTTTAACTTATAATAATAAATATATTATATTATAATAAATTCTTATTATGATATTAAAAATGTAATAATTAAAGTTAATTAAAATATAATAATATAGTATATATAAAAATTGTAAGCAATTTTCAGAACCTGCTGTCAGAGGGATTTTTTTTTTATTTTTTATATTTGTATATCCCTCTAGCGGGACTGTAATGTAAATTTCAATAAATAATAATAAAAAAAATAAAAACTCGATGCGAATTAAATTGAACGAAACTTAAAAAATATAATTTTCCACCACTTTCGTCTGAATCAGAGATCAACTGATTTTTCTTCCAAACAATTAATAAAACATTAACATTAATAATAATTATATAAAATCCAGTTTTTTTTTTCGGTTAATTACTACATTAAAATTTCATCTTCTAGACGGCTCATCCCTTAAGAGGATTATATGGACTTAGTATAATTATTATGGTGTTCTGTATTCGTATTTAATGACTAAAGATCATTATTATGATTATTAAAAAAATTAGAGAATTCGAAATTTCCTCAACCGAAAAGTCGATCTCTATTTACATATTGATTATATTGAAAAAGTAAGTCGGTGCATCTTCAAAATAGTTTGTAATGATATAAATAGCAAATAAGAATTAAGAGAAGTTATTATTTAAAGCAGTCTTAAAACTTTGTAAATAGATAAATAATAATTTGTGCAATATTTAAAAATGACAACACAAAAACATAACATACTTATAACATACATACAAACATAACATACTTATTATTACGTTATCAATATAAGAATATGAGCGGGAGCTTTATTGTTCTATTACTATTTTGAAAGAGGAGCAACCTTTTTAAAGCTTTCTATGATGAGCCGCTAGCTGTGATGCGGCTATTGCTGTTATCAAGATAGCTTCGTTTCTGCAGTTATCAGTTTTTTTTATAAATAGATGAAAGTTCGAAAAATGGAATCTTAAATCAGCTTCTGTTAACAAATATTACTTCAGTAACAACTTATAACTTCAATAACTTGGTTTTCGCAATTAAACTGATAAACTTTCAACTTTCTTTCTAAGTGATCAAGTTGGCATACTCAAATTGAGAATGGATGAACAGATCAATGCAATTTATGTTTAGAGATTTTTTTTCTTCAGGTTTTGCGATCCATTTCAAAAAAGTAGAAAAATCTTTTTTTTTTTTTTTTTTTTCTCTCTCTATTTAGAAAAAGCAGTTGCAACTTAATTGGGCAAGGCGAAATGACTGATAGAACCTTCTGGAAATTTTTAACTCCAGTACTATTTTTAGAACCTAAATTGTAGTTGATATCAAATTTTGCACGATCGTCTCTTTCGCACGATAGTTTTTGATTTATATTTTGCTGTCAATAGCTTTAGTTCAAATTCAAAATTAGTATTAAAAAAAAATGAAAAATTTGGTCAAAACGAGATCATGGAAAAAAACAAAAAACAAAACAAAAACAAACAAACTACAGTCATTATTGCAATTATTAGATTATTTGCTATTCTTGCTTTGTACAGTTCCGTAATCTTGATCACCTTATTTGAAATTTTGTAATGAAATGAAATCGCGAACACTGTTTTAAAGCATAAATAAAAAACAAAAAAACAAATGAAGAGTGAAAAGAAAACTTTGAAATAATAATAATAATAATGTAATATGCTTTTTTTTTTCCTCTTTTATTTGTACCAAGAATTCTTAAAAGTCGCTTAAATTTCCAGTTAAAAATATTCATTGTACTAGATTAGTTTTAAATTTTAATATCATATACTTCTAGTTATATTTTACACAATTTATAATTATTCGAAAATGGTTAGAAAAATGAAGAACGAGCCATTTTTTCATTAATCCAAATATTTAATTATAATAAAAATATAATCCAAGTATAATTTATAATTTATTCACAACTGCATTTGTTTTTCATATCTCATAACGATTCATTCCAAAACTTTCTTATGACTTTGAAGAAGCTGAAAAAACAGTTATCGTAGAAAAGTAAAACTTTATCAAGTATTTTATAATAAGCATTGTGAATAAAAAAGAAATAAAGAAGTTACTCTTTTTAAAACCTGTGTTCAAGGCACACAGATATAACCAAATAATAATAATAATAATAGGTTTACGAGTTTTAAGCAAATAAACATCCTTTTATTTAGTAAATAAAGGTTGCTTAAATGCATTCTGTTTGGTTTTATTTTAACTATTGTATTAATTTCAACTATTTCAAGCCATTGTATTGTAAAATTAGGCTTGAAATAGTTGAATTTTATCGCAAGTGAAACCATTCAAGGAGTAGAATCTTCCGGCATCTTTCTAATGATGCAGTTTGGAAAAACCCAGAATCTCAAAGTACTATTTTTTTTTAAGGCCTTAATTTTTGTAGATTTCATTTATAGAATAAAGTAAGTTGTGGAGAAACGTTAAGTTGTTAAGTCGATTGCGAAATCATGCGACCCTTTAGATTGTCTTCAAGGTAACAGTAAATATGTTTTAGAGCAAAAAGTAAATGCGTTGTACCCAATTGCGTGCTACAAGTTAAAACATGCAACTTAAAGAAGATAAACTTAAACTTAAAGAAGATTAGGAAAAAAAAAAGCCTTGATTTTGATTTTGGAGCCGTGCACAGTGGGTGGAAGAAGATTGTGAATCCCTAGTTGAGAGAGTAACTTACCTGTGGAGATGAGGACTACGCCGATCACGAGAGTAGCGACTGCGTTCATGGTTCTTGTTCTACTTCAGTCTGAATAGTGAATTGAGAAGCAGCCGACACACTGCTTTTGTGAGTTGCACTGGGCCTGCCATTGGTCCACATGGTTCCACCAATGCCAGAGGCATCACTCCTACTAACCAACTGACCTGGTTCTCAACAACACTCCGCTGAACACCTTTTCAAGGTGAAGAAGAACTAAAATACTTCCTTCTTCTGAGAAAGCGAAATCCTATCCATCACAGCTTTAAAACGGAGGAGCATTGTTTTTTTTTTTTTTTTTTTTTTTTTTGACTCTGTATAATTACATCCGCTCAGAAATATGCAAAGATTTTCTACTAACTTCTGTCAGAACTATTCATCAGTAGGTGATGGTGGTGATGTTCGGTTTTGTTAAAATCATTATACTGTAATTTTCAACGTTTCGTTAACCATGTAGAAATCGACTAATTGTATCGTCACATGCCATCAGACAACATAGTAGTAATGTTAAACTACCAAAAGACCTTTTAGTTTAACTAATTTTCCGTTTAACTACACTCCCACTGAATCAGCGTTAATTAACCCCTGTGAGAAACTGAATAAAAATAAAGCTGGTTTTTTTGTTTTGTTTTTGTTTTTCAATTTTTACATTAGCTTAAAAATTGGTGTTTTTTTTATTTTTTATTTAAAAGTTTGGGTAAAAAGACCATCTCATAATTTGCTAGTCCTAGAGCCAAAATTACTTTGCAGGATCCTTATTTTCTTTACTTTATTACAGAAAAAGTATACTGACGCTGTGATTCCTAATTTTTTAAATCATATTTTTTTAATTTCTTTTTTTTTTGCATTAAATTGTTTTTATTGAATCTGAAATAGTAAGATATTTACATATTTTTTCTGTTTTATGAATTTTGATTGCTTTAAATTGAAGCTTCCCTAGGCTGCTACAGTCTGTTAATCTAGAGACTTAGCACTAGGGATTTATATCTAGGGCTTACCCGTGCATAAAGGCGGCCTTGGGTGTAGTTAACAGTAAGCATTAATGTAAGGAATAATTTCTTTTAATATAACTAATTCTAGTTACCCTGAATAAGCTGTAAACAAATAAATAAACGTAATAATGACGAAGGTTCTCCATTGTGCCTTAAAATGAAAATTTTCATTGGAATTCTTTCAGCTAGCAATTAGATCTATTTTTGGACAGCAATTTTGAAAGATAGAACAACATTTAATTTCAAAGCTTGAGATTTTTAATTTTGAAGAGTTTAACTTATGAATTTAAGCTTTTGGAATTGCAAATGAAGCTGTTTTAAAGCTTCGAAGATGGTGAATAAATCCCTTCCCTGTCATTTTGTAAATGTTTGGAGCATAATTGCCTTTTACATCATAATTCTTGAATTCTAGATTGTAACAGATGTATGAACATCAGGGACAAAATGCACCGAATTCAAGACTTTGTTCTTTAGCAGTAGTTGCCGAAACTGAATTTCATGGACTATGTAATTATTGAGATAATTACTGAACTGAACTAAGAAAGATATTAGAAGCCTGAATTAAAACGTGTAGCCACATTCGTTTATAGTAGAACCCTACGAAAGCGAACAAACGCCATTATAAAACAGGAGTATAATAATAATTAAAATAAAAAAAGAAACATGGGTTTATGATACGTTTCTTCTGAAATAAAATTTAATTCCCATTTTAATTTCTCAACCATAATTTTTTCTGTCTGTTGTTTCATGATTCAAAGATGACTTCAACAGGTATTTGACAACAACTGAGTTTTCAGTTTCAAACGGAGACTTTGATCGTTTAATAGTTACTTACGGAGGAAAGAGTGTAGATTTTGTCATTAGAATGGTCATTAGATGTTTTTAGTTATACTTTTATTTCAGATAATTTCCGTTTAAATAGGAGATTTTACCCATCTAATGAAGTTACTCTGAACCTGAATTAAATGCATTTCTGTCGTCAATCAAGTTTAGTAATGTTCACTGCAATGTTTAGTTCTCAAAATGCAATTTGCATTAAGTTCTCTTCTATCGTTGTTAAGATCTTCATTTAACGTGTGATGTTGGATCCAGTCAAAAAAAACAAACAAAAAAAAACACACACATGTAGAAAATTTAAACATTTAATACTTGTGACAGTGACAGGTTCGAACAGTGAATGTTCTTCATGAGACTTCATCGCACTGATCAGATGAATAGTATTCACTGTTCGAAACTGTCATGTTTAGATTTATTAAAGATCTTCTACCTTTCTTATACTTCTTCAGTCATGTTATTGTTGAAGCAACATTTCAGTTTACTTCCTTGAAAATATCTTGTCGAATTGTTTGTACGACTTGGAGTGTTGTTACTTATTTGCAGGTCGTCATCTTGAATCCCGTATTAGGCCTACCTGGTTTTTTTTTTTGTCCGCTGAACTCAAGGAAAAGATCTGAAAGAGCTCCGTGTTTTGTCTTGTAGTATTTTCGGATTCTGAGGATTCCTCAATATTTCTGTACTCAGTGAAATTCCGTTAAACCAATTTTGAAAGATTGTAAATCGTTTCGTTGTAGGGAATTTCTTTACAAATAAACATAAAAAATAAATTAAAGAAAATGGATTGGATTGAATTTTAAGCATTTCATAACAAAGAACATTACATACTAGCAACATAGATAACCTTCATATACCGTATTTACTCGCATAATTTCCCCTTCTTTTTCATCAATATTTTGAGAAAAAAAAAAGGGGGGGTGGGGAAATTATGCGATGTTTTTCAATTTGAGGAAAAAAAATATGGTGAAAGTGTAAGGAAAACCATGTTAAATATTGATTTTTAAAGCAAGAAATGTAATTAACAACAATTTTATTAACACGCAACATTTAAAATATAAGAAATCACATCTCAACATTTGTTTTTTCTTCAAAATACAGTTATTGTTGTACTGATTCAGAAGGAGTCTGCTCTTGTACTGACCGGGGTGGGGGTGGAATCTTCCCCTAAAGTAGCGTGGGATAGAGAAATGCGGAAGTAACGGTACATTGTCGCGTCGTCGTGAGTTCACCTCCAGTCAAGATCATGTTGGAAACGCGTTGAAGTAGAGGTGGGGAAATTATGCGATAAAAATAAAAATTGAATTTTGTAATCCACAAAAACTGGGGTGGGGAAAATACGCGATGGGGGAAATTATGCGAGTAAATACGGTATTAAATGGAGCTACAACGAATGTCCTTATAACAAAACTCATTTCGGGGAAAATGTTTTCAAAGTTTCGATCTTTATTAAAATAATCCATTAGAACGTTATACACTTATAATGCAAGAATTATTATTATGCTCCCAAAAGGTGATTTTATAAAAAACAAAACAAAAAAACAAAACAAAAAAAAAACGGGATTTTATTCACAACAAGGTATTTCAGAAGTGCAATGATTATTATCTTTCGAATTAAAAGAAAAGAAAGATATATATATACTGTTTCTTATACTATAAGAAGAGCAAGAAAATCCTAAAATTAAGCAAAATACAAAGAACGTCTTCTTTCATTGACCTCGTAACGACCTTGGAGATTAATGGTAGGTCAGACCTAACTGATGATAGTCAAAAAGTATGAAAGAATTGTTTACCTCAATCGCTGCCGCCATTAAATGAAGATATTGGGCTAAAAATGTAGATTGTAGTTCAGTAAGATTATCTTGCTAATTTAAATCTCTTAAAGACGTAGATTGCTTACAAACGTTTAGTTCCATTTACTATCAGCTAATAGTTAACAACCTCACAAACGATTTAAATGTTTCTTCAAAATCTAGGTTATTTTCTGCTAATCCTTTCGGCACTTTAAAGTTGGCAATGCTATCAAGAGGAAAAGTTGTTCACAGAGAGAGTCATTAACAACTATTGTAGCCAAAGAAAAAAACGCTGTTTTTATTGTAAAGTTGAGGTTTTTTTTTCTTCTTCTTTTCTTTTGATAAAATATTCGTAATGATGTTCTGCTTTTGTTGAACAGGAAATGGAGCAGAGATTCACCGAAAGCCGTTCGAACCCCGAGGAATTGGTGCGAAATCGTTTGCACGAGAGGGATTGAAACTGACGGAAAGGTGGTAGCAATTTTGTTTTAAGTAAACTAAAAAAAAAAAAACTCACCCACTTTCAAAAAATAAAACAGAACAAAGTAAAAGGATTACGAATACTCCATCACCATCGAACATCAGCACTGAAATGGAACTAGCCCTGAAGTGGGAGGAGTTATTAATTATTTTTGACTGACAATTTACATATGTATTGATATTGTCGAACATTAATGGAACTGAACCAATAATAATCTAGATGAATACACCTTCAATTTCGGAATCAGTGTCGCTTTAGGATTTGCAAATACAATCTAAAGGAGCAACATAACTCTAACCTATTCATAACTTTTCCCCGTCCTATGAGTTACCCTTATTGGTGTTTACAGTGCGATTAAATAATTACCAAGAAACTAATTGATTAGTAGCTACATATTTACATTTTATCGCAGATAATCTTTGATTTTCCAAACCCCTCAAACTTTGAAATGTAACAATCAAAGACTTATGAATTTGTTTTGTATTCCCATATTCATCCTGTGGATAAAGAAAATTCTAACAACGTTAATCTCCCTAATCGATTGATAAACTTCATTAATAGTTTATTGTATTGCATCTTGTATTTAGCTTTATTTATCAAGCGCATTCTATGTCATATCGCATCGATCGGTGGGAAATGATGTTAAATAGATGCAGATTATCACACTCATCACAAAGTTCAAATGAATAAGAACGTAAATAAAATTTGGAGCTTTGCTCAAATCTGTCGTTACTCCGTCGACCTCTGCAGACTATCTAAGCTTTTAAAAATGAACTCTTTTTTTTTTTTTTTTTTAACCCCTTTTTTCTTTTAAGACTTTTTTAATTTCGTCCGAGGAGTTGTGATCTAACTTTACGTAGCAAATAACGTAGGTCTTTCTATTAACAAGTAACTATTAATTATCAACTACTAGTGATTTATCAATGAGTCAGTCATGAAGCTTCCTTATAGTTTATAACGTACGATTGGATTATACGCCTAAAAGTTAGCGCGGTAATTACGGATCAAGCGGAAAAGAGAAATAGGAACTAAAACAATTAAAAAAAGTAAGAAATTGAGATTATTTAATCAACTTGGATGATTCGCAGTTAGTATCCAAATTTTATACTTTGATGTGTTGCCTGCAATTAGCCCTACAGAAGACAAATGTAGAGGCACATTCTTTAAGTTACAACATAAACAGAAAATACAAAAAGGCAGTTTAATTCTTATTACTTTAGATCAAAAGATGGACAAACGGATAATTTTATGCTTCAAGTATTTCTTTTCAAAGAAAAGTAACGTGATAGCTCCCCTCCATTTATACGCACACCTTGCTCTAAATTGCTTCCATTATTCCGTGATTCATCGACTGACAATCCTGAAAAGAATAACATAGATTTAACAAGAAATATCTACAATTAAGACAACAACACCTTAAATATAAATTCCTTTCCAATGACTTCTAAAGCGAATTCCATTTCCTTCTATTTGCATATAAGTGTTTCAGTTATTTAAGTGAATAATAATCGTTTCACATTCACTTGTTATCTTAAAAGAAAAAAAAGAAAAAAGAAGGCCAAGGTTCGGCATCGCCTTAAACGGTTTTGCTGACTGCACGATATTTTCGTAAGGTTCTCCCATTTGCTTGTAGTTCATGGTTACTTATCAATTGATTAACCATCTCAATAATATGAAAGCGATGATGGTTATTACAGTGTACCGCCTTGTCTCGTTCATACGATGAGGCTAAGTATTTCATATCATTGGCGTACCGGGGGGAGGATTAGTAGGGGTTGTAACCCCCCTCCATTGCATCCGAAAATGAAAAAAAGGATTTGGGGCCTGTTGTTATGGTTGGAAAGTTTGTTTAACACTCCACCCCCATTTCTTAAAAGGACACGACATTTTTTTTTTAGATTGAAAGGGGCGAATATCACAACCTCCCCTCCACACTTTTGAGTATGGCTATATTTCACATAGATTATTACTGCATAGTTTTCGTAGAATTGCCGCATAATAAATACTTCATATTTCGTATACAGTAGATAGTATCAAACATACGAACTGTAAGGCTGTTCCATCTTCCCCGTGTTTCGAATAGTCTTACAGCTGACTAACATTACCACAGAAAGAAAGAAATATAAACACAAAAGAGGAACAAGAAACATGACGTTGGTAAACCAGCAATTGATAGTTAGTCACTTTTTCAGTGCATTTTTTATAATTTTCAGTGCAATTTTAAAATCTGTTTTTGATTTTAACACATCTGATATATATATATATATTATTTGATACATATTTTAAAACATAGGTCAGTTTGCATGTAATAATAATAATAATAATGACAGTAATAATAGTAAACGACTTGGCATTGAATTTGCCACACCCTGGAGTTAACACCTTTGAGGTGGGTCAATTTCAAAGCCAAGTAGTTTATATAAGATTAAGAAGTCGGCCTTCGATTAAATCTTTTTTTTTTAATTAAAAAAAAAAAGAAAAGGAAAAGCAGGGCAACTACTTTGTTTTTTAAGAGAGAAGGGTTGTATCCTACGACACTCTTACGTTATTTCTTACGACACTCATAAATCTAATAATAGAATTGAATTTTCCTTGGGTTAAGTATTATTCAGCACTCAGTCAAATACTATTCTCTTAGTATAAAAATGGAATCAGAAAACTGTTAAATGACAGCTTTGTCATATTGTAATGGTTCGATCACCAAAGTGGCATTTTGCTAAATTTAGAATCTTAAGCCTCTTCCTCTTCAGTGCAATCGATACTCAAAGCAGTTTAATGCGATTGACTGAAACAATGGGCTCAGTTAAAACAAAAACAAACAAAAAAAAGTAATTAACCAGAGCCCTATGACATCGTTTTGTTTCTTAAAACAAAAGGTCATGTCCTTTATTTAATAGTGAAATTGCTTCGATTGGTATTTATTTTGTTCTATGTTGGAGTGCATTTCATTGTACAGTGGCGTCCTCAACGGCCACATTAAAAAGAATGAAAATAAGTTAATCATATGTAAAGAGAAGAAAACAGTGATTGAAAAATGAAATAGTAAGAAAAAAAAAAAATCTTTTCTTTGATTCAAAGAAATTAAGAATGTTGTTGTTGTTGTTTTTTTTTTTTGGGGGGGGGCAAACTTTTGTTGATTAATTCTTACTTCAGCTGAAAAATAAAATATTTATTTCTAAGGGAAAAAAAGAGAGACTAAAACCTTCTTACTTTAATTGCTTGGATCATATTTCTAAATTTGGGAAATCCTTAATTGACATTAATCCTTAATTAAAACATAAACATTTTTTGTTTGTTTTTGTTTTTGCTTTTAACGAATTTATTCGTTCATAAATTACTAGCAAAGTTGTCAAGTAAAATTTTTGGTGATCACGTGACTTTGGATTCTGAGATCATTTTTTCCGTCACGTGATCTTTGATCGCGACCGGACTACCTGTAAAAAGTTCATCTCAATGAGGGAAACAACTCGTCTTTGACCAAAATGAACGGTTTAGAAGTTGACCTTCCGTCACGTGACTTCCGGTTGACCCCTCGCTGATGAAAAATAAAATGTAGCCGTCCTCAATAACATGTCTAACATTTCACACCTTATATGTATTGTCTTATAGTTTCGGAGGACCAATGTTTAAAAAAAACCAATGTTTTCTTTTACATAGGGTGTCGCAGATCGACCGCATTTGCTTCACACCATGGGATTCCTCATTACATATGCTTCAAAAAAGATAAATCACTTTTTTTGATCGGACATATACTTTTTGAGATAATTTAAAAATTGGCCTCGACTGACGTTTTTTTGTCTGGGACTGACGAATATTTAAAATAAAACACTATGTCATTTAACTCTATATCTATTTAGTTAATAGAAAAGCTAATTGCAATAAGTTATTCCAATCCACGCCACAGTTCAAATGGTATGACCCTCCAAGCACAATCAATCAATGCCAGTATGAGGCACAGCGAAGAGTAAGCGCACTCAGTGCAAGAATTGCTTTTTATAATTTTCATTAAGCAATGATCGGATAAATTATTATCATGAAAATAATCTACACAATGTTAGCTTGCAAATTATATTCTTATCACTGAATCGCCTGTCGAGAAAAATAATAATGTTTCGTATGTGGGAATACTTTTCGATCATCCCTTCCGGACGTAGAAGGTCCGATCAAAAAACATTATATAACTTTTTTGCATCATATTTAAAGAGAAATCCCGTGGTGGATAGATTACCTTTCCTGATAATTTTCTGATCATTGTGGGGATTTTTGGATCAGATATTATAATCAATGCAGAAAAACATTAGCAGCGTGTTTTTTTGGGAAAAAAAATAAAACAGATTTATTGACTCATACGACTCCTTACATTTTCTGAATTTGAAAGTTAAATCTTTTTTAAATTGGTCTTAGCCTGTTAATATACAGCCTATGGTATTCTTGAAAATAGTAGCAATTATAATATAAAAGTAGTAATTTGAAAAAAAAAGAAAAGAAAATTCAAATAGACCTATCCTTTATTAGAAATAAAGAGCAATACTAGATAGGAGAATCAATTATTTCATCATAATAATTTCCTGACGTCATCTGCATTTACAAGAAATATTTTAATATTAATGCCACACACTACACAGATAAATAAAGAATAAAAAAAAAAAAGCTAATGTCAATTTGAATATATTCAATGTTGCTTTCTCTTATAAACGTCTAAGAACTCTTTTTTCTCTATCATTTTAAATTTGTAACACTTTAATTGTTTAGCTGTTGTAGATTCATAGTATTAATAACTAATAAAGTTAACCGCGTTTAAGCACTTAAATATTTTTAGCACTTTAATAATATTCAGATTATCAAATCTCTCTGTTTATTTTAGCCCATTTTTTTATTTATTTCAGTTTGTTATTAGGCTTTCCGAATTATGGAACTATTTCCTAATTATTGAAATTTATTATCTGGCACCATTTTTTTAAACATTGAATAACCTTTTATCTATGTAATTAAACTTGATTGACGAGAGATAAGTTTGAATCATTGCCTTCGCAATCGATATTCTCTGGAAAATTAAAGTTTGAGAAATAAGGGTTGCTTTTATATTCTTTTATACTGAATTCTGCTTTGAATCTTTCACAACATCGGGATAAAGCAGTCTGTTACTTGTTTAAGCTTAACTTCTCTTCATATATAAATGTGATGTTCTTATCAATTAGGATGTTTACATCAGAAAACTTAAGAATTATCTCTTATTTCCATGTCTTATTACTATTGCATTCCATGTTTGAAAATTTAAGATGTGGAGGTTTGTGTTATTGAAAGGAAGCGCTTGTTGATATTTGTAACAATTTTTGGAATTATTTCTTTATTTCTTTAATAAGTGTTTATTTTTATTGGGTTGCGAGGGAATGATGACAGTAGAAGGTTAATTAAAACTTTTCTGTTTTGGCACTCGGATAGTTTTTGGAAGGGGCCCTTAATTTAAGAAAGAAAGGCTTCAAAATTAATGGAGACTATTTAAGCCCCCTTCTCTTTCTATCCTTATTAAACTTGCTGATTCAAATGTTACTAATGAAAGCAAGATTAAAACTATATCTGAAGAAAATTTTTCTAAAAAGCCCAACCATTCAAAATAAGGGTAAGCAATACGGAACTGTGGAATTACATTGTCAGTCAAAAGAGACTTTCTTACGCCTTTTTCTGTTGTTTAGGGGGTGGACGAGTGTTGCTTCCTGTTGAATGTCCTGTTGTTATTTCCTCTTGGTTGCGAGACCGAATCCACGTGGAGCATCAGTTGCACATCCCTGACTCAACCGAGCAGTAATTAGAGCAGCGCTTTACAGCTAATTTACATTGAAGATGTCAAAAGAATTATTAGTTTGAAATAAACATCATTAATATAATCAATTTCCATTAACGAGCTGAATCAAATAGTATGCTTCAGCGACAAACCTTAATGGTGATTTTCAGTAACAGCAACAACTTAATAATACTGTAAAAATCAACTTAGGTGATGTTTTAAAGCTATAGTTAGCGTACCAGTTTTTAAATACATGGCTATCTTCAAACTTACCAGAAAATGTTTTCTATATAATATTTATGTATTATATGTTTTTATATTGTTTTAAGCAGACCTGTATTGATTGTTTTTAGTCGAAACTTCTCATAACAAATTCACTTTATTTAAAACTAAGAATTCCAGCCAGTTAATGTAAATTGATTATATTAAGGATGACTATTTGAAACTAGCGTATATCTGTCATTAAAAGTTCAGCTTTATAAATAAGTAGACTTTTGACTTATCGTGGTTATTGTGATTTAATATTGACTGAGGATTTTCGTTTTCTTTGGGATCTTAACTACAGATCTGAGATATAACAAAACCTATGCGTCTTTATGGAACTTAAGACTACAATTTTCAGTGTCCTAGAATAATTAGATTTTGAGTTATACACATTGTACATGCGTCTTTCGACTTCACGTTCCCTTTTAAAACTTTTATCTCCGACGCAAATTGATCTTTTTTTTTTAATCTCTAATGTAAATTAAGAGCATTGGAGGAGTTACAATATTAGACCAAACCTACAATGCCCTGGAATTACAATGTTTGGCTCGCGGATATTCAAACATTGTAACGACGGTTTTTTTTTTTTCAATTAACATCAAAATAGTAATTCACGAATATCGTTCAGAATATTAAAATATGCTATCAGATGAAGCACGCAGATAATGATAGTATTTTATTAGAAATTAAATTAAGCAATGATACGTTTTATACTCTACTTAGAAACGTAGTTAGTATTGAGCGTTGTGATTGAACGGTAGTCGAATCGAAACAGGATAAAAAAAAAAATAATAATAACAATAAGAACACAGTATTTTGTAGTTTTATTTGTTTTCATCGGTGCATCAAAAGTAAAACATGTTTTGTTCTTACTATGGAACAAAAGAGAAATCTGCTTAGATCCGATAAGGTAGAATTTAAAAATATAAATGGGAGAATAAAGAGTCATTCAAAGTCGAATAATGGGTGTTTGACTTTATGCCGTTTACTCACCTACTAACAAAGTGGAAGAATTGAGCGGAAAATCGGCGTCTTTAAGATTAAAAAACACTAATCACTCTATCGGTCAAAATCTATATTATGTTAAAAGAAAAGAAATAGGAAAGTTTTCAGTGGAAGAGTTTGTATTCGTTTCGTATTGACTTCCAAAAAATACAGTAAAAAAAAAAAAACAAACAATAATGCGATACAATACGTAATGAACATAAAACAGAAGGTTATACACGTAAAACAATAATTAACAGCGCAGATCTATCACGTTCTTTCTTTAGTAATTCAAAGAACACAGTGGTAAATGTCGTCGTCGTTGATTATTATTTCTTTTTGTAACATTTTAACTTTAAAATAACAAAGTGGTCTTCAAAAGAAAGTGAATTTTGTTTAGTTGTCTTTTTTTTAAATAAAAAGGAAATCTCTGATAAAAAGTAGATTTAGAAAACACTTCTTAGAATGTAAAACCAAATGACATTTCGATGGCTTAGCGCAAAAGTAGCGAATATCCAGTAAACACAAAATTAGGGTTTTGTGGCGAATAGGTATCTTGAAGAGCCTTCTTGTAGGGCAAAACTAGCAAATCTTTCAAAATGGCATATTTCCTACAATTTTAGGCCCTAAACTAGAGAAAAAGTACTCATTTTCCCCACTAATTCAGCTTTTTCTCAAAACTTGCTTCTTGGATATTCGCTACTTTTGCGCTAAGCCATCGATTTGGCACCATCTAACGAGCAAAAGAATTCTGAGACTTTATTTTACGCGCTACTTTAGGATTAAGATATTTTAACTTTTCAAAAAGAAACGTTGTTTTCAAATATCCGAGATTCTTCATAACTAATATTAGAAATATGGAATTTTATAAATCTCTAACTTCTCATGAAATAACCCTTAAGGGAATGAAACTTACAAATAAACTTCATTTCTATTGTTAAAGTGAAGAATATCCACTGTTAACTAAAACTATTCGACCACATTATTAACACAGATATTAATAGGAATTGAAGTTTATAAATAAAAGTGTATTTTTTTTGCGAATAACATGACTGATTAAAATCAGTTGTCTATGAAGTAGATTGACTATCCCATTTGTTTCAATAAATATTTTTTTATTTTTAGTTGCATATTAGCCAATGTTCTTTCGAAACATTTATTTTTTATTCAAATTAAACTATACTCCATTATTCCTCTACAAGTATGCGACACTCTTAAAATTGTGAAATTTGATATTAGAAAAATTTGTGACATTCCCTCCACTTCCTCTTTCTTTGTTTTTTTTTTTTTGTTTTGTTTTTTTTCCCCCAATGATTATTGTCGTGATTCGTTTATTTGACTCATCAGTACCACCATTCATGTCTTTTGTCGATCAGGTATAAAACTGGAGTTTAGTTCTTTAGTTTATCTCTCTACCAGTGGTGGCGTCGCAGTCGAACTTTAACACGAGAAGAGTGATAATGGAAACTACATATGTAGGTCCTTCAACCACTTGACTCTTGAAGCAGTTTCTAGCAACTGCGGAGTCTGGGCAAGCATTTTTGAGGGGGACCCTACTCAGGCTACGGTAATTGACATATAAAGGAAAGGTTGTAGCTTTTTTCACTTCACTCCCTCACACACGAAGTTTTCGTTTTAATGTATTATTATTCTTTAAATTGCTTAGAATATACAATAAAATAAATTATTCTTTAAATTAAAGAGAAGAAACCAAAATATTTTAAAATTGTGAACTTTATTTTAAAATATAAAAAATAACATGAAAAATTACAGCTATAGGCGAAATAATTCTTAAATATTCCACTGGTTAGGGGTCGTCAAGTATTAAAGGTGGAGGGGAGGGGGTTCAAGCTTTACATAGACATAGACTTTTTTTCTTCAGTATTTCATGCGTACTTTTATATTGGGTTGGCCAGAAAGTTCGTCCGGTTTTTTTTTTTAAGTACGTTGACTCTAGTAGCGCTTAGGTGTCTTTAACGTCATTCGACACCATTTTGTTAGATTGTATTGTGACAGCTGTCATATCTGTGTGCATTTAAAACAAAAACTTATCAAAATCGGTAGTTTAATAGCCAGCTTAATATTGAAGATGGAAGACAATAAGTAACATTTTTGGCATATTAAGCTTTATTATTTCAAGAAAGGTAAAAACGCAACTAAAACGCAAAATTTCTGCAGTGAATAGAGAAGGTGCTGTGACTGATCGAACGTGTCAAAAGTGCTTTGCGAAGTTTCGTGCTGGACGATGCTTCACGGTCGGGTAGACCAGTTGAAGTTGATAGCGATCAAATCGAGACATTAGACAGTTTTTGCCATAACGTGATTTATATATGGGAAACGCAAATATGGGAAACTTGAACGAATACGGTAACCACAACAGCGGTTTTGCCATAACGTGTCATTGGACACGGTAAGCTAATAAACAAGATGGAAGACATACTTCAGATCACTGCATTTGGAGGCATTGACGATGATTTGTTTTAGGATCTAGTGTTACACAATATCCTGAGAGAAAGAAACATTCAGGTTCGAGAAGAGGAACATCCAAGGTTGAGTTTAAATGAAATGAATGATGAGGATTGTCGATTGTATTTCCGTTTCGAAAAAAACGATATACAGCGACTAGCAGATGGCTTAAATTTACCAGCAATAGTTGAAAATGAATTGAAAATGAAATGAAACTTCGCGCAAGAGTATCAAGTCGTCATTCATGTTAAATCTATGTTCTCTATGGTTTATCGAAACCAAATACCATAATGTCGGAACTCATGTTTCCTACCGTAAAGCGATACGCTATTCGAGGAAACTGTTAAGCTTGGCTGGGAAGTTCTGATTCATCCGCGGTATTCCTGTGACAGAAAGTGATTTTATTAATTCCTATTGCAGAATAATAATCTCTAAAAGTTCTAAGCTTTCCAATAACGTGTCAGTCATATCTGTCATATTTGTAGTTTGGAGAAGTGGCGACATGTTCCGGCCACTTCCCCTTCCTGTGAGATGAGAAGTTACATGTCTATATGACTTATAGTTTGGGCTGTAGAGATGGCGACGGACAAAACCTTCTTAAAATTTCCCCCCTTTACACTTTGTGTACTGGTCGCTAAAAAGGAATAAAATTAAAAAGAAGAATTAAAAAAAAAATCACATGATGAAGAAATTGTTAGACAGCTATTAAAATAAAGGTACTAATTTTATAGAGAATTTCAAAGCCAGAAGAAGTTTCTTCAACTTTTCTAATTAAATATAAAGATATAAAGTGTTTTTTTTTTAACATGAAATAGTGATAGAATATTTTTCACTAACAAGGAACATCTTTTGGTTTGGACAAGCAAAATTCAGAGGATGATCATTTTCTGACCTCACTGGTGAAATCGTTTTTCTATAAACCTCTGCATTTGTCCACTAGAGGTCTCTGTTCCCCGAACCCATCACTCGGCTGTTGCTTACGCCAATCGAGACTGTACATGTGCCTGTATCACATTACTTAAGGTTAATCATTTTCTCACCTCTGAATTCACTGGTGAAGTCGTTTTCGATAAACCTCTGCATTTGTCCACTAGAGGTCTCTGTTCCCCGAACCCATCACTCGCCTGTTTCTTACGCCAATCGAGACTGTACATGTGCCTGTATCACATAACTTAAGTTTAATCATTTTCTTTCCCTTAATTCCCTGGGGAAATCGTTTTTCTATAAACCTCTGCATTTGTCCACTAGAGGTCTCGGTCCCCGAACCCATCACTCGCCTGTTTCTTACGCCAATCGAGACTGTGTATGTGCCTGTATCACATTACTTAAGGTTAATCATTTTCTGACAACGAATAAATGCAGAAGTTTATAGAAAAACGACCATCACCAGTGAATTTAGAGGTCAGAAAATGATCATCCTCTGAATTTTGATGCGCATTTGTTTGTTCGAACCCAAAGGTGTTCCATTTAAGAGACTTCTCTTAAAAAAGAAATTTCTTCTGAATCTGTTCAGTTTCTTTACTTCCAATACGATTTTGAACTTTAGATATTTCAGCGAAATAAAAACGAAAAAAAAAAATTGCTAATTTTTCGGAAACTTTTGATTCAAACTCTTTCATTTCAGTAATTTGTTTAGATTAAATAATATTTCAGATAATACTATGTAATATATCTGAAATAATATTTGCTATCATTTGTTCAACAACACATTTTTTTTTTATTCATCAAACCATCTTTATTTTTCTTGTGTTTTTTTTTTTTTTATTTCTGAAGAAATTCTATCCATTTCTTGCACATGAAATAGAAAACAATTTTTTGAAGGAGATAATTTTGCTCTGTAGTTTTGTATTTTTTTAAATATATATAAATATTTATATATATTTTTTTAAATTTTCATTACTTTAGAAGTTATGAAAACGGAAAGCCCTTCAGAATATCGAGTTACAGATCATTTTCTTTTGTGGCTTTCAGTAAAGGGCACGACTATTTAGGAAAACATCCCATCCACTGAGTGCATGTTGAGCAATGAATGAAACTTACTAACTTCACTAAATTCAACGTTTTATATTTTTTTTTTTTTAGTCTAATTCCTAAAACTGATGAGTTTCTGAAGTTTCGTTTTAAATTGTTTAAAAATGTTGTAAATACATTTATATAATAAATTCTCTAACTTTTTATTTAATATTAAAAAAATTATTATGATTGGAAGCTCTCGCCTGAACCCGAGATTACATAAGACTTAAAATGCAAATAAATCCTTTGCTTCTTATCCTTCTTTTCTTTAGCATTCTATTAAAAAAACCAACAGCAACCATATCCCTGCTCTTCTTTTTAAGATCACATTAAAAGAAGACGGTTTTCTTCTCTTCTCAGCTGAAGTTTGAGGTCCGCAATTCTTTTCGACATTTCTAACCTTTTGCTTTGGGAAAACTTTTTTTTCAGAACATTTCAATGGGCCTAGAAATGAATTTGGATAAATTCTTGAAGAAAAAAACAAAGAAAGTTATAGTGAATCTGTGTAAGAGTTTTCTTCAAACCTTTTTTGTTTTTATGTATTAATTATACTATTGGAAATAGGCGTCTCAGTTTGTGGCAAGAACTTGAAAAAAATTTCTTCACCCTTTACTAGAAGCACTGAAAATCTCTTTAATACTTAAAGTAACCCCCCCCCTCCCACACACACACATCTTTTTTTTTTCTATATATTCTATATAATTATTACCAAATAGGCCTATATTCATATTTATGATAACTGTTATATATTATAATTGTGGATTACAAGCATTGTCTATAATCATTGGAGTCATTAATAAAAGCCTGGTCTTTCTTTTATCGGCCTTGGTAATGACAGGGCTTTTCCGGATCTGCTTGAGGCTAGAGGCATAGGTGAACCTAGAGAACCTGTCGTGTTTGTGTATAACTATTCACAACAGCTTCGACCTTATCTCGTACCTTTAGGATATTGTTATCGTTAACATTAAGTTCTGTAATTGATTTGTTAACTAAGTTGGGAGAAACCGTTTTTGTAATTTTATTGCTCACTCCAATTATATTTGAGGCCTAATTAATTAAGGCTTAAACTAAGCAATTTCGGTACCTCGTCCTTGACAACTTCTACAAAAACTGAGAATTAGAGTCTCTCACATCCTCGAATTAAGGATGTGCTATGGCTAAAAGAGAAAAGCAATCTGCCAATTAAGAAATAATAACGAAGGCTACTCTGATGCTCACTTGCCATTGTACAGAGGAATGGCTTCACCATAGGGACAGTCAAAAGGAAAAAAAATATTTCTTTAACTTTTTCTCTTGTAATATTACAATACAAAAAAAAAAAAAAAGCTTTAAATATAAAACATCCTCTGACATTAAAATCACTCCAACTAGATTTTCGAAACTACAAATGTATGTATGACAATAATAATACAGGGGAATTATCTTCTTTCGCCGTATACCTATTGAAAGAACTTCGAGATGTTACTGTCTTAATAGAAAACGTCTTAATACTGTACATTCAAAGCCCAAAACTTCCCATAGCCCAATTATACAGGATGGTTCCAGTAGGCATTTCTTTTGTATTGTATTTTTATTTTGGGGCCGGTTTTATGTTCGCCACCCTGTATTACATTTCTAAGGCGACGTTAGATGATTTCCCTGACATTTTCCATGGCTGAGACTAGACTGTGAACACGCCTGAACAAATGATAAAATATCAATGGTTTTATCAGTTTTGGTCGCCTATACCTTGTGATGAAACGAGTTGAAGAAGATGGCTACATTCAGCTACCCATAATACAATACAGCATACCTATAACGCTTACAGTATTTACTGTTGATGCCAGAGATGACGGAAACTAATTGTTGCTTCAGTGGTAAAGTGGATTCCCTATGAAAAGAACTGAAGCAGAATAGAATGTTAAAATGAAAACCAAGGCGCCATACGAATAATTAATAACGCCTTTCGAGTTTATTCATGTGCAGCCTTCGTTTTCATTTTAATAAAAGATTTTCTGCATGTTAAATTTATATATTTAAGTTATTATATCTTTTCAGTTGTTGGTTTCTTTATAATTTAATACCTTTTAGTCCTGTCAATTATCAGGAACAAAGGTTTTGTGTGCATTAGAGCACTTATTTTTTTATTGTTATTGTTTTTTGGGTTTGGGGGTCACTGTCGGGTGAGAGGGTGACTTCCACTTACGTTCACGCCTTTCTGGATTTATCATTGATCGGACAGATGAGTCCCAAAAAGTAAGAAACGGCCGTTCCAGATTCCCTCCGGTGATAAACTCGAAAAGTGTTATTATTTATTCAGGTGCAGCCTTGGTTTTCATTTTAATAAATATTTTCTGCACGTTAAATTTATTTATTCAGAATAGAATGTGTTTCAAACAATGCGTTTGAATTCCTGATTTTCACTTGGTTTAATCGGTTCATTTGAACCCATTAGTGTGTGCGCTGTTACAGAAGTCTACCAGTGAACGTTAAAGGTCAGAAAGTCACTTGCACAGTTGAACATAGGAAAAAAACCGTCCAGTAGTTCTTTTGTTGAGTCCATTCACTGTATACGGCAGATGGTAGATTCATTTGGACAGTCCAATAATCCTCCATCTGTCAATTCGTGCTGCTTTCTCGTATGATTTCTGACATCTCATATTCTTACTCACCTGGATAGGCTAACAACAATCGTACATTGTTTGTTTTATAAAAGTTCAATGACGGAAATATACGATTTTGCTCCACTTCTGTCTTTCGTAAATACAATGTATAACAGATATATGTATTTCCATTATCAGTAATTTCAAATTGCTCTGGCGAATCAGCAGTTTTGTTTCGATTTGCTCCTTCGTTTATTGCTTTTCTTGATAGATAGAACACTATTACCAGAAAATTAAATTTTCCGAATATTAACTTTTTACTGACTTCGTTAGTTTGTTGTTTTTTTTTTTTGTTTTTATATTTACAGATCACCACATCTATTATTTTTTTTTTTTTACAAATTCATTTATTTAAAAACAAATAAAAATTCATTTGATAAATATAACAATTTTAGACAAAAAAAAATAAATCCCTCTCTGTTCCTGTATTTATAATTTGAAGTTGTTGATTGAGGATTGTATTTCTGGCGTTTCTTGTCTCTAAATTCTAAACAAATTTTGCTTTAAAAGGAACGGCTGAAAAGAAAAAGAAAACAGGTATTAAATAAACAGAAAAGGATACAGTTGATACAGAAAATACAGTCAAACTCGGCTACATCGCGATCTTTTGGATCCAAGATCTCGAAGATCGCGATCTGCCTGAGCTTTTCTTACTTCGCAATATCAAATGTCGTATACTCGAACCCTATTATCACCCACACGATTCCAAATCGATTGAAAATGGTCATTTCGCGATTACCTAAGTCATTCAGAGCGATGTGAGAGAATTTTATATTTATAAATATTTATAAATATTTATAAATCATTACCTTATCAACACTTTGATGGGTTATATTAGCCAAAATCTTCATATTTCTGTTTTCTTACGGTTTGGCGCCATCTTGGCATCTTGTACAAACGACGAGTCACGTGAGCAGTTCTCTAAAATCAATCGATCTTCGTACTTTTTGGGCGAAAATATGGTAAATTTTGCAATTTTACAATTATACACCTTTTCCAAAATAGAAGGGGGTCTAAGACCGCGTTATATCCGAATTAGCGATGTAAACAACCGTGTTATAGCCGAGTTTGACTGTATATATAAATGTAATACATAGAAACCTATTTTAAGCTTATGAAAAGCGAAAAGCAACTATTAAGTTTAATGAGTAGACTAAAAGGAAAGCAATAGGAATTAACAAATCAAGTTTAGTTTTATTTGATATTGACATATATATATATGCAGAAAAAATGCTTACGGCGCATTTTCATCAGAACTAGTCGGCTACCCGTCGCTTCGCTCCGGAAGCCTTGCTTATGTAACGGAAAATAACTTTTTATTTATTAAAAAAAACACGCACACAAATTACATCAAGGAAACTAAACTAAAATTTATTAAAAGTTTTTTTTTTTTTTTAATTTAATTTTTGATGTCTTTATTCTCTTAATCCACGACTGCTTTTAGATCCAGCGTGTGAATCATATATCTATGATATATTTTTAGTTTTTATAGAGATTAGAATGTAGTCCTCGTGGTCTAATGGCTAAGACGTCTAACTTCAGAGCAGAAAGTTGCATGTTCGATTCACATAGTGAACTTGTAGAAATTATTTCTATTTTCACAAATTACAACAATTGCACCAGACAGACAGAGAAATAAAAGATTTTTAGTAATTCTGGTTGATAATTTTCAGTGGTTTTTGAATTACAAATAACGATTTTTCAGTATTCTACCTAATAGAAATAGAGCTTCTTTCTTTCTTGACTCTGTTTTTTATATTCCAACATCTTCCATGTACACGCGCTTATTTTTCAATATCACACAGAATTTGGTTAAGTCAGAATATTATATTTAAAATATTGCAACGTTTCGGCAATTATAGTTCTAATTGTCAGTTTCGAATTACAAATAAGCTGCGGATGGGAAATAAATAAACAATCTTGAGATTCAGAAAAAAGGTTGAATACATTCCTTATTGATGGGGGAAGGGGAAGGACAGATAAGTCGAAAAACAATATGAAGAGAGTTGTAGTCCCCATGGCCTAATGGATAAGACGTCTGACTTCGGATCAAAAGGTTCGATTCCAGTCGCGGATGTTTCATTGTAAAAATTATTTCTATTTTCCATTCTCACAGAAAATTGCGCCGGACAGACAGACACACAGCCAGACAGAGAAATAAAAGATTTTAGTAATATAGATTACGCCAATAGATGGCGCTTATTACTTAGATTTATCCAGTCGTAATCAATTTTGTTGACTCGTTTTGAATTAGTAGGTCATAACGAATAATTTCATTTTTAATAATTTCAGTTGAAATGAAATATATACTACTATGTACAATTACAGAATAATAAAATTAAATAAACTACTTCTACCTTTTTTTTTGTCATTTATAATAACGAGAAAAAGAAATGAAGGAATATCGTAATCTTAAATTACAAATTCTGAAATGTTTGGTTTATTAACAAACTTCCATTCGTGTTATGATGACTTGGTTGAGATAACTACATTATTATTATTATTCTCTTTTCTCATTTTAATCAAATGGATATCAAGGAATGCACGGACAATTGCCTAGTGCACCCAAGTTATTCCAAACTAAGGAATCTTCGGACAATGTGACACGTGTCTAAAATTACAGATTTCTGCATTTTCTTTGCCACATGTCTTGCTTCTAGAAATCCCAGTTGTCTGATTGTGTTTACTGGGAAAATTCCAGTCGCCGATGTAGCTATCAGCCTAATGTGAACTGCTCTGAGTTTCCACAGCTGCTTTATTTCAATGGCCAACTTTGTGTTTTATTAGTCTGTTTCTATTGTGGATAGTGGAATAACTGCGTTTGGATCATGCGAATAATCGAAACTATATTTTGCTTTTACATTTTAGTTAGGTTTATTAGTTTGGGAACTACATGGATGTGCCTTTTGTCAGTTTCTAAACTTAATTTGAAAGAAATAGTCCGAAAACTGTAAAATTGCTAATTAAATATAAATATTCATAAGAAAAGCTTTCTGTGGTCTGTTTGCATTACAGTGGATGGAATACCAATCGTTTTTCCGTATTACTCCATATTTCAATGAGAGAACAAAAGTTTAGTCACACTAAATAAAATATGCAAATCTTATATTTGATTAGAGACCTTTAAAATCATTCATTATTATAAAACTGAGAAACTAAAGACAGCGTTAGATTCGAAAATTCTCTTTTCAATTCAATATTCAATTGATATTCTTATAAATAAAATTCCAGCATCAAAACACTTTCTGTATTTATTTGGAAAGAATAAAAAAAAAGCGGTCTGTATTAAAATTATCCTGACCGGGCGTTTGGGAGTTTAGTAATAATTTCTATTGTGTCCAAGCAAATATATTGGCATATACTTTATGAAGTTTGTGGTTCAGTGGAACAGCTATATTAAACAGTGTTGCCTCTTTTCTGAGGCAACTGTTTACTGTGTAATCGGTTCCAGCCAGAGTGCTACATGCTCCAAGAACATGTTCTATTGTGTCTTTTGATTCTCCAATTATCTGCATCGATCAGCTACATTTTTTTCTTTAAGGATGCATTTGCGGTAATTTCTTGTTGCGATGATCTTATCCTGAATGGCAATCATGAAGCCACAAGTCTCCGGAAACAACTCACCATGCTGCAGCCAGGTATTTGAGCCTTTCGTGTCATTTCTTTCGCAGTTGAGATGAGCGGGATGGGTTCCATGTAAAATTTTTCCTTTCCATTCCTCAATATGAGAACTTTCTGTTATGGAATACTGTGTGTCAATGGCTTCATGACTTCTGAGGTGTAGACCTGAACCCGCATCGGCTTTACAAACCACAGTAAACAAGTGATGTTCCTGAGATTTCATATGGAAGTATTCTAGCAGGCTTGATATCTGTTGATGGCAAAGACGTTTAAGCGAAGTGAGACCAAGCCGTCCTTCATCTGCTGGGAGATTCACACGTTGTACTGCTGAGTTTTGATGTAATATTCGATGTTTAGTCATTTGTACGAGTACCCTGCGATCAGTTTGGGACCAGTTGACAATGCCAAAAGTGTAAGTTACTACAGGGATATCCATCTACATTGAGTGAGATACTCAATGGAGACCAGTCAAGGTTGTTTTCATTCCTAAGCCAGGACGACCCTCTTATGTCGACGCCAAAGCTGTTAGACCAATTAGCCTAACATCTTTTCTTTTAAAAATTATGGAAAAGCTAATTGATAAACATATTAGGGAGGGTGTACTTGGATTTTTTCCAATACATCCAAACCAATATGCTTACCAAGTTGGAAAATCAACTGAGGCTTCTCTACATAGCCTTGTCTCTGTTATTGAAACTACACTTGAAAGTAAAGAATTAGCTCTTGCAGCTTTTCTAGATATTGAAGGAGCCTTTGATAATACATCCTTCTTTTCTATAGATAGGGCTACCCAAAAACATGGTATTGATTCAGCCATTTGTGGTTGGATAAATTTATGTTGAAAAGCAGAAATATTCATACATCCATTTATGAAGATACCTTATAAGTTTCAGTGGCCAGAGGATGTCCTCAGGGAGGGGTTCTTTCACCTCTCTTGTGGAGTTTGGTGGTTGATGAGCTTATTGAGGGACTAATAAAGGAGGGATTTTATACCCAGCGATTTGCAGATAACATAGTGATCATTGTAAGGGAAAAATTCCCAAACGTGATCTCAGATTTGATGCAAAATGCACTAAGGTATTGTTGAAAATTGATGTGGTAATATTAAATTATCCGTTAATCCCAATAAAACGGTTCTTGTTCCTTTTACTAAAAAAAAGGAAGCAAATGGGTTTTAAAGAACCCATTTTATATAGCAAGAATATCAAATTATCCAAGATAGTTAAATATCTAGATTAGATTTAAAACTAACTTGGAATATTCATATTAACAAAACTATCAATAAAGCTTACATTGCCTTTTGGTCTTGTAGAAATGCTATTGGAAAAACGTGGGGACTAAAACCTAGTGTAGTCTATTGGATCTACACAATGGTTATTAAAGCCGTTTGTATGCAGCCTTCGTCTGGTGGACTAAAGGTAAACTGGTAACAACCAGGAACAAATTGAACACCTTACAAAGGCTAGTATGTATGGGCATTACTGGGGCAAACCCTACTACCAACCCCTACTGCCAGTATGGAGGTCCTTCTTGATCTACTTGGCACTTGAAGCAGAGGCAAGAGTGACCATACATAGATTAAAAATAAATAAACAGTGGAAACCACATTATTGTAATGTGGGACATGCAGTTTTAGCTAGATCCATTTCTAAAGATCCATTTCTACAAATGAATTCTGATAAAATGACACCTAGGATTTAATTTACAAAACTTTTTCGCATCATCATTCCTAGCCAAGAAGAATGGTGTAATGACAAAAAACCAACTGATGTCAATGGAATTATCTGGTTTACAGATGGATCTAAACAAAGTGGGAAAACAGGAGCTGGAATTCAAGGGATGAAACCTAGGAAAGACATTAGTCTAAGCCTAGGAATCTACTCAACAGTATTCCAAGCTGCAACGTGCCATTCTACAATTCGCTTATGAAAATATAAAACGTAAATTTAAAAATAGGAACATTTATATATTCATTGACAGTCAGACAGCTCTTAAAGCCCTGAACTCTCCCAATATTAGCTCTAAACTAGTATGGGAATGTAAACAAACCCTTAATAGTCTTGCTGAACATAACTGGGTAAATCGAGTATGGGTACCAGGACACAAAGGGATTGAATGTAACGAGCTAGCGGATAGACTAGCAAAAAAAGGAGCTGAAACCTCATTCTTTGGTCCAGAACCAGTTTGTGGAATCTCTGCTGAAACCACTAAAACTGCCATTCGGGACTGGGTAAGGAAACAGCAAAAGACCTACCGGAATAATCTTCCAGGACAGAAACACTCAAAGCTCTTTATTAAAGAGCCTTTAAGGAAAAGAGCCATGGAACTTATTAATTTAAATAAGAACCAGACTAGAATACTGACAGGACTTTATACAGTGACCTGCCACCTAATGAAATACCTTTTTAATATAAAGATAGTTTCAAACCCTTCTGGCAGAAGATGTGGAAAAGCTGATGAAACAGCATTCCACATCTTTTGTGAGTGTGAAGCACTTGCGAACACCAGACACAATTTGATAGGAATGAGTTTTCCCCAGTCCTTCAAGCTATTTGTCAGTACCCCTGCATAAAACACTACAGATAGGTAAAATCTTAGGACTTATGCAGAATTAAATGACAAATGGGATACACAATAGGCCTTTTGAGGCCGCAGTGTAAGGGACTTTAATAAAGTACCTCCCGTACCATATTATGTTATGTTACTACAGGAATAGGAAAGATGTTGAGCGCCTTTATTTTGTTGCGCATGTTCAGAAGAGTCATGAACATCATTTAAGCGTTCACTAAACCTTTTCTTTGTTGCTTCCTGTATGATTGACATCTCGAAGTTGATGAAAGCCTAGATACAGGTACATCTGACCGTTCGATGTTAAGGTCGTCTTCTTGAGGCTCACTGACTGTCGTCTGTCTGCATCAGTTTCCCTCCCTTCAAATGCATCTTTTTACATTACTCGAGTCCAAATTTCAAAGAGAAGTGGAAAACTTCCGGGTGAGGTCCAGTAGCCACTGAAGTTGTTCTTCTGAGATTTTCAAGTCATCCATGTAAAGTAAATGGCTGAGTATGTGGCTTTCAGTTTTGGAGGCTTTGATGTTAAATCCATACTGGGTATTATTTAGTAGATGGCTCAGTTGGTTAAGGCAGATTAAGAACCACAGTGCACTGAGTGCATCACCCTGGAAAATCCCCCTTCGTATGTTGATGGTCCTTGAGTGTTGCGTGGAAGCATCATTGTTAACTTGAAGTGTGGTGGACCCATAACCTCAAAGCTTTGTTTGCATATAATATGTATATGATAGATAAAATATATCTTTTAAGTTTTAAGAAGCTTTATATATATCTTATCTATTAACATCACTGCATTCGATCTTCTACTTATCTCTATTATAAGCAAATACACGAATTTTCGACTGTATTATGTACCAGCCTTCTTCAAAATATCGTATATTTGCATATCGTCAGTGGCGTAGCAAGGGGGAGGCGGGCAGACCGCCCCGGGCCCCCGCCTGAGAGGGGCCCCAAAAGCCAGCCTAGGGGGTCCCACCAGCCAGCCTAGGGGGCCCCACCAGTCAGCCTAGGGGCCCCCATCCACCCAAGTATCCCGAACAGCCCCTTTACAACTTTTTTTTTGTTTTTGGTTGTGGAATAATGGAACCCGCCTCGGGCCCCCAAAAGGCGTTGCTACGCCACTGCATATCGTATATTTGCATATTCTAAAGATAAGTAGAGGAAAGAATGAAGTGGTGTGGTTATATAAGATATAGATATTAAATTTATTCCACAATTTTCAATAATGAATTTGTTTCATATCTATAGGTTATTACTAACTTTATATAGTAAATATAATGCAAATGCCTGACGCTGACTTCTAACGACTTCAAGGCTTCAGTCTCAATCTCTTAATTCCTCGTAGGTCGAGAGATGATTTTTTTATTTATAATTTAATTCTTTCATAAACAAAATAATGGCTTGTATTAACTGAAGAATGAAGAAGGAAATTATTTTTCAATTGAGAGGCGTTTTTATTGTTTGTGGCGTTCATTGTAAAGAAGCTCCCTGTTGCGGTATTATTGCCACGCGTATCTTTCATTGTCACGTTACATTGAACGTTCACCCGGAGGAGATGGCGAGCATAACATGCACTTATACAATGTACAATTCATAAAAGTAGCGAGATGGAATGTCTAAAACTAAGATTTTTTTTTATTATTATTATGAAAGAATTACCCTCATTGCATTTATATCTTGAGGGACAAACAAAAACAACAACAAAAAAACATTCCGAAGATTAAGTTGAAGGTTAACATTTTAATATTGAATAGTTAAAAAAAAGAAGAAGAAGTGGTGGTATGATTTGAAAACAGGTTTTCAATGTCGTTGGTTGAGTCTGTTAGTACTGATGATTTATTACAGATGGAACTATATTTTCATTCTTCCCATGCAGAGAGAGGCAGACAGATAAATAATAATTGCTGCATTATTATAAACGAATTTTGACCAAGATAATTTCGAATGTTTTGAAATGTTTCGAAATTAGTTTTCATTCCAGAGTTAACACACTTATATTCATACACTATGATTGTTTTATACGCGGACAATTAATCTAGATTTGTCTATAGGATAAAGTAACTAATCAAAAAGTCAATAGAAATAAAGTTTAACGTGCAGAGATAGCTTAATAAAAAAAGATGCACAAGGGATTTGCATCCTGACCTATCACGGACGGGAAACCGGGACGGCCATCGGAGGAGGGATCCTTAACTGTTGCACGCACTCTGAGCTTACCATGGAAGGTAACACTGGCTGAGGACGGCTAATGATACAGAAAGGGCCGTCCATGTTTCCCGTCAGTATGCAAATCCTTTATTATTGTTCATCTTTGATTCACGTTTCTCAATCAAAAAGTCCTTTGTAAGGTCTCGAATGTGATTTGTTTATTTCACTGATGTTTCCGTAGGCTGTTCTAGGCTTTGTCATGAAGTGAAACAGACCAGCACCTTTCCATGTGCAGTGCATGGAAGATCTCTTCCCTGGTTTGCGCCTACATCGGTTAACTTTACCTTTTCTCTTTAACTAATTCAAATCTATATATATATAAAAGAAAACATTGTGGTTTTTTTCCTCTCCGCTACTCCTCCGAAACCATCAGACACAGAAAAACAAATAAAGTGTTAAATGTTAGTTATACTATTGAGATGCCTATATTTCATTTTTATCGACGTGGGTCGACTGTAAGTCACGTGAGGTAAGGTCTAAGGCTAAACCGTTCTGTTTGGCGGCTTCCCTTCCACACACACGCACACGTCGGGCACGTGACCTTGGATTCCGAGATCATTTTCTCAGTCAGCAGGGAACTAAAAATTGTGCGGATTGCTATATATTTAAAAGAAAACATGGCAGGTTTACTTAACAGGTTTGCTAGTTATTATTAAACTTTATTTCCTTACATAGAGAAATATGTGTTACTTCTCATTCCCCCAACACGAAAGATTCCAGATCATAACTTTCGTATTTTTGATCTATATCTGGGACCGACAAATACTTCTTCTTGTTTCATTAAAAAATATCGATATGTAAGCACGACTTAAATATGAGTCGTTTCAGTAGCTCTTTTTTTCTTTACTAGTTTCAGAAATATACTAATATCCTCTGTCATGTTGCAGAATTACCAACATCCTATTATTTTACATGAATTCTTAATTTATGAAGAATCCTCTCTTCCTAAAAAATTCAGCTCATAAGAAAGTATGGACTCAGCAAACTCAGCTAAGACACGCATTAAGAAGAGATACTTATTACTGTCAAACCCTTGCTTATTTGTAGGTTAATAAGAACGCTTATCAATTTGATTTAGCAATTTCTTTAGCCATGTTTAAATTATTATTCTCATTGAACGACTAACTTAAACTTAGAACACCAACAGTTTAGTTTTTAATAAAAATATTTTATTAAATATTTATAACTAGTAAAATAATGCGCGCAGGTAAATTATTCAAAAAAATTGTATTTATAATACGTGGTTTATTTTTATTTCAACCCAGCTAATAAAAAAATAAAAACAAAAAATATGAACAGTCCCTGCTGAAATAAACGGTGGAGAATCTGAATTTCCAAAAATAACTTTCACAAAGTTTTTAATAAGTAATTTTTATGAAGAGTTACTTCATTAAAATGAGCTTCACGTGCTTTTCCTACAGTTTCTTTGATTGGACGAAGGAAAGAGCATTGCTGTGCACAAGAGGTTTCAACCTGACTGCAAAGAAGACGTTGTAACTTTAAATTTAAAGAGTGCCAAAATGAAAGTAAACTTTATTAAAGATAAAAAGCGAATGGCATTTCTTTCTTTCCTATTTTACTTACATTTACAGTTATTAGTCAGTGAACGCGAAACTCCCTGTGCTTTTTTTTTGCATCATTATGGAGACAAATTAGAAAATTAAAAGTCATGGTATTAGGTACAAAACACGATATTTAGTTTGTTTAATGACATTATGTTTCCATAAATTTTAACTTCGAATTCTGTTTTTTAGTTGTTTACAATAAAAACTCTTATGGTTTTAGTCTTATGATAAGGATCAGAAGACTTATAATCCCGTTTTGTCTGTGGACATGTATCCCACAATGCAACGCACAACAATAAAACAATCGCAACAATTGCGTGTTTTGCATACGCAACAATCACATTTATAATAATAAGGAAATTAAATCAATATCAATTATATTTTCTTATCAGAAGACGCAACGTCGACGCACCATTGTGATTGGTTTACTAATCGCTTTCCCTACCTTGTGTAATCCTATTCTTTCCTCAAATGTAGGCTTTTTTTTTAATCATACGTTACAATAGACCTTAAGGCCAGTCTCTAAATAGCTGTAATCACTTGAACGTTCCTACAGATGGGAAATCAAGTAAAGGATCGTTGCAATTCTGAAAAAGTATTTTACGAATAGCATTTTAGTTTATAAAAGAGAGAGCTTTTTTTAATCTGTTAAATTAAAATTTGTAATAATTATTTATTTATGTAACATAATGGGCAGATATATCCCTTGGTGCTAAGGAGATAAGGCTCTCAACGCTTCATTGACCCGGGATTAAGATGAGCTCAGATGATCAGTCCAATGCTTTCCCGCCTTTACCACTGGGTAAAGAAAACATATATTTATTCTGCAGAGGGCTGAATGAATCTTAGGACCCGTCTGAAGATATCTAGGAAAAATCCCCGTCGGTGATTGAACTGCACTCCTTCAGCCTGAAGTCAAGTACCTTACGATTTGGCTACAGTAGAATATAAATAAACTAAGGAAATTTTGCAACAACTGGAATATTGAAATGATAAATGTTCTCTTAAGTTTCATTCTTTGCTTTGTGTGCATGATATTTTGCTTCAGAAATCTATTCTCTATTTTCAGACTATGGTTTCTCTAATTATTGCTTATTAATTATTGTTTTCTTATACAATATGAAATAGCTTACCTATCGTAGGATTTACACAAAACTATGTAGGCTGGAAAACTAAAATTTTAGAAATAGGTTTAGAAGGATTGATTTTGATCAATAGCTGATCCTTAGATAACCAGTTAGAGGCAATGGTTATCTAATTATCTAATATTATCTAATATTCAATTGCAGTATTTATACTAACTGAAAATAATTTATTTCGAAAGGTGAAATTGTAATGGTAGAAAACTGTAATTAAATGTGAACTCTTTTTTGTCTTTATTGGAAATTAGATTACTGGAAGGTTCCAAACCTTCAATACACGAGTTTCAGTACACGAGTTTCATCAATATAGTGAAAAAGCGATTATCACTATAAATAAATATGAATTAGATAAGAAAGGTGAAAGTTTATTCTTAATTTAGTCTGTTTCTATTGTGGAATAGTGGAATAACTGCGTTTGGATCATGCGAATAATCAAAACTATATTTTGCTTTTAAATTTTAGTTAGGTTTATTTGTTTGTGAAGATGTGCCTTTTGTCAGTTTCTAAACTTAATTTGAAAGAAATAGTCCGAAAACTGTAAAATTGCTAATTAATTAAATATAAATATTCATAAGAAAAGCTTTCTGTGGTCTGTTTGCATTACAGTGGATGGAATACCAATCGTTTTTCCGTATTACTCCATATTTCAATGAGAGAACAAAAGTTTAGTCACACTAAATAAAATATGCAAATCTTATATTTAATTAGAGACCTTTAAAATCATTCATTATTGTTATTAAACTAAAGACAGCGTTTAGATTCGAAAATTCTCTTTTCAATTCAATATTTAAAATTGATATTCTTACAAATAAAATTTCAGCATCAAAATACTTTCTTTATTTATTTGGAACGAATAAAAAAAAAGCGGTCTGCATTAAAATTATCCTGACTTTGCGTTTGTGAGTTTAGTAATAATTTCTATTGTGTCCAAGCAAATATTCGCCTTCTTTTTTTGCGAAAAATTCAGGCCATAACACAATTTCTCCTTTCAGATGCTAAGATTCTTTGAAACTTTGGAAATTATTGGTTCAGTTGATTTTTTTTTTTTTATGTTTTGATAATAAGTAACTCTTTTAAATAAATCTACATATTCAAAAAGGGAGAATTTTGATTTGCCTTTTTTATACTTTTTTTAAACCTTTTATTAAAGAGAATGCAAATATTTGTTTACGTTTTCCTTGTTTTATTAAAGCTAAGACGTGTCATCACGTTTTAGTGATTTATTCATTTATGCTTAACGATAGAATGACATCACCTGTGATTGAAATATCACTAAAACCTGCTCTTAATGACGTAAAGGTCAAAACGTGAAAAAATACGGTTGTGGTTTTGTGTTAAATTTAAAATTGAATTATCGTTTGAAATTGCCAAGTTCACTGATCTCAGAGACCTTGAAAAGTGTTAAAAAGGCATTTACTAAACAAAAAAAATATTCGCCAGCTAAATTTCACAAACGGTTTTTAGATAAATGTTACAGCTTAATATTAAGAAGCAATTATTGGTTTCATCTTTTGTCTTTAATTTAATAT
>JAFIDM010009631.1:300977902-300988213 GCA_023159025.1 Thereuonema tuberculata
ATATATTTGAAAAAAAATAGAAAAAAGCATTGTTTTTGAAAGATTTCATAATTTCATGTTTATATAATGTTAAAACGTACATGCTTACAAAGTAGGTTTTAGAAATTAAAATAAAAGTAATTTATTCTAACTCTAAATATACTTACATTTACAATTATATTTTTCTCTCAAATTCTTCCTTTTCATATAATTAGATTAGAATCTCCATACTCCCTTCATGTTTATATATTTTTATACTGACATATAGTTTGGTAACAGCTTAACTGTTTAAATTAAAGTTTAAAACTTTATGAAGATTATTTTTTGTGCACATCGTAGCGTGAACTAGTCCATAACGAAGATCTAACCTAAACTAAAATCTCATGTACGCTAACAAATAACTCTAAGGGCGTTATTGGCCGAGTTTATATGTCGATAAATTATTTCCATCAGATTGATGACTGATTCACAGAATTCACTTAAAAATAGCTAGATTATAATCGGGATCTCAAAATACCTATCTAAGTCCATTAAATATACTTTCTCACGCAGCAGCAAAAGACCTGTAGTTTTTAATTTCCATTGCTGCCTTCACTTCTTGTTAATGAGAATATATTGTTGTATCCCTTAGATATAGTTCTTAAAATCAAGTAAAGTTTATCTTAATCTTAAGTTTGCCAAAGAATTTCGATAAAGTTACTTACATAAATCGATGTAATGCTAATAATTACTTAGATGCTTTTTTCTGCTTATTTGTTTTTTTCTACAAAATATTTTGGTCTGAATTTCAGTATAGAGAAACATAATGCTTTCTACGATGTTAACCAACTTAAAATAGCAAGATCTTATGGTTTGAATGAGACTAAGGCATTCAGCGCATAACGTGAACATATTCGTGAAGCGAGAGGTGAAAAATTTCCTTAAAAAGTATTTGCGATCTAGAATGAAAACTCTCCCCGTCATGAAATTAAGGGTTTACAAGCTTTCTTGCGTAACAGTTAAGAAGATAGTAAATAAATAAATTAACCACAAAAAATTAAAGTTATAAATGAGATTTCTGTTATCTTATGTTGCATAGCATATGTATATAATCTCTTTAGTTACCCGCATCCAGGCAGATTCCTGATTTCTTCGCAAGCGAGGGTATTTTCATTGAAACCCATGCCTTCTCCACAGCCAATGATCCTGGGCTTGTGATCCACACAAGTCACGTATTTCGTACAGTCGTGGGGAAAAGCGAATCTTGGATACGGACCGAAAGCAGCCGATTTCCCTGTGGCTTTAGCAGGGCATGAGACGCCTGTCAGGGCTGAAAAAAAAAAAATAAGAGTAAAGGAGTGTTAATTTTTTTTTTTTTTTGGAAAGATAAATTGTTTAGCTGGAAATGAATTACGGTCTCCGCAGTAAGCATGAACATAAATACAATAAATTTCTGTAAAAATATCTATCTAATAGAGATACTCATTTGCACAAAGAGAAATAAGTTAAAGTATCTGTGTAGGCCTGTGTGGCCCTTGGATCGCGGGAGGTAAGGCTTCCTGCGTTCGTGACCAACGGGACTAAGTTGATGTCGGATGGTTAACCCGACGTCCGCCAGTCTTTAACTCCCCGGAAAGAACCTGGTACCCAATCAGTAGAGGGCTGGATTGATCCTAGGACCCGTTTGCTACAGTAACATGGAAAAATCCTCGACCTCCGCTGGGTGTAGAACCAGATCCCTCCATCCTTCAGTCGCTGTTACCACGTGACTACTTAGTCCACACAAAGGAAAATGCTCTATGTTAAATCTCACAACAACCTTGCAAATTCACTTCTTTTTTGAATCATGGAATTAAAAATATACATTCTTCCAATTTTCCTTTAAGATAGATAGATAGCTAAATAAATAGATGTAAATTCATTCTAACTTCGAAACCTTTTTTATTATTATTATTATTATTCAATGCTCAAATCATTGACTTTCGAAGCAGAAAGATTATTTTTCTGACTAAATCCCGTTCTGAAGAAGACACTGCGTGATTCACTAGAGAAAAGACAAAAACAGATCTTTGTAATAAAGTAAAATAGCCAAGCCAGCTCCTGGAATCTAGATCCAAGTCTAATAGTCGAGTAGTCAGCAAATGTAGGCTTTGTTTGCTTTGTACCCAACCGGATGGGTATTAATAGTGAGCAAAGCTCAAAACACATAATAGCAAAAGTGGCCACAGCCGTTGAAACTGCCCCGCAGACTCGAGGGACTGTAGGTGGAAACACAAAGAGTTAGTCTAATTCCCGTTCACGAACTGAACCTAGCCAAAGACCTGCGTCGATCGCCAGTCGAAACTACTCTTCGATGCCTTTATTAAACTTGGATAGATTCTGTTTATACTTTATTAATAATATACATATCAGTCTCTCTCTCTCTTTTAAATTATATTACAACATTTTTACGTGTGGTAATATAAAGTCAATAAATAAATAATCATTCAACCCAGAGGTTGAAAATGGGCCGCTGTGAAAGGGCTCGAAAGCTCCTTATTTTAAGGTATGAATGTTTTTAACTTATAAAGAAACTTTTATGAAATGTGTGTTTAATGATTATTTATTTATTGATTAAATTATGTTAATTTCTATTTTTTTTTCTTTCAAGCATAGAATGGATATTTACAGCACTAGTCATGATGAACTCTCTGGAAGATTATTTTGATAAAGTATAGAAAACTGTTAAAATAATTAAAATTGCTACTTACAGTTGAAAATAGTTTTAGTGCTTATTGGAAGAAGTGCAACTATATGATTAATGATAACTATCATTAACGAGTATTAACTTATTATTCTTAAATCAATCCGAACTTTAACTTTAGTTTACAAGAAATCTTTATTAATAAAAGAGATATTAAGTTAAGCCTTAAGAAAAGCAAATGAAACAAGAAATTTTCAATATATTAAATATTGTAAGTGCGACTATTAAGAGAATCAATACGGTAGTAAATGTATGTTACCTTCTGAGTCGCAGCCTTCCATAAGGTCGGGCCAGTTACAAGAATGGGTGCGATCATCATAAGCCAAACCCACTTCACAATCATTGACAAATGCCACACCTTCAGCACATTTATAGAACTGAGGGTTACAGGTTGAAGTAATTGGGTAGATGCCATATAAGTATGGGCAGTGTTCAGTACTAATGGGAGGAGCTGTCAAAATACAATAAAACATTAACATTTATGCCACATCAGAAAGAGAAATTAATTTAAGAAAACGAAAGTATAGCAAAATAATAAAAAATGCCTAAATAGAAAATATACATAGTTTGCAGTTTCAACTTTTTTTTAATATGTTACATTATCACAGTGTTTGCAATTTGTTTAGGCAGTTTATAGAGAATTATATAAAAATGATACACATTGAACAAAGCTTTCCAATATAAATAACAGTAAAATTAAGAAAAATAGGTTACAGAATGGTGCATCAGAAATACAAAAAATTATTGAATAGATGATGATAAATATTAGCAATTGATAAGTATTACGACAATGGGAATATCTAAAAAATAAAAATATTATTCAAATAGAGGCGCACATGATATTAAGACGCACGGTATTTTTTTTCCCTCATATTTTCTTTTGTCTACAACAACCTAATCAGTAAGTGAAAGTAAAATTTCGCAAAAAAGGGACTGCTGTTAAACTGTCATTTTGGCTTCCAGCATCACGTTAATGGAGGCGCAAACCATACGACAAGATTTTTTTGCGGTGTTTAAAATATTTTCAGTCTTTATATCTAGAAAAAAAAAATTCTAAAAATGAAGCAAAAGTCTGTATTCTTAAGAAAGTGGACTGAAATTCGCAATGAAATACTTTAAAGGCACATTCGATACCTGCTTCGTATGGTGGTTTCATCTTCACCAATGTATGGCCTCTATTGCTTCATTTAGTAGACAAGCATTTTTTTTTTTTAAAGTGCAATCACATAGGTAGGTATTCTGTAGAACTATTAGAGTTCCCATAGAATCACCTGGGGAAAGATACCCAGATGTTGCCTTCCTCAAGAAGCTATTATGGAATGGCCTCAGACCCGAAGAGAAAGTGAAGGAAGGCTGACAAACACAGGAAAGAAATGAAACATCCATGCCGCCACCGGGATTCGAACCCAGGTTCCGACACATCTGCCTCGTGGGAGGCCGCCGCCTAAACCAGTAGGCCATGCTGGAACGGCAGACAAGTACTGTAAAATTCTAACTTATTTGAATAGCGGAAGTACCTGGCGTTGCCCGGAGTATTGGGGTTTAAACAATAACAAAACACTGAAATTGTCATGAATATCATCTTATTTGTTGATAATGTTAAAGCTTTTTGATTAACAATATTGGTGGTTTTTCCATTTCGAAGAAATACGTAATTTTTTTTTTTCATTTTTCTAATCCTTAAAAGGCAACTTAGAGGTGTCCATGAGAAAAATATGGATTCTCCAAATTGATATATTATGACAAGAAAAAGATTGTCCATGAACTTTTATTATTACTGGAAACGCTAATATGACTGGAAATTTCTGTTTTTAAAATTCAGATGATTTGTCTAAGTCATATCATTTCCCCTTTAAAGAACCATCCAAAACTGACTTAAATACACCAATAACAAAAACTTTTATAGTGTACATAATAAAATAGAGACTTTGCTAATTAACAAATACTAGAAACAAGCTACAAGATACAGTATATGAAGGAATGAAAATCCAAAAAATAACTATGACCTTAGAAACTCTAATAGGGTTTTATTATAACTATTTAACCAATTGGATCGTGAAATTTACAACATCAAAAGTTTTGGGAAAAAAAAACAAAAAACCTATTAGAAAAAAATAATTTGGAACATATTATACAAAAAGTAAAAGGACTATTTTTTTATATCATGTTCACGTTGCTCTTAGTTTTTATGTAATAGTTTTAATATTGTATTTATGTACTCCTTATTATGTAATTACTACACTTAACTACTCTTAGCATGTACATCACAGATACATGAATATCTAGTAGGATTGTAATGTACAAATTTGCAAAATAAAAAAATTAAAAAAAATCATTTTTTTTCGCATTGATAATCTTGTATCTTTTTCACTGCTGCTACTTGTATGATATAACATTAAACATTAAAAATAAAGTTCAACAAAAGAACTCCAAAATATCTGGATCAAATTATATATGAATTTAGATTATTCAGTTTATGTTTGTAATCTGCTTCGCTTTGAATTTAATAACTTTGATTTAAAATAAAATCGTAATAACCACAGCGAAATATGTAAATTTACTGTATGGTCATCACAATTAAATACAACTGCAAAATATTGGATGGAAAATTAAATTTATATTTTGTTTAAGATGGCAAGCGAGTAGTTGACCAAAATTGTCCTGTTTTTAATTATTTGTAAATTTCATGAGTGTCCGCTTTATCTCTTAAATGAAGAAATTAGACTTCGGAAAGCTTTATTTTAGGAGGTCGCCACAACAAAATCTGCTTAATTTGCAATAATTACTTCATGTTTTCTTTGTTTAGAATTAAATTATTCATTGAATGAGAGGAAACGACTCAGGATAGAAATAAACTCATAAACAAATTTGGTGGGAGTGCTAAAGGGAGTGTGACCAATGGGACTGAAGTAATTAAGGTGTCATTTTAAATTTAAAAGCGATATCTAAGCTTTGAATTAGGTTATGTTTAAATAAGGATCAACAAAATAATCTACCTTCAATAATGCATTGGAATTAATATCATCAAGAAAAATGAAAACATCATAAGAAAAATGTACAAGTCTTGGGTTTTTATACGATCGTTTGTTTTTTTACTTAAGTAAATGCAAAAGCACAGGAACTGCCTTTTCTTTTTGAAAAATTTAATTCATCAAAAGATCGCTTTATTAAGTGCCAGAAATCTGAACTGTTGATTTCACTTTTATCGAAGTAGCCTCTGACTGAATTCAAACTATCCAATGAAGGAGAAGGTGAGTTATAAGATAAAAGAAAACATGAGTTTTATTAATATTATTTTATTTGTTTGTTAGTTGAATGGTGAGGACATATCGCTTCTCTTTACATTCGATATTTTTCTCCGACATTTCCCAAATAATTTTCATCTTGTATAGATCATCGTGCATGTATATATGCTATCTGAAGCAGTGCTTCCAAAGGTCCTATATTTATAACACTTTATAATTACATCATAAACGAAAATTTCTAAGGTTAACACAAATATATATTTCTATAGAAAACCCTAATAACTATTTGCTCATGGAAGCTGAAATTTTAGTGTTAGTCCATACAGAAGAAATGTTAGTGTTATTTCTGAGATCAAATTGAATCCCAAATTAAGGAATCTGAAGTCAGAACAACCAGAGTACCAATTTATTACATATTTATTTAAAAAACAAATTTATTACATATTTATTTAAAAAACAAATTTATTACATATTACCATAGTGACTGCACATGCGAACGTCTCTGTTACTTATATTTTCACATTTATTTATTTTTATCAGTTATTCACTTTTAATTACCTACTATCCTTTGACACTGGTTTGCGAATTTTAGCCAACATTTGCAACATTGGCTTAAAAACCAATTCAAAGGAAGTGACACTGTAAGTAAATCTTAACCTAAGCTTCATTTAACTATTTTTTATAATGGACTGCAATTATGTTTTTTCTTTTTTATGTAACTAGTGTTTTCGTTTTATTTGTGAGCTCTTGCATGTAAATTGTTTAATTTTACTCATAGGAATTATTTTTGATATTTGTATGTTTTGTTATTTCGTTTTTTTTTTTGTTTTTTTTTTAATATTTTATTTTTTGCTGTTTTTCTTTTATTTTGTAATTTTTCCAGTCAAAGAATCAATTGGATTTAATGAAGACAAAAAACAATAAGTGAAAAAATTTTAATTGTTTCCTTAATTTCGAAAAAAATGAACAAAATAATGAAATTAATAATAATTCAAAAAATTCAAAAACTTTACATGTAAATAAATAAGCACTTAAATAAAGAGGGATTACCTATTATTATTATTTTATTAAGATTTACCAATTTTTTTTTAATTGCCTGCCTGTTTTATTTATTTATTTATTTATTTATTTATTTTGTTGTTTGTTTGCAATTGGCTTCGAGTTTTTTTTTTGATTGCTTCAAGCCCCTTAATTTAAAGACGTTACCGAAATCCAGTTTTGGTTTCCGCAGGCCCGGTTGTCATTTTCCTCGAGTGGGTCCAATTTCGTATTGTTTTGTTTGTTTGCTTGTTTGTTTTACATTATTTAGGTCAAAGGATAGGCTGAAATTTTAGAAGTATTTTCACATCACATAAAGAATTTCTATGTAATGTGAAGGGAAGAGAGCAACCAAGAGCATCATAGGACAGAGACCTGAATGTCGTCCATTCAGTTATAGAGATTTAATGAGAAACCTCATTATAAAAAGATCATTCCAATTTACAATGAAATTATATTTGTAGGAAAAAAAGGTTTATAAAACATTTTTGACGAATAGAACCTTCTTTGTAATGTAAATTGATAAAAAACTGTGTGGCTTAAAGAATATTGCCCAATAGTTCGGCTTGTTGTTAGTTTTTGATATAGACGTTGGTGTCGCTGCTGCTGCTGCATAATGATAAGTTGCAGATAATAATAAGAAAGCTGAGAATAATAAAGACGCAGAGGATGTTGAAATACGGGAAATGAATTTGACCGAACTAGTTCAGCAGTAATAGCAGGATTCTGAAATCTACTTTCAATTCCAAATCAAGCTAGTTACGTCGTTGAAGACATTGCGAAAGTGTAACATAAATCAGAAATGGGATTTCTGAAGAAAACGGCTTCACGAACTTTGATTTTATCATTTTAAACAAAATTAAGTTTTAAAATAAGATATGCTAGAGATTTACGTCAATCTCTCTAAAAAACTAATTGGGAAGATTTGTATTACATTTATTTAGTTTGTTTCTTATTTTGATTTTTCAAGATCTTAAATACAAAAATCTTTCATTGAATATCTAATACTAAATATCAAATAATTGATAAGCTGATCACAGAGAAGGCAATAGGATTCTCTAAGATTGAAGATCGTGTAGTTTATTCTTCTGCCTGAAGAAAAAGAGGACTATTATATCTTCCAACAATACTTACAATATTGAACTATTCCTTTTATTACAAACGTATCTGTGATAAATTACTTCCTTTAATCGAATTCAGTAAATCATGAGAGGACTACAAAGAGTTAAACCTTTTCCTTTGACGAATGCTCTGTTTCGAAGCATCCATTTAAAAATTACAGGACTATCAATACAATATTAAGAGAAAGTTAAATTTCAGTGAATTAAGGTTAGTAATATTTTCGTGGCTAATTTCTTAAAGAAAATGCTAAGATAAATATCATTGTAAATTATCTAATTGTTAAATTTTTAATGAAATTAAATTTTAGAGGAAAAAAAAAAAAGTTTCAAAAAACATTTTTGACGATTGATAATCTTTTCTATAATATAAATTGCTAATGTCAATTAATACGAGTTTAGAATTTCGTAATTTAACGGGCCAAACTGCGGGACAATACATGCATTGTAAATACGAAAAATACGATACAAGCTTTTATTGAATTTTACATATTTATGACAGTATTTTTACTTCCTAACAGTAGTCGCTCGTTATTTTAGTGTAGTTTTAATATATAAAAGTGTTTTATAAGTTTGAATAAAAAGTTTCACTTAGTATAGAAAATTATAAAAACATCAAAAACATTTCATTTTCAGGTTTACCAAGCTTTCGTGTTATCGTAAAACAGTAAAAGAAATTACAAATTTTAAGAAGATTTTTTATCATTTACCGGTACTCGGGTTTAAAACTTTTTAAATTGTATTATAATCTCTCAAAACTGTTTTAAACTATATTTGGGTATTACGTTCTGTTAGTAAAATCCTCAGGAATAAATTATGCAAAAAAAGGCAATGAAATCAGTTTTTGAAACGAAGGACTTCTTAAAACGTATCCTAGCAGCGTATAATAGTTGCTTGGTATAAAATTAGACAGGATTAGGATATTCTACAAAATAGGCTGAGATTTACATTACAGGAAGGGGAAAGGGCATAATTAAACGTGTTATCTTTCCATTTTTAGTAGGTTCACAAAATTCATATTCTAATAAATCAAAATAATTACAGTAGTTGTTTGTGAAAAGTGTCAGTTATTAAAACCGTTTTCTGTGTCGACTGAGAGGAAAAAGGAAGAATTAAAAAAAAACAGCTTAATAGATGAATTGAAAAAATGCTAAATCACCGTTGAAAAATAAAAAAAATATATAATTCCGAATGAAAATGAAAAGAATGGATAAAATTTTAATTAAGAAATTAAAAGATTACTTTTAAATGCACTCTGTTATTTTTTTTTGTTTATAGAGATAAGAATATCTTGAAAATTTACAGAGGGCGTTGTTTTCTTTTCCATGTTTGAAGGATCTTATCATATTGAGGAAGAGTTATAGCTTACATTTTCAAGGTTATATTTCATATATGGAACCAAAGATTAGAAAGTATTTTTTTTAATAACTACGCTAGTTATTTAAGATTTTTATAAATTATTTTTTTTTTCTACTTTTCTTCCCTTTGCTTTTCTTTTCTTTCTTTTTTTTGTTAGGGAAGGGAGATCTTTTAAACTGTCACCTTTAAGAAGTTAGTTATTATCTTAACACTAGCTTCGTCTATCGCAATAACCATCCTCGTCGTATTAATTCGGAATTAGGTTTAATCCTACTCTGTTCGCTTCAATAAAATGAATGGCTAATTAAGTTCTTTCACTGACTTTCCGGGATTTAAGTCAATTCAGTCACAGAACTTTTCGTGACGTCATTCGAGCAAAATGTTAGCTTGCAATCCATAAATAGAGCTAATGGTGTAATAAACAGATTCATTTGAACTTCGTTTTTGAAATTTCAATTATTAAAAAAAAAAATCCCGTCTATTTTTGCTAGCTTTGCCACAGTGCACTGTTAATATTTTTTGCGAAATAATTTCAATATTCTTTGTAAAAAAAAATAAAAAAAAAAAACCTTTGTAACTTCAGCTGCCACATATCCTCATTCAAATTGTTTTCAGTTCTTTACAAAACTAATCTATTTCACTGATAATAATCAGATACACCCAAAACTTACAAGAATGTCTCGTCGTCATTGTGATAACCTCAAGCCTTTCATTAAGAAATAACAGAAACAAAAGCATCCCCCACCGTTTCAGAGTTTGATAGCGATTGTACAGTGGCGTATATAGAATATATTTTCGGGGGGGGGCCCAAGATCTGTTCAACCAAAAAAAAAAAAAAAAAAAAAAAAAA
>JAFIDM010009631.1:300988313-301005835 GCA_023159025.1 Thereuonema tuberculata
GGGGGGGGGGCCCGGGCCCCCTCGGCCCCCCCCTTATATACGCCCTTGCGATTGTACCAATATACGTCAATTTTCCAAAAACTTTGGACTTGACTGTTGTCTTAGGACTTAAAGTCCACACTAAGTTGCAGTGTTTACTAACAAATGAAAAATTTGTTATGAAGCAGTTTCTAACATTGATATTCTCTTATTGATATCGCGACGATGTTTTATATTAGTCACTAAATTGAATCGAGATCGTTCGCATATGCGCAGACACCACTATCTTTATTTATAAACATAGCAATAACATTGCATTTCCTATTCATAGAAAGTATAGTGCTTCCAAAAAAATAACTAAGTAAAAATGAATTCACTATCAGAGTGATACAAATAAAACAGTAATAAAAGTAATACAAATAAAATAATATGAATAAAAATAAAGTCTTAATTCAAAAAATAATAAGAAGAACCTAACAAATTAGGCATTTCTTAACTAATATCAATGAAGAATACATCTTCATTGTTACTAGTCGACTCTTACTCTTGTGTATTCTTGTGACGCATCGACAATTCAAGGTGCCTTTTTTTTTAAATCTGGGATGAGTATCTGTTGATAAGGATATTTGTTAAGTATTCAACGCTTACGATAAAACGAATTTGAGAATAAACTATTTAAAAAATAGAAAATTTAAAATTAAAATTAATAATTTTATAAGTAAAACTTACAACATTAAGTGTGGCGTTCCCCAAGGATCTAATTTGGGACCTTTGTTTTTCATATTTTTATATAAATTCTATTTGTGATTTAGTTAAATATTGTAGTATTTACATTTATGCAGATGATGAAATACTTCGTAGTAGTACATATGATCAAAATCTTGCCATTACAAATCTTCAGCAAGATCTAAACAACATTTCAAATTGGGCCTTTGAGAATAAATTGAAAATTCACCAAAAGAAAACAAAGATTATGATTACATAAAAACTCTTGTTCTAATATTATAAATAGAAATAATAATAGTTTGAATATTTGTGATTGTCCATATATTGATTTTATAGAAAATCATAAATACTTTGGGATTTACATAAATGATGATTATAGTTGGAGCATTCATTAGAATTATGTTCTAAAAAGATTACATTCTTTCACTTTAGTACCAATTTAATCAAAAACTTATTGTTTATAAATCTCTCGTAGATTCTGTCTTGAATTATAGTTTGGAATATTAGTGTTTTTTAACAAAGAATCAGATTCAAAATATAAATAATTTATAAAATTTTTGTTAATATATATATCAATTATAAGCATCAAACAGAAGAAAACAAACTGAAAATAAGAGTTAAGTACAGAATTTTTAATATTGAAGAAAAGTTCATATATAGTATTATCTTAAAAAATATCCACAAACATAAAAATATTAAAGAAAATTATATCAATTATATTAATAGTGTAACTAGATTTAGTTAGTTAAGGGTATTTGATATATCAAAAATAAAATTGGTTTTAGAACAAATGAAATATACATATTCAAAAATATTCGAACAACTAATTGGGATAATTTAAATAGCAACAATTTTAAAACAATAAAAAACCAATTAGTATATGATATTATAAATAAAAATATTGTTAAAAATTTCTAATTTAATAAATTTAAATATTTTATTAACATTTCACATTTTAATACTGTAATATTATTAAAAATGTATAATTTACTACTGGAGTATCTACAACACAGGAGTAATTTTGTAATTACATCTAATAGGACTGGTGAACATAAAAAAAAAAAAAAATACAAAAATTAATCTACATCTACATAATCAGTTTCTTCAGGTGTTGGAATCAATCAGAGTAACTTAAAAAGCCTACCAGAGATTTTTGCTAAATAACAATTTTCGAAAGGAAGTTAAACTCAGAGCGCAGTTTTTTAGTCTTGCATGAACCGAGATTCAGGAAACGTATATTGAGCAACATAAGCAATAATAAAAGAAAGTCTTTTTAGTAATGTAAGTTTTTCAATTGAAAATGATTAGAGATGAATATCTAACAGCAGAATGACTAGGAAGTAACCTGATTTTATAGTGTAGACATATTTTAACAAAGATATTTATATCTTTAGATCAATCATAATCGTTCTTGAGGAAATACAAATAGCAGGTAGATGTGATCAGGCAATTAACCTTATTATCAAAATCGACCGTTGAAGTTTTGCAAGAATAAAGTCATATATATTTTTTTTTTGTTGTTGACCAACAGTTATCACTGGAACAATTCGTCGTTGACATTTGTCTTTCAATCTTAGCCTAAACTTATGACTATAAAGAAGATTGTGTTAGTATTTTTAAGAATTGACTTAATTATACGTGTACTGTTCATAGTTGCAATCCAAAAAATCAAGCCAGTACACCTGGTTAATGAATTTTACAAAAATTTTAATGAAAAGAATAAATTACGACTATAGTTCCGTCTACAAAATATGAACAGTCTTCTTCCAGTCTGACTTAGTATTTTTACTTACCCATTTCTTTTCTGTCTTCACAATCTACCTGCCAGTTGTAACGGCAGTAGTAAGTTACTTCACCCAAACCATCAAAGAGAAGTCCGTTGGGACAGGTCTCTAACGTAAGAGTTCCGTTAGCACACATGTAGAACATGTCACAGTGGGTGGCATGGGGGTACAACTGAAGTCCCTCAAGTTCAGGGCATTCTCTCATCCCCAAAACACCCACGACAACTGGAAACAAAAAATAAAAATAGAAAGGATGAAAATAAACATAATTATAAGATACTCAGATTTCTTTTTACATCAACAATTTTAATTAATTATTTCCATTAATAAATAAATTTTTCTTTTGGTAATCTTGTGCAGATTTAACAAACCAAAGTTCAAGCCTTCACAATATTTTCAAAATAAAGTATATATCTGTGTATCTTTTAATTTTTGTAGGGATTTAAGATAGATAGATATGGATATTTATATAAATTGACATTTATAATTATATAATTCATTATCTACTATTGATCACTGGATAACTCTATCTGATGACAATCGTAAGATATCTGTCATCAGTTAGAGTTATCCAGTGATCAATAGTAGATAATGAATTATATAATTATAAATGTCAGTTTAAGATTTCAGCCAGTCATATATGTAAGCATTGAAGAGACATTGGACATTGGACTGGTCATTTTCCACTTTAATCTGTTTGACCCAGTGTATAACAGACTACTTGAATCTGTTACAGAGGTTTCTAGTTGTTTATTTATTATTAACAGAAGATAATGGCAGAAACAGAAACATAAGAGAATTCTTATTGAAATGTCACTCAAAATATAGTAGGTTTATTCCCATCCAATCATTATCTAACCAGATATTTTTGTTTAACAAAAGTTTATTATTGATCTAAAAAAAAATAATGTAGCCAAGTTGACAACAACGTATACCAAAAAAAAAAAACCCTTTAGACTGTATTTCATCGTTTTTTGTGAAATGATAATTTAGGTACAAAAATAAAATACATACATTTCATTCTATGAAAGTTAGAAAAGCAAAATGGCGGTAGCAGAGATACTTTTCGATTCTACTAAGCACATTCGTGAATTAAAAGCCTTAGAACTAACTTACTGATTGAGAAAAGGCTTTCATCATCCAAATATTGATTGTATTTATTGAAGATATCATTCAGGACAAAGGTTGCTAATAAAACTCAGCTTAAAGAAATTAAGTAATAATTGGCGTCACTTAAAAAAAAAAAAGAAGATAATCCACGTCTACAGTTCTAAGGAAAAAAAACTGATATATTCGTGACTTGTTGATATTCTGCTGAACTTTCAATGTAACATCTTCCTTGTGTTGATTGTGGTTTCAAGTGATAAATGAGTTACTTTTGTTGGATCTCAACAGAACAGACCTTGTCTGCAAAGTGGGTTGCCATATGTCAAGCAAATTGACCAGCTAACTGCTTTAACACCCACTCGATGGTCGATTGTTCTTTTTTTTCTTGTTGTTGCCATCCATTGTAAACCAGCCGATGATCTTTCTTTACCTGTTTTTCTGGTGTGAATCATGTCAGTGACCATTTACATTCAGTTCATTTGTCTGGTCATTTATTTAGACGTGAACTGCAGACAGTAATGTTTCACTTGAAACAGGAAGAGAAGCAAATAAGGACTGCAAATTAGAAGAAGAAAAAAACTCGTCCTTCATTAAAATATGGAAGAATTAAATCTGGATGGGATTAGGAAAACAACGTCAATGTAAATTTCATCAGTCAAATTTGCTTTAAATCAAGAGTGGTTTTGTATACAACTCTTACCCTCTTAATACTTATAAGAATCTCCAATTAAGTGGGTTTTTTTTCCTTTTCTTGTCAGCTTTTCTTCCTGCCCAAAACAACCACTTGATGTTGAGAAATTCGACATTTCCTAAATATTTTTATTAATCCATAGTTTGTAATGTAAAAACATTCAATTTTTGATTTAATCAATTGCATAGGTTTTGCAGATGTATATTGTTTAAAACCATCGGCTGTAATCATCAGCGAATTATAAAAAAAAAAATAATAATAATAAAGAGGGGGGAGGGCGGAAGATCTGAGTAGATTACGAAGTCCAGAGATAAGGGAGAAAAAAACACTGTCTGTCTCATAAAGCTGAAAGTGGTACTTTCCAAATTAATTCTCTCTACTTGTCCACTTTTTGTGATTTAAGAACTAAAAAAAGCTTTTGTAAACTAGGTTAGCCAAGAAATTGCTCATTAATTCCATTTTGTTGTTTTCTATGTGTTAGTTCTCAGTTGGAAGCCATCTTTGGATTAAATATTCTTATCATAACAGCAAGGTAATTAGGAGTGAGTATTCAAAACACGTAGGACCCAATGGGTGAATAATGATGTAAACATATGGTGGAGATTAAAATCAGTAACTTGACCTATATTGATGAATATTGGTCTATCCCGAGCTAATTGTAGAACTACCGTAGACATATGGTGCTTATTGGTATTTGAGTGTGAAACATACGTAGATTTAAAATAAATACTAACTTTATGTTGTCTCAACTTTGACAGACATATGGTATACAGCGTTTAAGAAGGCATAGACCAACATATGATGTTCTACTAAATTCTGTTTAGACTAAGCATTAAATAAAAAAAAAATATTTATATAGTTTTAAAAGGCAAGATTTTTATCATATTCTGTTGTAATCAAGATGGCTACAATATTTACAATTCACTGCAATGATAAGTTAATGTTTGACATCATTAACAATAGTTTGCAAATCAAAAGTAAACTTTTTCAGTTACTTTTCAGTTATAGAGCAAGTTTTGCAAGGCTGTATTTTCTCTAAATGTTTTTAAAAGAGAGGAATTGCTTTTGTTTGATTTTTAAGTATTCCATATTTGAACAGTGGTTTTAAGTGCAAATTTTTCGACAGTATGTTTATAATGCATGTTTGACATAGAAAAGCTGTAAATCATGCAGAGACAAAACCATTTTCCTAATTAACTAATATCTCGTTTTATTTTCAATTGCAGGAATGTTAGAATGAGGAAGCCTTTACTTAAGGAATTCTCTGTGTGTGTGCTTGTAAATGACCTGATTCACTCTTCATTCAGATACTTCCGCGCTGCATCTGATGAATTCGAATCCATGTGTTTCTTAATGTTTTTGACGAATCTCAAGTTTCTACTGCTATGTATCCAGAAGATTACAGAACAGATATGACCACATGTTAGTTTTCGGTGATGGTTAGGTTGAGTTTTTGACATCGGCTATTATTAAGCATAGATCGTGAGCAAACGAAAGTGTTATAAAGGAAATAGGATCACTTACCGCTACAGAAGAAAGTGAGGAGAAAAGCAGACATTTTCCTTGATTGTGTTCTTCAGTGCAAATGGCTGGTGAGGAGGTGTTGCACTGGTCCGACCTACATACAACGCCGTGGGACCAGCAGGTGGAGGTAGTGGGAGCTCGTGTTATTTTTTTTTTTCCTCTCCCTCCCGTTTACTGCTTCATTTATCCACATGACCACGCTATTTCGGTCACGTGCCAAGACATTATTAGAGGGCTTTTGTAGATGGCCCTGAGCCATGGATGACCTTAGGGCAAGTGAGACCGTTTCCATAGATTGCCTAACCATTAGTGTCACGTGATTGATTGACTCCACCAATCGTAATTCGCTGTCTTTTCATGTCATGAACCGCTCTTTTTTTCGTGAAATAGCTTGAAATTGTAACAAAAGTAAATTTACATACAAAATACTAGGAAAGTGTTTTTCTCTTCCGGCACAAAAGAGAAGTTCACGTTCAATGGAATTCATGATTAGCTTAATAGAAGACCATGGAATTTTCTGGAATAATCAAGTTCTATTCAGATGATAAAAAAAATAAAAAATAAAAGAAGCTCTTTCTTTAAAATTTCTTCTTACCGACAAATCTTATGAAGAACATGTTGACGAAAAAGCAGAATACAAAACACTGTCTAACTCAGACTGTGTTTGATGAGACAGTCGTAATGATGTATTTCTAAATGCATTTTTAATGATAATATTTAAGCATCATTGTCAGTAAATTTGTAAAAATCCATTAGAATGTTCTCGAATGAATGGATGGAAAAACAGAAGGGAAAAAAAAAAAACAGTGAAAAAAAAAAAAAAAAAAAAGGACCTCCTGAAACTGAAGTGGTTCACCCTGACCTAATATCGTTGTATGATTTCCAGTCAATTGCATTTGATTCTTTTTATGGCTTCGATCTTAAAGGAGTCTAAAAAGGGAATTTGATTTTCAAGGGTTGCTCAACAGCAAAATAAAAATTAGAAGAACTAAATTAAGAACAATGGTTTAACTGAAACAAAAAAGTAAAACGAAGTTCATTCATAAATAAATAATAATTGTAATAATAAATAAAGAAATTTTAACCAAATTCATTGAGAGAAAGAAATTTGTTGTAAATACAATAAAAAAAAAAATTGTTTAACTCCAGTAGCAGTTTGTAGAAAGTAGGAGATGCTAGCACAGTTATTATCAATCCATTTAAATTCTCGAGACCTAAATAAATATGATTTTGCTTTGTATGGTTTACATTGAATTAGGTTTTAGCAAAATAGCACAGTTCGTAACAAAAAAAAATCTCAGTGATTATGAATCATTACGACTGTGTTAAAGATAGTAGAATCATTGAACGGAAATTTACTGTATTTTTGGGATTTTTTTTTGAAAAGTTTTCTACGAAACAATTCGATCTCTTTTCATTTTTTTTTTGTGTGCGTCTTTTAGATAGCCTTGGGGATAAAATACAGAAATCTCTCTTTTCAATCTGTTATCGGTTCCCTTTTCCATGCTCCAATTCTTTGAGTTTTGTTTCTATTCAGTTCGTGATAAATATGAGAAAGTGGTGTAGTTGAATGCTCTGGTGGAAAACCCTCTTGGGAAGCGTTCTTTTAATAGCTCCTTTTTTTCCGAATTTTAAAATGCATTTTATGAGCTAAATCAAGAATTTCTAAAAAAAAAAATAAAAATAAATAAAATAAAAGAAAATTGGAAAAACTCAGTTCAGAAAAATAAAGAGGAAGTACTTCTTTCGTTTACTGAATTTTTAAGTGAAAAATAAGTGTTAAAATCATTGTTTAAAAAAATCATTTTCACTTAGTCGAATGATATTATTCAAAAACTGAAACATTTGTTTCTGAAATTCAGCTTTTACTAACAGTTATTTAGGCCTACTGTAGAAGGCAACACAAGAAACGTATTATCCATAAATGGATAATAAATACGCTTTGAACACTGAGCCATCATCAACAGAAATCCTGGGCAGCTGTTTCATCCGGGACAGGTAAATCATCGACAGGATTTATCCTTGATGATACGCTGAGACTGCTTTAAGTGCTACTAGATAAAAAATAAACAATTAAACTGTATTATATCAGATTTTTTATTGTAGTACGACGTCTGAATTGTTATGTAAATATTTTTAAATCTGAAGGATAAACATCATCGAACTTTGCTTGCGATTGTGAGTTATACCCATTGAAATTTTTGTTTTCCTTCAAATACTACTACAATACAGCGGTAATTGTTGAAAAAAAGAATTTTCTTTATTACGTTTTAAATTTATGTTTTTTACTTTTATTTTTATTATTTGAAATTCAAAATTGTACGAAGCTTGCTTTTTCTTTTCTTACTAAAATGCACATCAATCACGATCAAGGATGACCCAAACTGTGGTCAAGGAGTCCAACTACTAATGGTCAGTCAGAGACCATGGGACTGATTTATATACGCCCGAGATTCTCGGTTAAGGTCTGGGCTTTTTGCCAGGTATAACATAACAAAGATGTTTGTCTGCTTGATTGTCTTTGTCTCAATTGAAGAATGTATTTGGAGGCATTATCCTTCCTTAAGCTATTAAAAGTTGGCTTTGTGGTATTCGCGGGTTTCCTTAAAAATAATTATACTCAAGAGTCAGTATTTGCTGGACCAAAAATATTTTCGCACGGTTCTGTAAGTATGCAATTACCGCAACTGTTGCGATGCTGCATTGTTGTCCAAAGGAATTCTGGGAATATTTCTGATAGTGAGTAAGCAGCAATAGCTCCACTTGTCTTTGTTGATTCCGGGATAAAATTCTCGTTATTTAATCCTTTTTCTGTGAAATACACAATGGTTAATTTAGGTTGAAATGAAACCTCACAATTTTAATAATGCAAAAAAAAGGAAGAAATCAAGCAACATATTACAGAATCTCAGATCTTAAATTTTACATTGCATGACGTGCTGTATTGTTCACGCTTACAGTTGTGTGCTCTACGTGTCCGGTAAAATGGAATGGTGTTGCTAGGCAATGAATAATTGACGGGAACCTATTTAGTTGCATTAATATGAGAAGTAGCTGCACTTAAAAAAAAAAAAAAAAAAAAAATCATTATTCTGATTAACCAAAATTTTATTTTCCCTTTTTAATCATTTGCCAGATAATAAAACACTAGGTTATTTTAAATCTTCCAGCTAATACAATTATCTGAGTTCGAGATTAAGTTCTTACGTCTAATTTCGTATGAAAATTGATAGGATTAAGTGGAATGTTCAACTTAGAATGAGAGTGATTTCATTTCCCTTCATTAAATGATTTCCAAATGAATTTTTAATTGGATTTCACTTACAATTTAAAAAAAAAAACAACTATTTATTCATCCTTCCATCTCTCCTAAAAAAAACAAAAAACATAAAACGCATATAAATTAAATCCTGTCTGTGTAGATTTGTCTTTAAACCTAACCTACCTGATAGCTAATTACAACCTATGTGGGGAAAGGCTAGCGCAAGGTTTCTATTATATATATAGGAATCGCATTAAATTTAGTTACTGGTAGCTTGGATGGCAATCCGTGGACTTCTGTGTATATATTTAATTTGCATCATATGCCATTGAAGCAGCATACTATATCATCAGATACTCTAACGAAACCATTTCTAAGAAATTGGCTGTAACACAATGTGGTCTTATCTCCAGTTTTCATCCATTCCAAAGAATTGCCATTATTGGCTCCTACATTGGCGTACCACGAAAGAAGGGGCTATAACTCCCATTATATCCAAAGAAAACATTGTGGACCGTTTTCTTTGGTTGTAGAACAATCGTTTTTTGCATAATCTCTCCCCTGCCATTTGTAAAAAAAAGGGAGAAGCGCACACACACAAACACACACACCCCTACCTACTTTATCTTTCCAAATTCTAGAGTATCCGTCGAAATTCATTCATAGTGTCGTCGAAATCAACGACTGAATGATAGCATCTAAGTCTTTCTCAATTAAGAGCATTTCTATTCAGAACAGAGTAGTGACATAACTTGCAAAAATAAAAATAAAAAATAAACAACAACTGTTATTTAATAAATTTATTTGAAAAATTTCTTTAATAATAAAAGAGTTGTTTCCATTTTATCGAATATCTTTTTAACTATTTTATCAATGTTTGTTAAAGATGTCGCAAAGAGGGTTTATCAAATTTACTTGCGCTTTATTTATTTATTTTTTTTTAATCTGAAACGTTAAGTTAAATTGTGTACAAATATCTACAAATAATTACAGCAATAGATTGTTTTCTGGCCTAATAAAATACTGAAAGAATGAGAGTTTACATACATACATACATACATATCCTTTCCCGTTCCACCAACTGTGGGTCTAGGAATTAACTACGCCTCTCCACCTCTCCCTGTTCTTCCAAGCCTCTTCTCTACATATTCTTTCCCATGAGATGCCTCTCTCTTCTAGGCTGTGCTTCACATCATCCAGCCACCGCTTACGTGGTCTCCCTCTTGGTCTCTTCCCTTCTTCTTTTAACTCATGCCAAACCTTAGGAGTCCTACCATCTTCCATTCTTTTCACGTGCCCGAACCACCTCAGCCTTCCCTCTTCCACCTTTTTTCTCAAACTTTTTACCCCCAGCTCCTCCCGGATATCCTCATTTCTCATTCTATCTAATCGAGTCTTCCCTACTATACCTCTAAGAAACTTCATCTCCCCAGCTTGAAGTCTACTCCAGTCTCTAGCATTCATCACCCATGTCTCCGCTGCATAGGTGACTATAGGCACGTAATACATTTTATAGATTATTTCTTTTGCCTTCCTTGGGACTTTCTTATCCCATATCAGGTGTCTCACTCCCTGGTATAGCTTTCCCCCTTTCTCCAACCTTCTTGTAATTTCATGCTCCACTCTACCATCACTTGTTATTTCGGTCCCTAGGTAAGTAAAACTATCTGTGATCTTCAATGCCCTGTTGTTTATGCAGATATCCCTTTCCAGGTTTTTGTCCCGTCCCACCACCATCACTTCACTTTTCTCTTCGCTAACTTCAAGATCCACTAGTTTCAGTTGTAGAGTCCATTCATCCAATTCCCTCTGTACGTCAACAATTTTCTCACCCCATATTACAATGTCATCTGCGAAGATCATATGCTTTGTGTCTTTACTCTGTTTTTGTAAGTTTTCCTTAACCTTTCTTCCTAATGAGAGTTTACGACTGTTAATCGTAGGGACAGAGGATTCTTTCTCACGGTAAAACTTTTTATTACATATAGAATTCTAACACAGGCAATAATCCTTAATAAAACTATTTTCACTGTATTTTTTAAATTTGAAATAAACTCAGTATTCAACGAAGAGAATGTTGATAATTCATAATATAAGTTAGGAACCTCTGTAGGTTATTTCGGGGAGAGCTATTTCGACCTCCACCAATCCAGTAAATAAAAAAGTAAGTTTGAAAATTTTGGAGATGGGTTGGGGGGGGGGGGGGGGACGCCCTCACAACTGACCATCCAACCAAAAAAAAAAAGCCGAAAGAAAGTAGATTTAATGTACATTATTAGATGAGTGGAGGGCTCTGTCCTTCCATAAATACGGCTACGATCTGAAGCAACTAAAAATTCTTTTAAAAATCCTTTGATCAGACTACAAAAACTATTATTTTAGTTTTTTGTAAACAGTAAAAGCAGTGAAATGTATTGGAGATCTATAAAAATAAAAAAATTGAAATTCCTTTTAAATTTGTTTATTTCTAATAATTTTCTTTTTCATCAGTTGCGATTATGGATAATTAGCGTTGTCCGGGGAAGGGAATAGGGATGGTGAGTCCTGTTTCTCCCCTTTTCCATATCCCTATCACATCAAACCTAATTGATCTAATTGTTGCAGAAAATATTTCCGTAGTTCCCATTGCCGTCACCGGGTCCCTTCTGTGGAGCTATTTCAGAGATTTCGCCACTTTTCACTCCTCGGGGATGGTTAACCGGGTTCCACAATAGCCTATATTTTCCGCAGGGTAGTAGAGAGTATCTGTGCAAAATTTGATTCCGATCAGTCAACGGTGTAAAATTGAATAGAGAACATACAAACATACAAACTTATATTTAGATATGTAAAGATGATGTGAAAAATTTTCGTCATAGAATAACATTTTGTAAGAAAAGCAGAATAACTTGACCTCTATCCGCATCCTCTATCGCATCCTCTGCCGCCTTGATAACTGTATTGAACATCTTTAAATCCTAAATTTAAATCGATGCTAATATTTGCCATCGTAAAACCAAAAAGCTTTACTTAAAACTATTAATAAAAGTAAACATTGCTTTTATATATTGCAAGATATATTCAAACATTTCTCCTCTCTATTCATTTTCGTATCATTATTATTATTCATTTTTATTTCAATCTATTCGATTCATAGGTTTCTGGATGCAGACGACGGTTAAACAAATTGCAGTTTATTTTAACTTTCCATTGGTATTATTGATAGTCATTAATGATAAAATAATTAGATTCATCTTTATGGAATTTGTCCTTTTAACATTTTTACTGTTCATTAAGCATTTCTATGTAAATAAAAAAAAAATGACCATAACCTATACAATATTAGAAGAAAAATTGATGGCTGGATAATTATTATTTACAAATTTCATATACCTACATATTAGTTTTATGCAAAAATCTCCCTCCCCCCTTTTTTATTTTAGTAAATAATTTTATTTGCCGGAAAATAAATCCTCTGAAGGTCTGAGAGAATTTATAGACTTCCATCAGACCATAGATTTTGTTATCATTTTCTCAATATTTTTCTCTTTATTTTTGTATAGAGTTTCACTTCAATAGTATAATGCTATTGGAAAAAATACTAATAATATTTTAGTTTTTTACTGAGGATTTAAAATATGCAAATAAAAAAAATGAAATTGTTTGTTACAGGTAAAATTGTTGCTAATGATGGCAAAAAAAAAAAAAAGTTATTCTTGGTCTTAACTAGCTTTTTTTTTGATCCTCATGGTAGCAGAGTTACTAAAGAATGTGATAGACATGGTTTAAAAATTTTAATATCATTTAATAATCATCAAAGAGAAGAAAAGGTAAAACAAAAATACAAGTTTTAAGTTAAAATACGAACGTCATCATTTCCGTCTTTGATCAAGATGATTAAAAAAGTATTTGTTCTAAGAAACTCAAAATTTACGTAGATTTTAAGTAAATAAAAGAAAGATTTCTTTGACTGAGTATAAATCAAACTCAAATGTTAGGGACAAAAAAAAACGAAAAAATATTCGTATCTTCTTACATTCTTGCCTTTAATACATTCTTGAAAGTGACTCGTATTTGTCTTTGTTTGTCTCTCTTGCTTTTCTTTCCAGTTCTTTTAATCGAAGAACTCTTATTCTTTTCTTTTTTTAAAGACGAAAAAATGTCTTTCCTAATTTTATGTTGATACTAGCGTTCAGAATGGAATGATCCGTTACTAGATAACCGATGATTATTATTAATCGCAGCTGAATAGGCGACATTTATGTATTATTCGCTTTTTTAACGTCTCTCATACTCATTGTTGAAGTACAGCTGATGCTCATTATTACGGTTGAAATATTGTTATCTTTCTAGAATAATTTATCAAGTGTTTGTATTTAACATCGTTTCTAGCTCAGTCAAATGGCACGAATTTCACAATAAATCCTTCACAAATATAAAAAAATAGTGTGTTTCTGGCTATTCGGAGTATGTATTTTTGATTTAATTTAGTTATTTATTACGATTTTTATTTTGAAATAGATATAATATGCAATTATTGATAGACTGATACTCAGTAAGTTTAATGAATATGTTTATCCATCAGAGCAATCGATTTGAACAGAAAACAAAAGCGAATCAAAGCATTCGTAAAACCAAGGAGGAAAAAAAATCGTATTCCGCAACAGCTACCAAGGATGAAGTTATTGGTTTTCTTTTGATTGTTATCGGCAGCAGTGAAACATTATCGGTTCAGTGAATATTATTGATTTATTCCCAGCAAATCATTGTTTCCTTTTTATGTACAGTATTGATCATTTGTTTTCATTTCATTCTCTCCATGAGACGGCAAACTTTTCTTGGAAATCAGTTCCTTTGTTTTTCTGTGTCAGTTTATTTTTTACTTCAAACTAAATTTTTGTTGATGATAGAAATAGTTTACTAGAAGTATGTAACTTGCGGAGCCTGTTTGTCCTTTTTTCGCGCTTTAATCCGATGGCTCTCTATACATTTTTAATGTCTTAAATTGATTAAAAGCAGAATCGCTTTTATTTTTTTACATACTATAAAAAAATAACGATCAAATAATAATAATAATAATAATAATAATAATAATAATAATAATAATAATAATAATAATAATAATAAGCCCCCATGGACCCTACCTCCTCGCGGTGGGGGCGGGAACTACACTAGCTTTAGGGTAGGCTAAAGGGTCCAACCATCCATGATGAGAACTCGTTCTAATATAGATCATGCTGCATCGGGTGTGGCGCAGGATAAAGTCACCCGCGTTCGGGGATTAGGCAGAGGTCTCCGTTCGAAAAATATACTACAGTCTCCCGCAGGTGGTGGTGGAGAAAGTGGCACCCCATCCTGTAGTATGGCTACCACAATGCCCGGGCAACACCATCCAGCCCGAACAGTCGGAAGTGTTTCGTCTGTGTCAGAGCAGGCGACCACCAAGACTGGGAAACCACGCCAGCGCATCCGATGGTCATCACAGATGAACCAGGATCTTATGCGCGACTTCTACACTGTTACACAATTAGGGACTCAACTCACAGGATACAGACAGGCACTACACCATGCGTTCACCACACGTTATCCATCGTTAGGGCTTAGCGAACAGCGGGTAGCGGATCAGCGACGTTCTATAGTAGTAAACAATCTTATTCCTCCATGCATACTTACACAAATTAGGGAAGAGGTCGCTAAATCCAACCACAGGACACCACACCACACCCCACCAGAAGACATTACCTTTATGGCAAACACAGAAGCCTCAGAAGCATCTACCCTTCAGTCCACATTCCCCAACAATACAACTAATGACATACAACAAGCAGCACATGATAATTTCTACACCGCACTAGCACAATATACAGGCACAGACCCCACACTCAGACCTCCACTCCCCAAAGTACACACATCAAAACAACTCGCCACAGTCATATACCATCTCAACACACACACTATCCCACAACACCTTGACAATATCCAAACATTAGAAGACATACATACAACACTCTACTGCGCGGCACAGGGAACCATTCGGGCACTTGGAATCAAACAACACCACATACCTACCACTGCACGGTCACGAGAATACATCCCCCCTTGGAGACGTCGTCTTGAAGGCCGCATCAGCGACCTTAGAGGAGACATAGCAAGGCTCACACAATACTGTGCAGGAAACAAAACAAAAAAACTTATGTCCCAGGTCAGGAAGATATTCAAGCACATAAACACTCGCCCTTCACACTCAAACCATCATAACCAGGTTCAGGAACATCTCGACACACTAAAACAAAAACTCAGTGCACTTGAAAAAAGATTACAAAGATACAAACAGTGCACTCTACGCAAACAACAGAACAACACTTTCCAATACAATGAGAAAAAAATTTACAGATCCCTTTCATCTCCCTCCACTGCACCCAACACAAACACACCCACCAGCGAGGCATTACATGAATATTGGTCGTCTCTGTGGTCCAACCCCATCCCCCATAATGACAAAGCACCATGGATCACAGATGAAGAACAACTCGCTGAACACTTACCCTTCATGCCCTTCCATGATATTACTCTCGCAGATATACAGACAGCACTAAAACATGCACACAACTGGAAGGCTCCTGGTGCAGACGGCGTTCAGAACTTCTGGATCAAGAGGTTCACGTCCCTGCATGGGAAGCTAGCTGTTGCACTCACTGACATAATCCAACACCCAGAACATATGCCTCTTTTCCTCACACAGGGTGTCACTTACCTACAGAGCAAGAACACTGAAACAGCACACCCTGCAAATTACCGTCCAATCACTTGCCTCCCCACACTTTACAAACTCCTCACCTCCTGCCTTACAGACAAAATTTACACACACATCGAGACACATAACATTCTTTCCGAACAGCAGAAGGGCTGTCGCAGGAATTCCCAGGGTTGTAAGGAGCAACTCCTTATTGACTCTGTAATCCTGCGCCAGGCGCGCGCGAAGAATAGGAACTTACACATCGCGTACATCGACTACAAGAAGGCATTTGACTCAGTCCCCCATTCCTGGCTTTTGCACACTCTTCAACTCTACAAAGTACACCCCAAGATCACGGCATTCTTGGATGCCACGATGAAGAGTTGGAACACAACACTACACCTACGCAACTCCAACACCTCCATCACTACAGTCCCCATTCCCATAAGGAGAGGTATTTTCCAGGGAGATTCCTTGAGTCCTCTTTGGTTCTGCCTCGCCTTGAATCCATTAAGCCACATGCTAGACAACACAAAACACGGTTATAAGCTTACCTCAGGTACTCTGACACCATACAAAATCACACACTTACTCTACATGGATGATATTAAACTCTACGCCACAAACAGTGCACAACTTACTAATTTACTACAAGTCACAACACAGTTCACCAAAGACATTGGGATGGAATTTGGAATCGACAAATGCCGCAAGCTACATATAACACGCGGGAAGACTACGAATTTGGAGGGTTTTGAACTGGACCATGGGTTGGCCATCCAATCCATGGAAGAGGGAGAGACCTACAGGTATCTGGGCTTCCAGCAAGCGCGCGTCATTGACAACGCAAACATCAGAAACGCACTCAAGAAAACATACTGTGCTCGCGTTCACAACATCCTCAAAACACAACTCAATGCCAGAAATAAAATTAAAGCCATTAACACTTTTGCCGTCCCCACACTAACATATTCGTTCGGCATAATTTCATGGACAAACACTGAACTCGAAGCACTACAACGCACAACACGCACTACATTCACGAAACACAACATGCACCACCCCAAGTCCGCTACGGAAAGAATGACTCTTCCCCGCAAGGAGGGAGGCCGAGGACTCATCAATCTCATCACCCTACACGAAAAACAAGTACACACACTTAGGGAACACTTCCACCAAAGAGCACAACACTCCTCACTCCACTCAGCCATTGTCAAGGCTGACACACACTTCACACCCCTGGACCTCGCAAACCCTTCTCTAACATTCACCACTCCCGACACCCACACACAGCAGCTGCGTGAATCATGGGCTCGTAAGGAACTCCATGGCAGACATCGCCACGAACTCAGCCAACCTCCTGTCGACATGGAAGCGTCGAACAGATGGCTGATGAGTGGTGAGCTGTTTGGGGAGACCGAAGGGTTCATGATCGCGATACAGGACCAAGTCATTCCCACACTCAACTACAAGAAACACATTCTACACGACGCAAACACACACGACGACAGATGCAGGAAATGCCACACTACACATGAGACGATCGACCACGTAATATCTGGCTGTCCCCTTCTGTCCCAAACAGACTACCTCCACCGACACAATCAGGTAGCATCGATCGTTCATCAACAGCTAGCACACAAACACTCACTTATTAAGAACACGGTCCCATACTACAAGTACACACCACAAAGCGTACTAGAGTCACCCTCACATAAGCTGTACTGGGACCGT
>JAFIDM010009631.1:301010835-301022025 GCA_023159025.1 Thereuonema tuberculata
TTATTTCTAGTTCTTTTTTTTTTATTATTCACTAAATGAATGGATGCAAAAAGTCTATTCTAATTTGTTTATACTTAAATATTCTTTTTTTTTTTTCAAAATACACTAATAAATTAAAAATACACTTTAAAATATTCTCTCTCCGACTCTCTCCGTTCTCTCCACTTTGATGACAAACAAACGTACATCCGTGCATCCGTTTTTTTTGCCTATTAATAATATGATACAGGAGCGCCCTGTTAACTTAGCGGTAATCTGATGAATTACTTATCCTTGTTGCCTTAAATTAAATAGGAGTGTCCGGAAATTTCTCAAAGATAAGTTTACTTTTCAGAAATTCCGGATAACTGGGACCCGAAAAAGGAGTTTTTCCATTTGTAGACGATGCTTAGTGATTGTTAATGTTTTTCTTAATATCTTGTTTTAAATTTCAGATACAATACGATTCACTCAAATTTATTTTGCATTTCGTATTTAAAGTTCTTCATATTTCGAAAATTAAACTGACTTAAATGAGCTAGACCTAATTAATAAAAATAAAAAACAAAAAAGCTGCAGAGCAACTAATGTCTGCTTTCTCTGTGGTTCCGCTTAGACAGTCTTCATTGTGTCTCTTTCTCAATTTAATTGCTTTCCTGTCTTTCGTAAATGTGTTGTTCATTTGATTCAATGGCAGCCATTGACATAAAAGAATCGTTTAGTTAAAACTCTTCAGTTTGTGTTCATCAATTATAAGAAAAAGAAAAGACTTTTGAATAATCAACAATGCATTCTTAATGAAGTTGTAATTCGAGAAATGTAAGTGGTTTTCATTCGCTCTATTTTTCAGGAAAAGATTTTCTTAGGCACGAACTTCTATTTTAAGATTTAAATGCCATCCCGTCATTTTTGATAATATATAATATAATTGAAACCTGTTTATAATTATATTCGAATATCTTTCTTTTATTATTATCCGATATTTTTTCAACTGTATTTTGCCATTCTTTGTTCCATTTAGATTAAGCAAAAAAATTTAGCTTTGTCATCAGTCGCCGAAAAAAAGAGAAGAGAAAAGGAACTTCCCGGTCAATATTAGAGTTTGCTTAATGTGAATTGACAGCTTCTAAATTGATTTTTTTTTCGCTTTAGAACAACATTCTTTATTATGATTTCATAAAAAAGCTTATTATGATTTCATGAACTTTTTCCTCCACCAATCAAAACCGCATTTTGAAATCCAGGAGAGAAATTCGAAACAGGCAGTCGAAAAGCACGAAACCTACGACATAAGTATTTATTAGAATTCCCACAGCAAATTTCTTACATCTGGAATCCTAATTTAATTACTTTCAGTCAACAGTTCCTGTTATCCATCAATATAAAACAAAAGACGACTGCAACCTATACAAACACACATATACAAAATTTGTTTGTGTGGGTGTGTGTATAGGTTGCAGTCTGTAAAATTCAAAGTTTGTATGTATGTTTGTTTCCCTAAACAATTTTACACCGTTTAACTGATCGGAACCATGTTTCCCATATATACTCTCTACTACCCTGCGGAAAATATAGGCTACCTTTGAACCCGGTTAACCATCCCCAAGGAAGTGAAAAGGGTTGAAATCTCTGAAATAGCATAGGACAATGGGACCTACAAAAAATACTTTTCTGCTTCATTTAATTAAGTTCTCTATTTCCAAATTCTCAGTATTTACCAAATCTACCCTAATCCTTCAATTAATTCTTGTATTTTTTAAATTTCTCAAAATTAGATTATTGTCGATAACTTTTATCAACTTTTTATAATTTTCATTATTTCCAAAAATTTATGTCAGTTCTTCGAACTAGGACTCCCCACCCCTTCACCACCCTCTCCTCATCCCAACCCCCTAACCGAGCAACGCCGGGTAATACAGTGAAACTTGGATAATTCGAAGCTGAAGAGACCAGAGAAAAAGTTCGAAATATCCAAAAATTCGAATTACATATATTCTCTCAAACAGAAGAGATAAATAAATAAGATTAACTCCACGATCAAAGATTTAACACATAAACTTTATCTAAGAATACTGCTACATTTTTTTTCATTAAACCAAATATTTTTTACTAGCTTAATTATTCATCACTTTCAAAAAAAGGAAAGGCAGATATTTTTAATTGCTTCATTGAATGCAATCTTTGTGTCCTAGCTTATGATTCCAACCTCTGGGTTGCCAGGTCCTCTCGTTCTTTTTCTATTTTTTCCATTGCCATTTTTGCTGCTCAAGATTTTATCTTTGTTGTTCAAATATGTCGATAACGTGTTGGATGGAATTCCAAATTCCTTGGCGATTTCCGATTTCTTTTTAAGGCCTTTTTCCACTTCCTTAATCACCGCTACCTTTTCAGCTAATGTTAATGACTTATAAGGAGCTTTAGCTTTTGACAATGGCATAGTAAGAGCATAGAAACAATACTTAAAGCACAAGCACAAAAACTAAAAATGTATATAACCACATTAAATCCTTCACAGGAAGCGCACGTGACTCTAAGACCGAAGGGGTGTGGGAGGGGGGAGGGTAACAACAGAGGGTGGACAGAAAAATCCTCGGAAATCCCCACATAGTGACATTCCAACGCTCGCTTTTGTTTTCCTTAGGAAGACCGTTAAAATAATTAATCTTAGCTGAGAAAAGTCTCAGAAACAATTTTTACCGTAATATTTTAAGGACAATCGTACGAAAAATTCGAATTATCCAAAATAAAATTCGAATTATCCACGATTTTTTAACATTTTAATAGAGAATTCTAGGGACCGAGAAAAAAATTCGAATTATCCAGAATTTCGAATTAAACAGTTCGAATTATCCAAGTTTCACTGTACATGCTAGTTAGCAATATTCATCTGTTCTTATAAAAGACATAATTCCCATAATGCCTTATTCTTTAGGGTGTATAACCAAAACTATTTCAAATTTATATTTATATATATATGTAGATAGATATTTCAAAATAATATCTAAAATAAACATTGAGAAATTCTTATCCCTCGAATCACATCGAAAAATAATCTAAATGTTTCCCTCTTTTCTTTCTCTCTTATGAAGATCACGAAAATCAAATATCTCCTGCGGATTTATCTACATCATGAAATCCATTTTTACTGTGATTGTGATAGTTATGGAAGGCGGAAGGATACAAGTAGTCATTTCGTAAGTCGCCGGAATTTTAATGTGGTTTTTAATAAGGCTGCGTGGATGGTCGTGTGTTCGTTGTTAATTTTAATTCAGAAAAACACCGTTTTCTCTTTCTATACAATTTCTATCAGTTACAACCGGAGGCATGACCACGGATTTCTTTTCCGTAATTATGTAACACAACTGGTTATTATCAAAAAAAAAAAAAAATCGTTAAACCCATTTGTGTCTTAGTTGTGAAACAGATAGAAAGTAGTTTCCATTAAACTAGGTATCAACTATTTGATTCACGGAACTTTACAAACTAATTGTAACTACTAGCGTTTACACATTGAAACAGAAAAATATAATATAGTGTTAGCTTTTTTATAAAATATCTTAATTTTAATTATGTTTCATTGTTGTTATTTATTTTCCTATCCGAACTTTTTAAGTTTTCTTTCTTTGCCTCATGTTTTTTTGTCTGTCACAAAAGGTTCTATTTAAAAAAAAAATGATTTTAATAATCACAAAACGGAATATTTGCTTCAAATAATTTTTTTAATTGGAAATTCTTTTTTTTTTTCTTCTCTTAAACTTGTGAAGTCTTGTTTCTATAAAGATTTCGTTAGTTAATTTCTTTCAAATCATTGTGAAAATGCTTGTTTTTATTTCTTGGCCTGAGATTTCTTCATTTGAAGTAATGGCCATTAAGAAATAATGCTAAAACAACAATTACAGAATGATTCTGATAATTTTTTTGTGAAGAATTATTATCAAGAAATAATTTAGAAGTATTTTTAATTCATCTATGTAAGGGAAAAACATACAGATATTTTTGATTATTTCAGTATTTGGTTGATTAGAAATCTTTACCTTTACTTCAGCACTTTTCCTTGAACTTCACAAAATAAATAAATAAATTGACCGTTTTCTTTCCTTATTGAAATTATAAATTCAACTGAATTATGGTTTAATAGAATATGGGTCGTTTCAGCATAATTATCTGCATGCAAATGCATTGTAAATTTCCTTAATGAAAGACTCTGTTGTCAAATTATAAACGTATTAGATTTATGAAATATTCAGGAAAGAAATTTCTTGACATGAAAAAAATTCAATTATACATGCAACTCTTTCACTAATTAAATCTTTACTTTTTTTTTGTAATCGCTGAATTTTTGCCTGAATAAAATATCAAATAGACAAACTTGACCAAAGCTTATTTGTTTTTTTTGCTTCTCCAAGGCCGAAGCAAATCTACTTCATTATTTACAAACCCAGTTTAAAAAAAAACAAGCTGATGAGTTAGCTTAATATTTTTTTTAAAAAAAGGGACTCTTTTCTTCCTTTTTCTGTTGGTAGATTAGGCCTGTTTACTCTTTAGAATGTGCCTTTTCTTTTTTTTAACTGTTAATTAATCCTGATCTCATCCTATCTATCTAAGATATTTTTAGAAAGATTTTTTCCCTTTTCCCTTAAACAAAAAGAATAAAGTTTTTCTTGTTTAAAAATAAAAAAAAAATAAAAAAAATAGAAAATACATTTATGTTATCTTTTTAATTGGTGTCGTCTTTTTTTATTATTATTTTTTTACATTTTGAGAAATGTCGACTGTTTGTCTGTCTGTTCTTCCGTTGGACCGAAATTCATAAAGTTGGTATACAGGGTGAATCACAGCAACGTAAAGGTTGTTTTTCTCTGAAATGACAGGGTACAGGTTGTTGGCTTAAAAAAATTCATTACCAAATAGAACGTAAAGAATGGAATGTGTGAATTCGGAATGTAATGTCGACACAGGAAGTGGCCAGCTTCGAAATTTTAAATGATAACGTACAGGGCATATAGGCTTTGGAAATGAAACAACTGTTACTAAAGGTGTTTTTTCGCGAACGCCCCTTGTTTCGAATCAATTCTAGAAACAGTATCAGGAAATGACGCTTACAAAAACGATATCGGAATCCATACAGAAGTTGACAACAATGCAATAGGCAATAATAGCAGAAATGGTATAACTTGTGCAACACAGAGGTATCATTGTTGAAATGAGAAACGTTTATTAAAACGTGTTTTGCTATAATATAACGTGTTTATTCATATAAAAATTACAGTACAACAACAGGTGTGCTATTTGCGATCAGGCCACAGCTGCTACGCCGAGAAGTGTTCAAAATGTCGACCGCCTTGGCTTCTCTGACGTACGCTCTGAGAATTTCAGCACTATCGAGAACCTCACAAGCTGCTGTAATTCTTTGTATCATGTCGTCGTATGATGTTGGACGGTCTTGATAGACGATGTCTTTTATTCGCCCCCAGAGAAAAAAGTCCATTGGAAACAAATCAGGAGAGCGAGGTGGCCATGTTATCGATCCTCCCCGTTCCCTCCAACAGCCAGGGAACACTTGATCTGCAACTTGCAAGCCACTACTGCAAAGTGAGCTGGACATCGGTGTTGCTGCATCCACAATGTCGTCCGTTTGGCGAGTGGTAAATCTTCCAGCAGTGGAGGTAACATGTTCTCGAGGAAGTCCAAATATGTGGCACCATTTACAGTTCCAGAGAAAAGAAAAGATCCTACGTTACGGTCAGTGAGAAGCCCACGCCATGTGTTCAGGCTCCAGATATGCTGCCTGTCCACTTGACGAAGCCACTGTGGAATTTCCTATGATCAGTACTGGTTATTGTGAATATTACCCCCCACCCCCCGTACTTCTGAACATTGCCTCGTCAGTCCACAGAATGCTGCGATAGAATTGACAGTTCTGCTGGAGATACCAGATGTCAAAATTCATACGATTCTGATATTCCTGTTCCCCAAGTTCGTGATGGCAATGGAGATGGAACGGATGAAATTTATATTCTTTAAGGATTCTCATCATCTAATACTGGGACAACGCTGCGTCACGGGCATTTTCTGTGCATTTTAGCAATGTTATTAAAACGCCTTACTTTTGACTATGTTGTCATTGTTGAAGACTTTCATGACCGGTGGGAGATGATCATCTGGGTAATGGTCATCTGGGAGATGGCTAACTAGGCGATGGACAACTGAGCGTTGGCGACAAAATAATAGATCAAACATCCAATGCAGATAAAATATTTAACGATTATGAGAAGGAAAGACAATTAATTAAAAAATATTTTGTCAGTGAATGTAAACATGCACTCTGTTGAAATAAGAGGTAAAAACATTTAACTTAGTATGAGATCAAGCTGGTGGTGCGAAGCGTGTGTGCTAATTAGCTGTAGGTTAGGTAAGTTGAGGTTTAACCCGTCAAGGATGTTTATATTGAAAAATTTTGAAAATTATTATATTACTTTACTTCTAATTTATAAAAAAAAAAAAATCCGCCATATCGTATACCTCCTAAGCGTACAAAAAATTTTAAGTTTATGTCGCCCAATTAACCGTGCGTCGCCCACTTGACTATCGGCCGTTTGACCATCGCCCACTATGAAGCGCCCAGTTGACCGTCGCCCAGTTGTCGCTTGCCATGTGGCTTTATCTATTGTAGAAAAATTTAGCCTGATTATCATTTCTTGCAATACATCTTAAAATTACGGAAAGTAATATAACGAAAGTTTTTCGGTCATCAACAGCTTGACAAACAAGCCATGTTTGACTCAATTATTAGTTGAAGAAAAAGGGGAAAAAAGTACTGTACTTTTCCTGTATAATATGTCGTGAACTTTTCGGCATAGCTCTTGTGAGCTGAAATCAAATTAATGGTAGTAAAAAGTCAAATTAGACACTAATAAAATCTTTAAATAATTAAAATTTTCTTCCGCCCATCGTCAGGTTACTTCCTAGAAATAAATTTAAATTTCTTGAACTTTTGCTTAACAATATAGAATGTGACAAATATCTGGAACTATTTCCTCGCAGCATTTCTGACGTAAGAGTAGTTTGGGTTATATAATTGGAAATGATTTAATCAGAGTGGTTTGAGTTGTAATAATGATTGTTTCTAATGAGGTTAAAATTCTCGAGCTTTCTCAATTGTATTTTTATTCAGGTCAGGCAGTAGAAAATAAGAACACACAAATGAGATCGTAGAGACTTGTCTGGTCACAAACAATTAACAAGAGCTTTTGTATTGATTAGTGACAAATTGAAGCTGTCAATTTCCCGAAACTGAATTTAATAAGAATTGATAGATAAATCAGTTCCCTTCCCCCTGTTGTATTTTGTCTTTCACATGCTTGAATTTCACAACACTTTCATCATATGAAAAGAGTTTTGATGCAATATTATCGCTTACAGCAAAACTTCTCGTATAAAAAAAAATTTGAAACAAGATTTTTTTTTTTTTTTTTGAAATAACACTGGCATATTGAATTGATCAGGAATCGCAATAATATTTGTGGATGGAAAAATTAATTAACTTATGCTAAATCAATATTAGAGTTTAAAACCTTAGCATAGACCCAGCAGAGAATATTACTTTCCTTTTTCCACTTATGATAAATGTATCTCTATCTTTAATTGTTATAATTAAAGTTACTTTTCGAGTTTATCAAACAATAATTTTATTACACTTTAAGTTCACACATTTATATAATGGTATTTTACACTTAAATAAGTTCTGGAAAAATCTTCCTTGTAACACACACAGTTCCTATATGTATACAGTTCTTTCTATAAGAATGTCCTTTTACTTTATATTAATTTAACTTCTTAACTGTTTAATGTTCTTGTATCTTTTTGTAACGGTGCAAACTTGGTTTTAAACTTGAAAATAAAGAGTTTTAGAAGTAACAGTAGTAAAGCTTTATTTTTTGGATGGATGGATTTTTTATTTTGCTAAATAGTTATAATAAGTTCATTTTACCGTAGATCATTGTAATAATCAATTGGCGATGTCAAACGAATAGTGTAGGATTTATGTTTTATCTACCAGAGCCCTGAAAATCTCGATAAAGGCATCAACTCCAAGTTTCGAAGTAAAAGCAAAACCAAGCGACCATTTTGCACCATTCGAGCGATTCTGACTAAGTGGTCAGTGACCCCTTTGAACCGGAAATGCCTATATTGGATCGAGGGTATTACATTCGTTCTCAGCATAGTTGATTCAGAATAGAGGATCCCATTTTTTTGTCCAATTGCTATTATTTTTCTGACCCTGTCAGTTGTCACCTAAAACCTGAAAGTGACCTGAAGCGGACGTAGGATTTTTCTTTAATCTCTAGGCCATGGGGAGTCCAACGATATATGACTTATGGGGTTTCGACTCCCAGTGGAGTGCGTTTTGCACACGTAAACACACATACAGACAAGATAACTCTTAATAGCTTTTCCCTATGGAGGTCGCTAAAAATGAACAATACAATAAAAGGTCAAATAAAAGTTTACAGAAAGTTTAACAAACGAAGTTTATTTCTTAGTTCACTTTGCATTTTTTTTAGTTAAGCTAAATTTTCAGATAAGGAAGCCCTTCATGCATTCATTAGTTTACACTACAATAACCACAATGAAAATACGCTATTGAATAATATTCCGAAGCTAGATTCGTAAAAGTCATTATAGCAGATGATCTGAATTAAATTATTATTATTATTAAAAATCCTGAGCATAGAGGAACCAATCGGAGAAATGCAGCCGTACTTAATAGAACGCCTCCCAGAACATGAAGAAGGGATTTTGGAACAAAAAAAAAAAAAGTTAGTTCAATAAAAAAGGGGAAATACTCGAATTTGTTTCTGCTACTCGAGTTAGTTCAAACAATTGCCACTGAGCGAGAAAGAGCAGCAGTTGTTTAAGTGGCTAATGAACTGTTATCAACTTCGTAACACTTTCGAATTATATTATATTTCATTCCAAATACAGTGGCTTGAGAGACAGTGTAGCCAACCGCCAGTGTCCGCCATGTTTCTCCCAACTGAACACAAGTTTATATCAGCCCCAGAAGGAATTTTCACATTTTAACTAAACTTTTTTGACTCACAATTGTTCTAATGCCTTTGATTGTATTTAATGTGAATTACAGAAACACAAACATATTTTTCTTGCCGTTTTGCACCCTAAAAATCACTAAAATATACATATATTTTTTCATAATAGCACGGATTTAAATTGTTGCCAATCTAAAAAAGACATATCTTTTAATCCTTTTTTTTTTGCAAAAATTAAATAAAAAATATGAGACATAAAATAAAAACCAATTTAAGAAAAAATAAAACAAGCCTTACATGTTGTGAGCAAAGCCTCTTATTTTTTTATTTTTGTTTTGTTTTGTGTGTCATTCATATTTCTGTAATTTAACAGATGTTGTACCGAGGCATTAGTATGATTGTGAAGTCTCTGTTCATGCCTAACTGCAGTTCGTTTTATCACTTCATGGACAGTATTCATTTTTAGATCTTTATGAATATTGTCATTTCTAACGTACCAGGGGGCACCAACAATTCCTCGTAGCACTTTATTTTGAAAGTTTTGTATCATTTTTAAATTAGTCTTCTTAGTACAACCCCAAAGTTGTATTCCATACATCCAAACAGGTTTCAGAACTTGATTGTAAATTAGTAGTTTATTACACATACTCAGTTCAGATCTTCTTCCAAGTAGCCAATACAGTTTTCTATATTTCATATTAAGTTCTTCCTTTTTCTTCTTAATATGCGCCTTCCATCTCAGCTTAGCATCCAGTGTCATTCCCAGGTATTTGGCCTCCTTTCCAATCGGAATTATTTGTGATTCAATTAAAACTGGAATATTCTGTATTTTTTTATTTGTAAAATTAACATGTATCGATTTGGATCCGTTAAGTTGTATTCTCCACTTTTTGGTCCAAATACTATCTCTATTTATGGCATGTTGTAGCTTTCTTGTTGATTCAAAGAGAACTAAACCTTCAGATCTGGTGAAATGAGTAAAAACTGCGTGAAAAATGCAAGTATCAAATAGATTCACGCAAAGGCATGAATTCTAACCCAAGAGTGAACTTATATGATAATAGAGCTGCTAGATAAGTGTTACTTAGTTGCAGTAGTTTGAAATGACTTTGTCATTTATTAAAAAAAAAATAATAAAAAAAATTCATATTTCTTTTATTGACACCAGTTAAAAATACTATCAGTTATTATCAGTTATCAGTTATTTGTTATATAAAGACAATAAATAAGTAAATATCTCTTTGATATTGTTGAATTTTAATAGGGGGAATGGTGGGAATAAATAAAGGGATATAAAGTCCTAAAAAAAAAAAGATTTCGGAAAAAAAAAATTAATCATTTACTACAAAATAACATAATTACATACCTTACAATATAAGTTAACATAAAACTTGAATATCTACAATATATACAACAATGATCAAACAATAGATTTATATACAACTATATATACAACAATAAACAAACAATAGATTTATATACAACTATATATACAACAATAAACAAACAATAGATTTATATACAACTATATATACAACAATGAACAAACAATAGATTTATATACAACTATATATACAACAATAAACAAACAATAGATTTATATACAATGACAATAAACAAACAATACAGCAAACAACTTAGATTATAAATGCTTCAAGTATAAATGTATAGACTTACTGCTAATGAATTTTTAGTCTAAATACACAGAAGCTCGGTTATAACGCGGTTGTTTATATCGCGAATTCGGATATAATGCGATTTGGTCTTGGACCCTGTCTATTTTCGAAAAGGTGTATAATTGTAAAATTGCAAAATTTATCGTTTTTTCACCTAAAATTAAATCAAAGGTGTAAATTAATATGCCTGTTTCCTTATTATTTACAGTAATTGAGACTCTATACCCACCCTAATGTCACGAAAATGCGTCAAATATAATATATAAGGGGCATTCAAAAAGAAACGAGCTGGAGGCCTAGGAACAGAAACCAGTACCGGTATGTCAGAAGTATTGGCCCTGGCTGTTAAGGCACTTGCCCCCCTGCAACACAAGGCGGTGAATGGCTGTCTCGTAAAATTCCCGGGGCTGCATTGTGAATCAGTTCCGCAAGTACTGCATGACATCGTCGTCCGAGGTGAAGGTTTGCCCCTCAGAGCCTTTTGT
>JAFIDM010009631.1:301029785-301045764 GCA_023159025.1 Thereuonema tuberculata
TTCTCTCACATAGCTCTGAATGATGTAGGTAATCGCGAAATGACTATTTTAAATCGATTTGGAATCGTGTGGGCGATAATAGGGTGCGATACACGACATTTGACGTAACGAAGTAATAAAAGTTCGGATAAAACGCGATCTTCGAAATCTTGGATCCGAAAGATCGCGTTATAACCGAGCTTCTGTGTATTACATATCTATTAAGTATGACCTCCTTCAAATTGTGGCAATATAAGGCTTGTTTTATTTTTTCTTAAATTGGTTTTTATTTTATATCTTATACTTTTTATTTAATTTTTGCAAAAAAAAAAATAAGAGGCTTGCTCACAAAATATAAATCCTGTTGTATTTTTTGTTAAATTGGTTTTTATTTTATACCTCATATTTTTTAATTTAATTTTTGCAAAAAAAAAAAGGATTAAAAGATATGTCTTTTTTAGATTGGTAACAACTTAAATTCGTGCTTTTATGAAAAAATATATGTATATTTTAGTGATTTTTAGTGTGCAAAATGGAAAGAAAAATGTTTTTGTATTTCTGTAATTCACAGTAAATACAACCAAAGACAGTAGAACAATTATTGTGAGTCAAAAAAGTTTAGTTAAAATGTGAAACTTTCTTTTGTGGCTGACATAAACTTGTGTTCAATTGGGAGCAACATGGCGGTAGAAGCGTTAGCCAATAGAAAAGAGGACCTCCGTTGGCCACACTGTCTCTCAAGCCACTGTAATTCCAAATGTTTAGCAGCGACAGATTTTCCTCTGGTAATCAATTTCTTTACTATTTTTTTTAAAGTATTTCCACAGCATTTTCCCATGGTTCGGGCTAAATTCTTATGAAGAGTAACTGCTTTTTAGTCATTAATTAACTGTAAGATAACTTTAAGTACTTTAATTAGACACTTTAATAAAAACCACTTTGTACTTTATTTCAATTCTTTTCCTTACGAAACGAACAGTTTATTTTCTTAACTGGAAAAAAAAATAAAAAATAAAAAAATTGATCGATGAAGGACATTCTAATAAATCTTTCTAGAAGACACGATAGTCCATGAAGATTTTTTTAACTTGATTGTTAAATACATTAATTCCAATTATGATGATACGAAAAGACTTAATTAAAAAAGTGAAAAATGTAAATTGCCCACGTGAGTGTCCTTTGTGGTATGCAGAATATTAAACCAGCATTCTAATGAGGTATTCTTAATAAAGAAGATAGTCTTCCAACAACTGAGGATGTCTTTTTTGTCATTAGGGAACAGACCTTACCTCGACTTTCGATGACCTTGAACAATTTTCGTTTCTTCAAATAGCAGGTTTTCTTTCATCTTTAAATAATAGACGATGATTTATTTGGCCTTCTTGGTCATCAGACATCACTGATGACCAAGAAGGTCTTTTTCCTAAGAGATTTCTTATTTGTTTGTTGTTGCCAAAACTTATTCTCTTAGTGGATCTGTGAAATATCGAGACACTGTCGTTAGCTACGATGTAAGGTAGATCTAATATTCAAATTGCAAGTATGGTATTCTTTGACTGGATTTACAATTCACACTTTGTTATTCAAATGATTCGCTTTATTGCTGAAAAAAAAATAGATAGTTATTACGTGATTTTTAATTTTGTCCCTTTCAAATGAATTGGCAGGCTCATAAAGATTAAACCTTTTTATTCAGTCAAATTGATCTTGCTTATAGAAAAAGCAGAGGAAAGAGTAATATCATCAAAATCTTGAATGTAACCAGTTTTGAATGTTTCACTCTTCTTTTGTAGATTGAGAAGCCTGATATTCCCATTATCTTTTTCTCTCCGTTGGGCGCAATTCATCGTGTATCTGTCTGTCTTGTACAACTCAGGACTAGAAGTTTATTATTGAATTCGGTGACTTAGATCTCTCCAATAGAATCGCAAGCCATTTAGATCCTATTTGCAGGTGAAGCTGCTTTCTTTCTACTAAATCACTTTAACAGTGAAATATTTAAGTCACTTGTTAAAGTTCTTTGCTAATAGAAAGAAAGCAGACGCCAACGTCCTTCTTAATCATCTAACAATGATCTTTATAAAAAGTTCTACGAATATATAAGAAACTGTATGTTTCTAAAATTGTTTCTACAGTGTTGCACTTAGTAGTATCATTAAAATACGATTGGCAAAAGCTTCCATTCAAATTGGATGGCGAGGATCCAATTCTCAAGAACTGTAAGGCTGACGGACGTTAAATGCCTTTGTGTGGATGCCGTGAATCCTTTACGTCTACTTCTTAAAAGTATAAACTTACCTCGTTTTATATATACTTTAATCTATACACTATCAATGTTGGCTTTTGTCAATAAGTACAGAGACATGTACAAACACTTGTTAGAAAACTCTTTACTACAGGAAACCACAGTGTTTTAAACAAAATCAAGCGTAAACAAATGAAAAAAAAATTCATTTAAAAAACTTTATTTCCAATTAAGTGAAGTAAATAAAAGAAGTTTACAGTTTACTAAGTTAAAAATCGACATTATTAAAAACAAATCATATAATACACTGCTAATTACATGCAGGATAGATCCTTGTTTGCGGGATTTTCCCACTCCGGGCTGAGATTTGCTCGATATTTCGGTCCGGTGCCTCGGGCCTTCTTCAGGAGATGTAAATTAATTACATTAAGGTTGGCGCATATCTAACAACTTAGTTTTTGAAAAACAACATATCCGAGAAACTAACAACGGAAGTTGTTAGATTTGCGCCGACCTTAATGTAATTAATATACATCTCCTGAAGAAGACCCGAGGCACCGGACCGAAATATCGAGCAAATCTCATCCCTCAAACAAGGATCTATCCAGTATCATGTCCCACTCCTCCTTCAAAACCAAAGTATGCTAATTACATTTATTGATATACTTGGAAATAATATACAATCATTTAAAAAGTATTTAAACAGATAATTCTTTCAATGTTGTACTGTATTTACAAGACCAAGGTGGACAAACTGGACTGGACTTCGAAATTCCTTAGAATCTGAAACTATTAAAAAAATATATATTATAAACTTATACATTCTTAACACTAACAAGAGTCTGTTATATTCGTATTAATGGCAATATATTTCATTATTTTGGTTTCTTGAAAATATTGTGAGATATAGGACAGAAAAGAAATGAGAGATAATCCAAACTTAATCACTTGGAGAGCAGTTGGCAGAATAATGAACCATACATTAAATTTCAACAATTTGATTAGACTTTTGTTAAATAAATGTGTTTTAATAATTGCATTCATCATATCCTGTTATTATGGTCACGTTAATTCAAACAAAAATGTTCCAAAATAATTGAAAATTTTTATTTGCAACGATTTTGATTCTGGTTCTTGAATTCAGTTGATTTTAAGGATTTCTCTATTTTATTGACTTTAAGGACATGATTATTTACATAATAATGAAAAATTCCATATTATCTCGAAGAATAATTAGAAAACAAATGATACAAATGAACAAAGAGATACTTCAATTGATTCTAGTAAATTAATTAATTTGACACTTTTATAAACCAACCTCATAGGAGGTGCTAAGGTTCATCAAAGAAGAAAAAGAAAACCCATTCCGTTTATAAATCAATATCAAACGAGACCTACGTATTAATTAGTCCTAACTGACAACCACGATGAATGTGAAACAGCTGTATTTGGATGTCACTGACGAACACATAATTCATTTTTTGATGTAAATAATAATTAAAAAAAAATAATCAAATTCCATTATGTCTTCTTTAGGAATGTAGATGCACTGCTAGAACGTGTGATCTACGTAAATCAGTTTTAATATAAATTTTGTTAAAGACATAAATAGTTCGAGCATTTCTCTGAAACAGATGTTTAGGAAGATAAATATTGAGCAATCTTTTCAATGATTTTATTGCTGTTTATTCCCTTGCAGACAAAATAAAATCAATAAAGTCATTGAATGAAAGCTAAGAAGTAAAGACAGAAATTGTGTTACAGCATTCTTTCGAGAGTTAACCAGACATTGTTGATGAAGTTTTCTCTATCAGCATTCCAGTCGCCTTATCAATGATCTATGGTCAAACAGAGATCGGCAGTTTTCAGATTACATCAAACTTTACGATATTGAAGTTTTTAAAAAATTAGATGTTAGCAATAAATCCTGTTCAAAATTTCCATAATCTTGGTTGCGTTTGACTTTGAAATCACACAGATACCATAACTTTTAAAAGAATTAATGATATGAAAGTGAAAATTCAAAGTAAATTTTAAAGGCTATTGCAAAAGAGACTTGAATTCAAAATGGATAATCAGCAAAAAAAAATAATTATTTATCACAAAATGACTTTTAAAGATCTTTTTAGAACTTATTTCCTTCTTTAATTGACCAGTAGAGGATTTTATCTTGATAGATTCATGGTAACCAAACAGATCTTGAAATGCTCAAACAGATGGTAATTTCTATGTCCGATTTACATTGAAGCTGATCCTATAGAATGTCATCCTAAGTTTGGATGTCTTCAATAAAGTTCTTTTAAGAACTTGTTACAGATTATTCCATTTTTTTTATTGATTAAACAGGTGGATCGCTAAACTACTGCTGGATATTCGGAATGAAAGATAACTGTTATTCTACGGATGTCAGAGTTTCTCTCATTGTTCCCATTTTCTTGCATCTTTTTTCTTTGAATCATTCTCTTTAAATCTCCAATAATCTGTAAATCTATTGATCTTCGTTACTTGTCAGTGACTTACTTTTTGTTTTAGAATAGAAAGGGATTGATTGTACATTCCCATTAGAACTGCTGCCTCTAGGCCTAGTGTTCAAACCCCTAATAACTAATAAAGGGTCACAGACAGCCGGAAGAATAGAAACAGTAAAAGAAAGCAAGGAACACAAGAAAGAAAGGAAACATCTTTACTGACCCCAGATTCAGGCATATCAGACAAATTAGTTGATTGCCATCTTATCCTGTAACAGCGTAACGGCATGTTTTCCTTACTCTTCCTTAGATAAAGGAATGTTAAATTTGAAGCCCCCATATCTCCGTCCTAGTGACCCATTAAAAGCAAAACTTTGCAAGCATACATTTTTTTTTTCTATTCTCTTTCGAAGTCGTAGATATGATTGTTCCTCTAAATTAAAGCCGTTAAATTTCGACCATTCCCGTGTTAGATGCGGCCATAAAAACCCTTTCTTGCAACTATATTTTTAATTTCTTCTTGCCAGTCTAAAATAATTTAACTCTACCTGTTAGAGTTTTAATAAAGTGTTATATTTAAATACTTCATAATAAAAAACACTTATTTGGTCAAAATCAATTAATTAATTAAACTGATCACTTAATCAGTTAAAATCAATAAATCAATTAATATTTGGACCATTTTTAAAAGAAAAAGAAACTTTTTCGTTTCGCCCGTAACTTTTGCATAAACTGGACAACGTTTTTGTGATATATCAACATACATTCAGATACTGTTAAGAGTATTAAAAAACAAAACAAAAAAAAACTATCAGAACCATCTAGATTCTTCGATGAACCATCTAGATTCTTCTCAAATCATTTTTGATGCCCATTTTTTTGCATGCCTCGTACTGATGAGAATTTGTCTCCTTCAGTTACAACTATTTAAATAATAAAGAGAAGTTCCACAATCACGATGTTTTTTTGACACAATCTCGTCAGTTTGACATATTTAAGAAGGAGGTCTACCACGAGACAGTGAGTAACAGGGCTTATAGAACACTGTGTCTCAATTGCTTTTAATTTGGAAACAAAGAGAGCGTTGATTGTACTAATGAGCACTTTCCATCTTTTAATAATTCGAAAAGATTTCTGATTCGTAATTTCAGTAATAAAATGTTATAATTTCGTTGTTTTCAAGTTTTACTTAAAAGCTTCTGTTGGTGTAATACTTCTGTTGGTGTATTTTGATGTGAACCTAAAGTAATAGAAGATATTGATCAGATTTCAATGTCTAAAAAAAATGCAGTGATTTGCAAATGACGAAATAACCAATTCTTCATCTTTCTATCAGTTTTACGACCAACCGGACTATTCAGACATATTAATATTGATTTGTCAAATAATCTTCCGTAAGTTACTGCTTTAATAGGAAACAAGAACACATCTTCCTATTCTTAAGAATCTTCAGATTTTAGGCAATCAGACTCTCCTAGGACTTGAAGATCCATATTTTATACTTTGATAGAATAGCGTTCGAGGCGGTAACAAACCTTGATTCTCATGAGAGTACAAAGGTCAACGCAGAACTGTCGAACTTCTGTAGGAGAAACTAGAGGATTTGAGAGTCAGACTAATATTCCTGATATCTTCTTGAAAAAGTAATGGCAAAAAGAATGATCGCCTGCAGTCTAGCGTTCGTGGATGGAAAGCTAGTGGAATGTATCAAAGCTGCACAATAGACAAGCAACTGTGAGTTGAGTAGCAGTTACTTTATTAGAAAATCAAGATGCGTTCGGAAACTTCTAGCAAAGGTTTTGTTACTAAAAAAAATCAGGTAATCTGAGAAGAAAATTTACTATTTAACTTTTTTCTAGATTTTTCTACTGTTGAAAATGAATATGCGCATTAACAAAATAAAAAAAGTTTGTCATGTAGGCCTATATGTTTGAAATGATACGATAAAAAGGTAATACCATTCATTCATACCAAATGTATCTTAATGGTTTCTGTTTTTCATAATTCAACTAATGTAGTTCAGCGGAGGTTTTGTGAAACCGGTACAGATGGCGTAATCGACGGGTCACGTGGACAACTAAGCACGGATTGTTTCTATGGGATCGTAAAGCAGTAACGTTTGAGGGTCATTCCACAGAAAACGTATCTGTTAAGAGACAAAAATGTTAAAAAAAAAATATTGACAAACAAATCTGAAATTTATTTTCTAAGCAGTATTATTGCTTCTATGAATTATAAAATGAATTGTTACATTGTTTCTTCCTTTTTCATGAAATAAGGAATAAAATAAAATTTTGATATGGACGGAGGATACACAACTGCAACAGAGTATAAGATACAGTAATGAAATCTACCATATTTTAAAAGCATAACTCATAATTTAAGTAAAATTTCAATTTATTCTGAAACTGAGTGGTTAAACAGAACATTAACTTATCGCAAAATAGCAGAAAAGAAATTTACCGATAATAATAAACAAATATTCCAAAATCATAAATATTTTAAATTAATTATTGAGATAATGATAATAAACAATATAGTACATATACTAAATCAATTATTGAGACTCATAGTATTTAAATAAATGATTTTGTACCCTCTGTTACGAAATTAATATCCTCCATTCAATGTTAATGTAACGGAGGATACATCTACGGAGGATACATTTCTGCAAAATTTCCCTAGTTTGTCATGCTTATTGTGAGGTTAGCTCGTGAACATCCTTTAAAATGTAATTGAATCGTATTTAAGAATAACTTCAACAAGTTCTATGTATTTTCTCAATGTTATTTATTTGTCTAAGTTGAGAACGGAGGATACACAAAGATTAGAACCGTCTTGAGAATCCTGAAGAAACTGTTAGATAGAATATAGTTAAACCATACTATTTTACTCCAAACACAAGATAGAGCTAAAACAAAGTGGCGTCTTTTCCTCCTTCATCCACTCTTTGTGAATACCATTGCCATCTAATGGGAATTTGTTAAAATATCTTCAGAACGGAGGATACAGGGAAAGTCTGTGACAAACTTTCAAACCTGAAAACATATGTTCAAGCTAACATTTTCTCATTTTTTTTTATGTCGAACTGCAGTTCACCTTTTAATGTAAGAAATACAATGTGACTCACTTATTCAATATTTCCTTAAATTCATGAAATAATTAACCACCCTTCTGACGAAGCACTTGTGACACGTAACGGAGGTATACATATCTTCACTATTGTTTAAAAATTTAATAGAAATAAAATGAAAGAACAAAGAATACCAATGTTCATATCTTCCTTCGTTTGTATTGCTTTTATAACCACTGAAAGAAGAACTTTGAATATTTCTTAAGTAAATAATTGCCTTGTACGTAAAAAGATACGTTTTCTGTGGAATGACCCTTGAGTGAGGAAGTTGTTGTTCAATGTCGGAATTGTTCGTCAAGATGGGTAAATGCAAGGATATGACAGAGTGACAAAAAGGGGCAATTGTGTTTGGCAGTGCCAATGACCACACAGTGAGTGAAGTTGCCGAAGTTGTTGGTGTGTCGAAGCGGACAGTCCAACGTGTATACAAGAATTGGTGTAACACTCATGGCCGTAAAACACAACGTCAGAAGTGTGGTCAGAAAAAGATCCTAGGCCAGAGGGATCGGAGACGTGTTTCACAGCTTGTGAATGCAAATCGCATCCAAATCCGACAGGAATTGCTTCAGTCAGTGAATGTAGGTCCATCCCAACCTGTTTCCGAGAAAACATTGCGACGGGAATTGCATGGAATGAACATCTGGAGTCGGGTACATCGCAAGAGACCATTGCTCACACAGGCACATAAAGTTGCTCGTCTCCAATGGGCCAGAAAACACCGAACGTGGACAGTAGCTCACTGGAGGCGTCTTATTTGGTCTGATGAATCACAATTTTGCCTTTTTTTCAAATGACGCATGGCGTCGAGTCCTCCAACGGCCCAATGAAGCATTTCATCATGTGGAGGGTGTAGATCATTCCGGAGGTGGGTCTGTGATGTTTTTGGTGTTTTTCATACTATGACTCGGGCCCACTCATTGAGGTGACCTTTAACATGAACTAGATGTTGCCCTTCAGTCGACGTATTCATAATGAATATGCTGTTGACACTCCCGTGTTTAAAAATGACAACAGCGGAGTTCACAGCGCTGCACGCATACGTGACTGGTGTGATGAACACTAACACACCTTATCGCACATTGATTGACCCGCTAAATCGCCTGATCTGAATCCCATTGAAAATCTGTGGGACGTTTTGGAACAGCGGGTGAAACGCTGAAATCAGCATCCCAGCAATTTGGTGGAATTACGTGATCTCATCCTTAATGAGAGGTGTCAACTGGATGTGACACACCTGCAGAACCTGGTGGACTCACTTCCTAACCGTATCCAGGCGGTTAATAAGGCCAGACTTGGAGTTGCACGGTATTAACATGATTTCTCCAGAGGATGACTAATTTTTTGTCCGGTGAGCTTAGTTGGATAAGAAATTACAACTATTTCTTACAAAGAAAAGAAAGTACATTGAAATAAGGAAAAAGAAAAAGTTTGATTACTTACCAGTCAGGTACATTTTCTTTTACGTCACAAGCGTTGAGTTGAGCGTTGAACACATAACCTGCTTCACAAGCATGAAGCCTAGGCTTTGTTCCGCCCATACAAACGAAGAACTTACTGCAATCAGTAGGATGAGGGTAGCGGGGATTATTTCCAAACATTTGCATCAACATTGGATGAGGGGGTGGACATCGGAATCCAAAGAACTCTAAGATACAAAGGAATAAAAAAGCTGTTATAATATATCATATTTACATCTACTGCTGTTCTTAGAAGAATGAATAAATCTTTCTTTTTCCCTCCCAAATGAGCTGTTCATTGAGCTTTTTGTTTAATTTTCATCTATTTATGATCTACTCAAATTTCTCATTAACTTCAATGTCCTTATCTGTTTCTTTAAGCTGAAAATGCTTCTTTGGAATCTTAAGGCGCGATCAGGAAAGCCCAAAAGCTCAATTTCCCTCCGATTTTTAATGAATATTTTTATGATCTTCATGAATGTTCCTGCAAGAATAGAAATAAACTAAAATAACATTAATCCATAAAAGATTAAACATCGATTTAGAAAACCGGAGCGGTTCTTAGGCAAATGGTTTCTCACTTTTGTATAAACTTATATAAATAGGGCTTATACATATGAGACTGTGCTAACGTTTTTGATGAGATTTAATTTTAGTTGGTTGTCTTCAGGAGTAAGAGATAAGGTCGAAAGTTTGAGAATTACTGATACTGTCTAGGACCTAACAGAATCTAAAACCGCCATTATATAAAAGTATGTCTATAGCCGTCTTCACTATTTTAGAATACGAAAATGATATCGAGGATCCGCGAATAAGGGAAATAAGGATTCGACTTAAGACAGTTCTAAGTCCTTATTACTCTGGGACTCCCAAGTTTTTAAATTCGTTGTTAAAAGGTTATATCGATCTCTTTAATTAGAGACGGTTGCTGTTATTCTGCAAAGGATCAGTTGACAAATAAGATTTATTAATCCCCACATTACTAAATGAACGTAATGTAAATACAAATGATTGTATTTACTCGTATACTTTGGTAAAATTGAAAATCACAATTTCTTTGCAGCTAATATTATATTCAAACAATGAGGGTTTTTTTCCCTAACAATTCTATTTGACATCTTTTAAATTGGTTACATTTTGAGCGTCCATAATTTATTAATAGACATTCTTTTCGATGCTTACATTTCGTATTAGATTGTATATTGCAGGGAAGCCTCTGAGTCGTATACTGCCTTCCCTCACTGGACGATATTGATCTTATACTTTATTCTTTAGTGTTAAAGATAACGACCATGCAAGAACAGTGTCTAAAATAAAATGTAGTGATTGAGATTTCCCATTTAACCCGCGCGTAAAATATATAAGCTATATTTACGAGGTTACGTATTGTTCTAATATAGATGGAATTCTACACTTCCCATTATTTTTTTATTTATTATTATTTTAATTAAAATAAGTTTTTCAAACAGTTTATCGTATGCTTTTTCCTATCTATCACATATTTATTTTTTATATGAAATAAATTCAGCAATTCGCACATAATTTAACTGAAACAGATTAAACAATGAGTTAAATTATGTACGAAGATTATTATGTAGGAAGATATTTCCATAAGTTAAAGCCTTCTTAATTATTTTTTTATGTATTAGCTTATTTATCTTACTATTTACGAATTTAAATACTGTAAATCAATAATAATTATTTTTATTTCAGTCACATGTTTATTTCGTTTCATCAGTTTTTTACTAGGAACAGGATTCAGCTAATTGCGTTAATCACGTGATCAAAAGATAAGAATTCTTCACGTGATCATTTTGTGATTTGTCACCTGTCTCCGTAAACCAGTAGATCTTTGAAAATCTTTAAGCTTTTATCTAAAATATTTTCTGAAATGTTTCAAGAAATTGCGATCACTTTAGAGTACCCTTAAAAAATATTTTTATTTATTTACTTATTTTGTTGATGTTTGTGAATTTCAAGAAAAATTAAAACAATAAAAGAAATTAGTCGGGTTTAATTAAATGGATTTAACTGCTATGATAACATGGACTTCTTGCATAAAATTATCCAGTTTCACGGTTAGTGTAAATCTATCAAAGCGTGAAAGAGCTCAAGAATAATTGGAAAAAAAAAAAAAAAAGGTATCTCGAGAGAGCATTGAATAAGCTGGATTTCTCAATTCATCATTGGTATCTAATTTCATTTGACATTTTTTGTTATTTTTATTTTGAATATTACTAAAAGTTGATGTAAATTTTGTATCATAAGTTAACATATGAGACCTTCAGAATAAATGTTATATGACAGTACATTTTCAGCCGTTCGGGCAGAGCCGAATGGGAAACGCGATGGCCTATCGCGTCTGAATCTGAATCCGGGAATGACTTACGATGTTTATTTCTTTCTTAGGTGCATGTTTTTCTTCCTTTAGAAATTAATAGGGCTTGTACAATCCTAAAACGATCGCAGTATAAGTGTAGCCACGGTTCTATAATACATTTTAATTTTTTTCCACTGTTCCTGTTAGATTATAGTATTTTCGAATATAGTGTTCTCAAACTCATATAACGCCCAATCTGAAATTTTGAAGGATTTTGGGAACGGAACTTGATGTTTAGATAAGTTGCGGCAGACCGCAACTAGACGAAACAAAATTATAAATCTTCAGATTTTCCTCTAAAAATAGTGAGTTAGCTCAGTGTAAAAATTCCTTTCTTTTTCCCTACTTACACATGGAAGTCTACAGAGATAAAAAACCGATTCAGAAAATTGAAAGGGTGTTAAAAATTAATAATAATACATAAATGAAATAAGCTTATTATTAACATCTTAATTCGTCAGATTGAATAAGTATTGGATAGCAAATACATTCCAGAAAAGTTATTATAAATTCTTTCCTATGATATTAATTGAATCTCAAACTTAAGGTCGATAATTGGATTGAGAAAGTTACGTAAATTTGTAAATTCTATCAATAATCTAAAGTTCAGGAAGAGACCAAAGAACAAAAAAAAATTCTCACCTTGACAGTGGATTATATAACGTATGATCTTAATTTAGACTATTCCTATTCAGAGTCATTTCAAAAGAGAATCTGTAGAGCTACGAATGAGCAAAATGGCTACTGCAGGGTCGTATGGGTAAATGTAGTTCTCAAACATACATTATTTTTATTGTAGTCAACAAACATGATCTTTAAATGACAATTTTTTTATTGCATTTCAGCTAATATATTTGGCAGCACCACTTTTTCCACTGGTGGTGATTTTTTGAACTATTTTTTTTTTTTCAGAATCGCTTTCTCACATTTTCGCTGCGCTGCGTTTAAATTTGCAGATGGCGTTTCGATTAGCATCACCCCAGGAAACAAAAAAGTATCTTTATGTGTATAAAAGGAGTTTCTTTATGTCTATTCCTATTGTTCCTCTCATTTACTCTCTCTTTTTACTTGTCTATGTACTCATTTTTAAGATGGATTACCAAGATTAGAATGATGCTGATTAATCAAATAAAGTATTATTCGATGTTAAAATGTAATCATATAGAGTAAATGCAGATACTTGTGAAAGTGCATTAATTGATAGAATTCGCTTCTCATTCAGTAGATAATTATCAAATGCTATTAATTAAAGCATTCCATTCTGCTTTTCAATGTAAGATTTTAACAGACAAAAATAAAGAGGAAAGAAAATCATTAAACGGGGACAATATCAGGGCGTTTCCTCATTTTTACAATTTTCTGTCACGATAATTATTTTATCCTTAATGAATCAAAAGTGACTAAGCAAGAAGAGGTTATGCAGTGAAAAGATCAAGAATAATAATTAAAAAGCCAAAAAATATACGTACAAGTCATTAATTTCTGTCAAAAAATTCCTACAAAGGAAAAGGTTTTTCTAAACTTGATGTTTTAAAAACATGAATCACTTACGTTCTGGATCACAATCTGGTGTTTCATCTGGCCAATCACATCTCATCGTATTGGAATTAAAAGCTAATCCTTCTGGGCAGTTGAATAAATAGGATCTTCCTTCTACGCAATTCCAGAATTGACCACAGTTGCTGGGTTCCTCGTTACGGAACATTCCATATTGATGAGGGCAGTGTTCAGTAGGTAAAGCACGCTCTAAAAACAAAAGGAAATTACTACATTGGTAACGTTTTGTATATTTATTTATAACTTCAAAAGAATATTATTTTCGGGAGCGGAAGACTAAAGTCTCTTTCAAATAAAAAGTAGTATATTGTTTTCATCCATTTTTTTTTCTTTTACTTTATTGCAGTAACTGCATCTTAGGCGTATCCAGGAATTTGGAGTTAGAAGGGTTATGTTTAACCAAAAGAAAAAGTTTGTCCTTTTCCAAAGAGGTGGGGCGAGGGTTTACAAACAAAGCCTTGACCTTTCAACCAAAAAAAAAAGTCAAAAATTCTACATTTCTTTCATTTTCGGATGCAATGGGGGAGAATAGTAAACCCCCCCCCCTCCCCCTATGTAAGTCAGTGAACTTCAGGAATGCAGACATTTGGAAAGTTTTAATTTAAATAAATAAAGTTGATTTGTAGATATTGTGTGAGAAATAATGTTTCTGATGGAATTTTAGTGCCAAATACTGTATTACTTAATATCAACTTTAAAAGAAATATGAGAGATAAGATCCAACTAATTCAGCTAACTAGTTAGTTAGTGAGACAAATAGCAATATAATTCAACTCTAACTGCAGGGAAGCGACACCTTCCCATGCGGTGCTTCCCATTTTCATGCCTAGAAGTTTTTTAAAAAAAAAGGAAGGAGCCATTAACTTAAAAGGCTTCGTTTCTAATTGAACAAAATTTTCAAATACTTTCTTTTCTTTTAGAAAAGACGTCGAAGAAGATTCTGAAATATCTCTTAAGCTTAACTTTGAATAAGAAGGGGGAAATCCAAAAAGAAAACAAATTACTAAAGCTTTGATCACGAACTATGGCTCCAAAATGTTCCTCTGCAAGATGAAGTAGTTAATTTTTATTTAATTTTCATATTAGTATAACATATTTTTGCAGTTTTACTTGAAGAATCAATTATCGAATAATTAGAGCTAATTTTCTTCGCATATTGATTTCCAACGACACACTGATTCTTAAAATTCTTCATCTTTTATTTTTTTCCCCAATATTTCTATTTCTATTTCTCAGCAGGTCATTTAAGCGCCGTTGTCAGATGTTGTTTCTTTTCCTGACGTTGTTATCCTTCAAAGATTTGTCGTGGTGTTGTTCTATTTAAGTCGTTTAACTTTTTGTTACATTTAGCCAATCACTATCTTACGTTTCTTACTTTAACTGGATTCACAAGGTAATAAAATTTTCAAACAGCAATATCCAGTTTTTCAAATACAAGTTCAAAAGGAAATGATTTCCCTTGCAATTATTATAATTTTTCACGAAATCAGAGACAGAAAAGAAGAGGAAATAATTTTGAAGATTTTTTTTTCATCAATTTAAACAATGCTTCATCGCATTTTCCCTTCCATTCAACAAATGTAAAAACCTATGCTCGTCCATCCGCTTTAGTCTGCCAGAGGTATGTAATCTTATCATAAAATTTAATCAAGAGAATACGTTTTGGTTTTGTTCGTAAAACAAAAGATTGTAACAAATATAAAAACCTATTTGTTCAGAAAACAAAAGATAAATTTGTGAACTTCAAGATATGATCAACACACGTGAATTTGCAATTGTGTCAGTTCAGTTTTTTTCAGATCATTTATTATTATTATTATTATTATTATTAACATCACAAATTAGCGATTCCAAGAAACACCTAAAGAAAAACAAAAGTCAACAAGAAAATGGCCCTTCATAATAAAAAACAACAATATATAAATTAAGAATAAAAAAGGGCAGAAATTTAATCCCCGCTAAAATCAACTTAGCATGTGAAGGATTAAATTACAAAAAGAATATATTTAAATTAACATTTTTTTTACATTTTTTTTAAGTTTAACGTGCGGAACTTAGGTTAACATCACAAATTAGAAACATTAGGGCCATTTTCTTGTTGACTTTTGTTTTTCTTTAGGTGTTTCTTGGAATCGCTGGTTTGTCAGATACTGGGCGAATCCAGCTGAAGAAGGCTAGGAAGCCTGAAACAGCTGTTCTGGGTTCCCGGTATCGAAATTTCAAAAAACAGATCAGTGATTCCATTTTTCTTGTGCGTGTATGTTTCTAATTTGTGATGTTAACCTAAGTTTCGCACGTTAAACTTGTATTTAAATATTATTATTATTATTACATAAATGTTTCTATTCTTGGGTTTCCCCAGAAAAGACAACATGGCGGGTCAAGCACCAAAGCACATTTTGCCAAGTGTAAAAAAATGTACAAGGAGGATAAGGGATGTTAGGGATGTGTGGTTGTGTCTGTAAACTTCCTAACTATGCGTGTTGTGTTGAGTACCGCAGCCTACTAGAGTTGTGCATAAGTGTTTTTGTGAAGCCCAAGTGTGCTAAGGCTGTGGTGCAATGTGTGAGGCACCAGATCAGTGACAGGACGATGGGTTCAATACGTATTCGGTCCTGCCTCCACTGCTTCTGGAGCTCATGTGCTAGGTCGGTGTATTTACTGAACTTGTCTGCTTGAGTTTTCTGCATGTTCTTGTTGATAGGCACTGCAATGTCAATGAGATAGGTCTGTTTGTTGGCCTTATCAACAAATATATGT
>JAFIDM010009631.1:301045774-301065996 GCA_023159025.1 Thereuonema tuberculata
TGTTTTCGTGTAGGGTAAGAGGTTGTTAAGTCATCGTCCTCCCTCCTTTCTGGGAAAGGTCATCCTTTCTCTCGCAGTTTTAGGGTGGTGCACGTTCTTTCGTGAATGTAGTGCCTGTTGTGCATTGAGTTCGGTGTTTTTCCATGGGATTATGCCGAGGATCTATGGTAGTGTGGAGACGACAAAAGTGTTGATGGCAATAATTTTATTTTTGGTGTTGATTTGTGTTTGAGGATATTATGTGCTCTTAATGTTTGCATTGTCGGTGACGCGCGCTTGCTGGCAGCCTAAATCTTTTCCTCTTCCATGGATTGGATGGCCAACCTACAGTCCAGTTCAAAAATCCTCCAAATTCGAAGTCTTTCCGCATGTTTGGTTTTGCGGCATTAATCAACTCCAAATTCCATTCCAATGTTTTCGGTGAATTGTGTAGTGATATGTAGTAGATTAGTAAATTGTGTATTGATTGTGGCGTAGTATTTAATATCATCCATGTAGAGTAAGTGTGTGGTTTTGCATGGTGTCAAAATGCCTGAGGTAAGCCTATAGCCATGATTTGTGTTGTCTAGCATGTGACTCAATAGATTCAAGGCGAGGCAGAACCTAAGAGGGCTCAAGGAATCTCTCTGGAAGATACCTCTGCTTATGGTAATGGGCAGCCTAGTGATGAAGGTTGGAGGGGTGCAAGTGTAGTGATGTGTTCCAGCTCTTCATCGTCGCATCCAAGAATACCGATTTGGAGTGTATTTTGTAGAGATGAAGAGTGTGTAGGAGCCAGGAAAGTGGGACCGAGTCAAAGTCATTTTGTAGTCGATGTATGCGATGTATAAATTCCTGTTTTTCTCGCTCACCTACCGCAGGATTACCGAGTCAATAAGGAGTTGCTCCTTACAACCATGGGAATTTCTGCGACAGCCCTTCTGGTGTTCAGAAATAATGTTATCTGTCTGGATGTGTGTAGAGTTTGTCTGTAAGGCAGCCCTCTAAAATCTCCAACCCCACGTCCTCGTCGTAGAGGGTGGAAACGGGACCTGGCTATGATTCTACCCAAGTTGGGTAAGGTGGGAGGTATCGTGCCGAGAACTGAATGGTACAAGGGTAGCGAAAAATCTTGTGCCGTAAACGATCCCTTTGGGGCGCCAGGGATCGTATGTAGCCTTCTGCTTGGAATAGGGTATAACCAAGTGGTCACTTCTAATTCCCCCGGTCTCGTGGGACAAAAATGGAAATAAATAGAAACAAAAAACAAGGGTTAGAGTAGCTTTCGGGAAGTCCCAACCACTAAAAGCAGCTACCACGGTAGCTGAATCTAGGGAAGAAAACTGTAGTTCTGGGATCTCCCAACAAGCAAGTGCTTCTAACATAGAACCTAGCTCATTGAAGTTAACGGCAGTTCCTAGTTTCCTTCAGGAGCTAAGGAAATAAAACATACTGCTTCAAATATTAGCAGACTACATTTAGGCGGTTTGTCCAAAACAGCCAGGAGAAATATGAGGACGAAATTGCAAAGGCAGAGGCAAGCAGGTGTTCTGTAGCTGAAAGCAAGCAATTACCTCCCAAAGAAGTTACAAAAAGACAGCGCTCAGATGCTTCGACGCCGTCAATTCTGAACGTAGAGGGCCCTCCGAAGAGATCTACGCAGGGAACTAAACCAAAGACCTACAGTGAGGCCATCTCTAACATTAAGATGGCCGTCACCAAGGATAAATTTCCAGTTGAAAAACTGGATAGAAACGAAAGAGGCACCATCCAAATGGACCTTCTTAGGTGGGTAGATGGAACCCCAGAAGGGAAACATCTACCACTAGTGAAGAGTTTCAACCTAAATGGAGATATACTATTTTATTTAAGTGAAGATCAGGCAACTGCACGTTGGTTGACAGAAGCCTTTAATAACAATGACAGTGTTCTGAAAGGCACAAGGCTCAGGGTACTGAAAGCCAGTATCCTGCCAAAACCTGTCAAAGTAGGTTTTAAAGCAAAAGCCATTTGGACAATCGATTCAGCTGTCCTACTGCGCAGACTCAACGCCTACAACAAAGCGTTTAATACCAATTGTTGGCGAGTGTTAAACCGCATCTCAGACCCTTAAACTTTAAGATGGATCTTTCAAGTAGACATGGAATCTGCTACGGCTATCGTTGAGGCAAAATGCTTAGCATACACCTGGGTCGAGAAAGGAATCTTCAAGATCCTACATGACCCAGAAAATGTGAAACCCGAGGTTGATACCTCGGCACTCGAGCCCTCTACTTCTAAGGAGTCAGCAGATAGTTTCACACCTACAATAGAAGATCAAGCAGTTACAACTATGGATGTGACGACAGGGGAATCGGACATGGGATCGGCTTTATCCGAAAACAAGGAACTGGTTGAGATGGACGAAGGTGGGGACCTCTCTGATCGGGTGTTGGAATCCGACACCACATTGATAAAAGCACCTAATCATTCCATTCTCAGCCTTTTGATTCCCTAATGTCACCACAAACATGTTGAACTGCATTCAGATTAACCTTCACCACAGCTGATCTGCTTCTGCGGCTTTGAGCTACAGACTGGCTGCGGATAATAGTTGATTTAACCATTATCCAAAAACCTTGGATTTATAAGGGCAATATGTAGGATTACTTAGATCAGGATGGTCATCTGTGCATGATACCATCTGTGACAATATGAGAACCTGTATTTTGGTTAGGAAAGGCATAAACGCCATACCCCTTACAGAGTTTCTCTCAAAGAGACACAACTGTCGTTAAACTTATTCTGGAGGGAAGTAAAGTTAGTGAACTCGTTGTGGTCTCGGCATATTTCCCCTATCAGGAGAATGATAACTTTCCTCCTTTGGAGTTAAGGAATCTCATAAATCACTATGAAAGCAATGGAACACAACTCATCACTGGATGTGACGCCAATGCCCACCATGTCACCTGTGAAGCACTGACTGCAACCAACGAGGAGAAAACTTTATGGAATGAGTACAAATTTACATGTATTAATAAAGGCAATGAACCTACCTTCACTGTCATTAGTAGGAGTGAAGCTATTGATCTTACATTCTGTTCTGTTAATTTACTTTGTTCTATTAACAATTGGCATGTATCTAATGACCCTTCTCTTTCAGATCATAATACATTTGCTTCTATGTTGCTGGTAAAAGACAACAAATGGTATTTCCCAGGAACCCTAGAAAGACGAATTGGATCGGCTTTGAGGAGGATCTAGAAATACTAACTGGAGGTATGAGTTCTAACAACACGAGTTGGAAGCTCTTACCTTCTTTAATAGGAAGTTTCCCATCTCTTCGGAAGTCAAGTACTTGGGTGTTATACTTGACCAAAGAATGACTTGGAAACAGCATTTGTAGAACTCGATTATGAAAGCTAAAAGAATATTTTGGTCTTGTCGGGGTGCTATTGGTAAAACCTGGGGTATCACTCCAAAGGTTATGCACTGGATCTACACTATGATCATTAGACCCATTCTCACGTATGCTGAGAAGTCAAGGATCAAATTTAAAACAGTTCAATGCGAGCTTAATAAGCTACACAGAATGGCATGCATAGGTATCACAGGGGCAATGAGAATCGCAACCACGGCTGCGGTGGAATTGCTACTGGGATTCTTGCCACTACATTTACATATGAGGAGCTTAGTTTCAAAATCCGCCATCTCCAAAATTAAGTTTTGGATATGGTGGGGTTTGATAATGCATTCACATTGGACATGGCGGGCTTTGAAGCAGCACTCTTATCGAAATCGTATCGCAATACATTGTTATAGCTGATTTTGAAGTTAAAATGGACGCAAATGGCGGGTTTTGATTTGAACTTGGCAGCAAACTCCATTGGCTCAGAATTTTCAATTGTTGGAGATGGCGGGTTTTGATACTAAGCTCCTCAGATTGAGGCTGAAGCCGCATTGGGAGCTCTAAGGCTTAAGACTGCGGTTGAGTGGGTTACGTGTTACACTCATTCGACAAGCAGCCATACAAAGCACTGTTGTCTGGTGACAACAATTTCAGATCTTTAACAGGAGAAAGATCTCGTAAATTTTTAATCACGATTGATTACATCACAAATTACATCAGAGTATTCAGAATTTACAAACACTCTTAATAGATCAACCATTCACAAGATATTTTATCTAACTTATCTCAGAAAATTAAGATTTTCTTTTCTTCTATGATCAGTATTTTTTGACATTACTAATATTCAACTGTCTGTATGAAACCACAATATCTATTTAAGGACTGAAATTTAGGGACTGATTCTAGCTAGATCGTTTCGTGTATGCACGCCCCAACCGAACGTTTCTCCCGCCATTCTGCCTGTTTTATTGTTACTTACGTGTTACTCTTCTGCCTTCGCAATCCACGTCCACTGGATAATCACAAGGGTACCGCAGTTTAGAGTTGCGAGCATCGAACAATAATCCATCGGGACATTCGCTGATCCTTCCTTCACCATTGCGACATTCCAGATAGGCATCGCAAGCACCTTCCACAGGAAACAAACCGTTGGGCTTCGGACAGGAAAGCTGGGCTGTAATCAAACAAAAACTTCATTCTTTATTACGAACATTACAAAAATTAAAACTTAAAAGCTAATAAACACCATTAATTTTTGAACTTTCAGCATGAATAATTAATTTGCGAAAGTTTACTTCAAAATGTTAGGAATGAAGCTGTAGAAAAGATTTCATTTGAATCTCAAAAAAACTCGTTAATTATTTAAAAGAAAATCATAACACTGGTAATCTGCAGTTTTCACTGTCATATGAAGATATATTGTTAATCCTGACAATTCCTAACTTGTGAATATAATTTTGTGCTAAATCATAAATTAAAGAGCGACCCATAATAATAATAATAATAATAATAATAAAGGAAGTACATTAACGAAAGGAAAAATAAAAAATGTTAGGAAAAAAATAAAAAGAACGTCAGAAAAACAAGCAGTAGATACACGGATTCGAACCAACAACATTCAGCATATGAATCCCAGATCATATCGATCAGGCTACAGCTGACAACTGAAAATAGATGGTTGCATTTACAGTGAAATTCATGAAAATAATGCCAAATATCTCGTGGGGGGGGGCATTGGCCCCTAAAAATTTCCCATTCATATGTGGTTTGGACCTCTGAACACGATAATGAAATTCATTTGTCGATTCTACCTTCCGTTCGGGTGTTGTTAAGAGAGTACAATGACAACAACGGCAAATATCTCGAACATGGGGGGGGGGGGACGTTGGCCCCTTAAAATACCCTATTCTACGCTGTTTGGGCCTCTGAATACGATGATGAAATCCGTTTGTCAATCCGACCTTCCGTTCAGGAGTTGTTAGGGGTGACAGACGGAAAGGACATCCCCAATAGCTACCGATTTTGGTCGCTATCACAATAGCTCCCAAATGGGTTACTAAAAAACAAAAATTCAGTAAAATTAAGTAAGAATTACTTAGAGTAATGGACAGCTACTAGTGATTAATGATAATTATTGATGTTACAGTTAATCCAGGTATGTATGCTATTTATCCTGTGTTCATTATAACTGAAATAATAATAGTTGATGTATCATTTTAACGTGTGATAAAAAAATCAAAAAAAATCGTATAATCAAATGGACAGATTAAAATATTACATTCACACATTTAAATTATCAAGGAATTAATTTTAAAAAAATTCCTTATAAAAGTCTGAAAGACATATAAGTATAACATATAAGTTATATGTCTTTCAGACTTTTATAAGGAAAACTTTTTTAATTAATTCCTTGATATTTAAATGTGTGAATATAATATTTTAATCTGTCGTTTGTGTGTAAGAAATTAATAATAACAATAATTTAAATATTAGTTAAATAAACACGAATAAATTAATATAACTACCCAGCAAATAGATTTAATTAACAGTTACCTATAGTCCTCAATGTATAATTAAAAAAGAAAAGGCGTAGTTTATCAAATTCATTAAATGAAGTTTCCCTGTAGTTGAAAATCAATTAATATTAATATCTCTTGGACAACAATCAGTAAAAATGATTTTCCCACCTGCATTTAATTAACTTAGATAGAATCTGTCAAAAAATAACGGGGATGTAATAAAATTTAATAAAATAAACCCAAATGTTTGCTGAAGTTATATTCCTATGATATACAGAGGATTGCTAGGTAAATGGTAATGAATATCGGGATTTCTTATGTTTTAGAATTTTCTTGGCCTGTACAGAAATTTGGCTTTACACAGAACTATTGTAATAATGTTTTTTTAACAATTGGACAAAGGAACTTTTGTGCCGTTTTGTACAATTTTCGAGTCTATTAATTTTCGATAAAGCTGGAAAATGTTTTACTCTATTTATTCTTTAGCTTTCAATTGCTATAAATTTCTTGAACTCTGAGTTCTTGACCTTTTTTTAAATTTCTGTCCACAAACAAGTTCAAAATTTTAAATTAAAAAAGTAAAAAAAAAAAAAGGATTCTTACATTTTTTTTTTTTTGTAAAGAAGGAAGTAATTTCCTGAAGCATTTTTTTTTAAACTAGACAACAGCAGAAGTTCTCTTTATTTCTATAGTGATTTAAAACTGTCACTTTTCATCTTACAAACCAATTCGAATTTATTTAAACATTAGTTTAAAAAATTTTTCATAAAATTTATTTATTTTTTATTCATCTTTAACAAAATAAAACGGATTGAAATTGAAATTTTCTTCCCAGTCGATAAAAGCGCCCTCTCCCAACATTATCGCAAACCAAGTAGGCCTAAATAGATTGTGTATAATACGAAAGCCATTCAATTCAAATCACCCGCAATCTCCCTGAAAATCAATTACTCCAACTTAAGACAGCTGAATGTGAGCCATCGTGTCTTAAGGGTGTTGTGAACAGCACGGCATCCATTATTGTTTTGTTTTGTTTTTTTCCTTGGGTTATTGAATGCTTTGCGTGATAGGATATAAAAGTAGATAATTGATAAGTTCTTTCACCTATTGGCAAATGTTATTGTTCTTTTTGATTCGCTTTCTTAATCCTGTCTTATCTCGATTAATGTAATCCAGTCAAAATATTCAATATTGATCAATAGCTCTTCATAAAAGAATAAAAATAGTTGAGGGGAAAAAAATGATTAAGACATTGCCTTCCTTCATCAGAAAAAAAGACTTTGTATTGGTCGAAATTCTAAGAAACTAACAGTTGACAATCTCAGGATTTATGGCCGATCTATGGTCTATACCATAGGCATAATTACCCTTCCCTCCCGCCAACCCAATCGCCATGCTAGTGGTCCGTACAAAAGTGATAATATTCTGCTATTTGTTTTTAAAAATTTTACATATCATAATAAACATAATAAAGTAATAAAAAGCGTTATTTCTTTATAAGGACGCAAGACAAATGTTTGAAATTATTTATGAGTTTAACACAATAAAACGGTCACTATAATTCTTGTTGGGTTGTGAAAACTTCGTTTAAATAAAATCAAAGTCTATTTATTGTTGTTTGTATTAAATTAAATTTTCCTTAGAAAATAAGTTTTATTTCTCTCACTAGATGGCGTGAGCTTCTTAAGTCTAGTTTACTCTATCCAAACTAATGTTTTATATTTATAGAAAACAAAGAATCAGTCCGAATCTAGGAATTTTATCAGTTGGGGGTGGGGGAAAAGTCAGCCCCATGCCGCCCCTTAAGCTGTTTTTCACTATTAAATTATAAAAAAAGGATCAATTTTCAAATCGCATTTTGCCGCCTCCCAGACGTGCCGCCCGGGGCAGTTTCCCCCTTTAGCCCCCCCCCCCTTTTTCCGGTACTGCAAAGAATAACATAGTCCCTTTTCTATTGAATAATACACACAGAAAAATTAAAAACAATGCTCGGTAATATTCCTCATATTGATATCTGTGATTGCACTAACAAGTACAATGTAATTGCATCGTAAGTGTACCCAACGAACTGTTTAACAAAACTCACGTAGACTACTGCATTTGTAGCATAGATTCTACTATTAATGTGGGACAGATTTGGGCTATATTTGTGTTACCGATTCCATAAAATTAAAAAATATATAAAAATTTCTTTTTCGAAGACATCTTTACTAAGAAAGGGTATTTCAGAATATCTAAGATTTATCGTTTAAAGTTTTTTTATTGGACTTCTTCATCCTGTGAAAACAATGGAGGAATATTCAAGTGCTTTTAGATTTTTTGTTTAGTTTTTCGATCATCCACTAGGAGGATAAGAAAATATGCATTTTCGTCAAAATAATTTTTCACCAAAAGATTAGAACATCAAACTACATTTATTAATAAGTTGTTAGTAAAGATATTTTAAGAAGTTGCAAAATTACGAAAGAACACTCACACAAACAGTTTTATAATAGATATTTTTAAGGTATTTAAAATATATTTATAATGGTTTTTCCAAAACTCAAATAGACAAAATTTCCGAATGAAATACATTCCATAACTGTGTAATCAAAAACGTTTAAAAATTCATTGTTTTTAAAATGATAAGAAAAATATAATTTTGCTTTTTCATCTGTTACTTTCTTTAACTGAAGTAAACTTCACATTTTATTTCTCACTGCCAGTATTAGCATTGTCGTTATTTTAGCTCGTTAATCAAAATTTTAGGCTTAACTGTAGATATAGATAGTTCCATGAGCAACTTTTAAAAATTTTTGGTAATCCTTTCTGTAGATTAATTAATTTTTTTTTATACTACTGGATTTATTTTCTTAAATTTCAAAATTACAGACACTAAAAATGAGTTTACGATGATTAGGTGAACTTCCTCAAGAAGGATCTAAATATTACATACAATAGCGGATTTAAAAGTGAGGGCCTGGGAGAGTAAGGACAGAAAGGGGTCCAATGAGATCTAATTAAATATGAGTGGTTTCATCAGCCGAGCTTTGAGAAACGTACAATCTTCTTAATATATAAAAATGAATGTTCCTTTGTTTGTTTGTCCCGTATGCGTTCCTATACTATTCATCAGATCGCGATGAAACTTTGGTGAGCTGTTGTGCGAAGGTTTCTGATTATTAGAACCAGTGGCGTATATAGAATATATTTTCGGGGGGGGCCCAAGATCTGTTCAACCAAAAAAAAAAAAAAAAAAACGCAAAAACCTATCTGTTCAACCAAAAAAAAAAAAAAAAACGCTAAAACCTATCTGTTCAACCAAAAAAAATCTGTTCAACCCTCGGCCCCCCCCTTATATACGCCCTTGATTAGAACCATTTTACAATATCTGGCGCGCGTGCGCACAGGGACAATCGCTACAAGTGTGGACTAAATTTGTAAAATCCATGCTTCACACATGGAGAGCTGTATGTGGCCTGCTCACGCGTCGGAAAACCTTCTGATTTATTCGTGTATGCATCAGACGGAAAAACAAAAAATATTGTGTATCCAAAAGCACTTCAAAAAACAGAATTAAAAATACAAACACTTTCTTTCTTTGAGTGGCATTGCAACGCATACCGGGTACAGCTAGTGTCTATTAAATATTACACCCACACTAATGAATTTGCAGTTAAACTTTCAACAAAGTAATTTTAATTGAAATTATATATAACTAGTCGGCTACCCGTCGCTTCGCTCCGGAAGCCTCCCTTATGTAACGGAAAACAATTTTTTATTTATTAAAAAAAAAGAACACACACACACACACACACACAAATTACGTCAAGGAAACTAAAACTAAAATTTTTTAAAAGCTTTTCTTTTAATTTAATTTTTGATGTCTATATTCTCTCAATCTACGACTGCTTTTAGAACCACCTTGTAAATCATATATCTATGATATATTTTTATTTTTTACAGAGATTAGAATGTAGGCCTAGTGGTCTAATGGCTAAGACGTCTAACTTCTGAGCAGTATTCTACCTAATAGAAATAGTGCATCTTTCTTTCTAGACTATCTTTTTTTTTTATTCCTATTGCTACTTTTCAGTGGTTTTCGAGTTAGAAATAGTGATGGTTTTTGAGTTACAAATAGGGATTTTTCAGTATTCTACCTAATGAAATACTGCTTCTTATTTCTTGACTCTTTTTATTTTTTTTTTATTCCAAATGATACTTTTCAGTGGTTTCTGAGTTACAATAGTGTTCAGTATTCTATCTAATACAAATACTGCTTCTTTCTTTTTTAAGTCTCTTTTTTTATTCTAAGTGGCACTTTTCAGTGGCTTTTGTGTTCCAAATATTGATGGTTTCTGAGTTACAGATAGTGATTTTTCAGTATTCTATCTAATAGAAGTATCGCTTCATTCATTTTTGACTCTCATTTTAATTATAATTGTCACTTTTCAGTGACGTTTGAGTTACATTTATTGATGGTTTTTGAGTTGCAAATAGTGATTTTTTCGGTATTCCACCTCAAAAAAAGAGTGCTTCTCTCTTTCTTGACTCTGTTTTCTTTACTCCAACATCTGGCGTGTACACACACATATTTTTCAATATCACATAGGATTTGGTTAAGTAAGAATATTTAAAATATTGCAACGTTCGATTCCTGTCGCGGATGTTTCATTGTAAAAATTATTTCTATTTTCCATTTGCGCCGGACAGACATACAGACAGACGGACAGACAGACAGAAAGACAGACAGACAGAGAAATAAAAGATTTTAGTAATATAGATTGTCACTTTTCAGTGACGTTTGAGTTACAAATATTGATGGTTTTTGAGTTGCAAACAGTGATTTTTTCGATATTCCACCTCAAAAAAAGAGTGCTTCTTTCTTTCTTGACTCTGTTTCCTTTACTCCAACATCTGCCGTGTACACCCACATATTTTTCAATATCACATAGAATTTGGTTAAGTAAGAATATTTAAAATATTGCAACGTTTCGGCAATTATCGTTCTAATTGTCAGTTTCGAATTACAAATAAACTGACGGGTATGAAATAAATAAACAATCTTGAGATTCAAAAAAAAGATTGAATACATTCCTTATTGATGGGGGAAAGGAAAGGAGATATAAGTCAAAAAACAATATGCAGAGAGTTGTAGTCCCTAAGGCCTAATGGATAAGGCATCTGACTTCGGATCAGAAGGTTGCAGGTTCGATTCCTGTCGCGGATGTTTCATTGTAAAAATTATTTCTATTTTCCATTCTCTCAGAAAATTGCGCCGGACAGACAGACAGAAAGACAGACAGACAGAGAAATAAAAGATTTTACTAATATAGATTATAAATTACTAAATTGTCACACATCCTTTTTTCCATATCCTTTATGTTTGGGCGGTCGTTTAAAATGTGCTATTCCGTAGTTACAGTGATCCAAGGTTTGTATGAGGAAATAATTACGAGATTTAGTTTCAACGGAAATTTTTAGAATGAATCAAGTATTCTCTCGTTTGGTATAAGGAAATTTTTGCAAAGAAGAAGTCGGCAGTTGAACTCTATCTTTGAATTTTCTCGAGATGATATGTTCCATTGATTCTGATATTGATAACCTCATTCTCAGAAACACAGTGATCTTCATTCGTCAAGGGTAAACAGCGTCGTAGAGTTCAAAATGTCCACTCCAAAAGGAAATAAAGAATTAAAAAAAAACAAAGGGGACTAATCTCGTTAATTTTAAACAAAATCTTTTTGTTCGTTTATATATAGGCCTGCATAACTTTTGTATCAAAATATATTTTTGTTTAAAAATTAATAAGATTAGTTTTAGTGGCTTTTTTAAAATATATTTTAACATTGCCTCGTTTCTTGGTATGCACGTTTCATCTTAATTTTTTATTTCAGATCCTGGGTAATATTTAGGCCTAGATGTCAATTTCATAAAAACAAAATTTATATTTTGCTTTACAACTTCTCTGTATATCAGCGGATTGATGTTTTCGCTTCACGGAAAAAACAAAACAAAATAGGAATAAACTGTGGTTTGTTCCTGTTGTTGTTATTATGAAGCGGCTTTTTAATAAATCTGATTTTTCCCTTGATTATATCAGGATAAATTGTATTTTAGGGTTAAAGGGTTTTTATAATATAGGTAGAGTTTAGTATAATACTGTAAAGAGCTTCAATTATGTATAGAACTAGCTTAAAGCTCCGGACGATGCCCTGGTAGGGAGAGGGTGGTTAGGAGGTGGGGAGTCCTGATTCTCCATAACCCTATTACATCAAAAAGTACCTTTCTCAGTTGTCTCAAATGTTGCAGAACAATATTTGTATAGTTCCCATTGTCACCACCAGGTCCATATGTGGCGCTATAGCCTATATTTTCCGCAAAATCAGGTTCCAATCAGTCAAATGGTGTAAAATTGTATAGAGAATATACAAAGAAACATACATACAAACTTTTTTATATATGTATAGAATATTAAAATGCCTCTCCCCGTTAATTCAGAGAGAAACTAATGGAATGGAAAACTGTTCATTATTAATAACAGTTTTGCAACCCCACTATTTATTCAAATATATTATTTTGTCGTGAGCTTTTCATTAAGTCGTCTTTAAAAAAATTAATTTCAAGAATTTAAAAAAATAAAAATTTTACAATTATTACCGGTGTTAAATTACCTAAAGATTTTTTTCAAGTTTATTATTAAAGATAATGATAAAACTCAAAATTTTAATTACTTCCTCCATCAAAAATATTTTCCATATTTAGCAAATTCATATTGTTAAATCTAAATTTAAATTTCAAAATAACGTAAATAACAAAGTCCAAGACTCATGTGGATGCTATTAAGAAATGATACAATTCTTAATATTCTTAATTTTTTTTTTTATTTCAATTTTTTTAAGCTCATTTCTTGTCTTAATTAATTGTGAAACATTAAAGTACTGTAAATGCAATGTCTTTTATGTAGGTAGGTTAGTTCATTTGAGTTTAGGTTAATTTTCATGTATTCTCGCTAATTGTTGCTCACCGATGTGATTCAAGAATTTCTTAACACTCCGTCTCAAAAGCGCTCTTTTAGCCAATTCTATTCTAGTGTAACATCGCACAACTGAAGAAAAGGTTCTGACTCAAGCAATTCAGGCGACTGCCAACCTTTTATTTCTTTTATATATTTCATTTACCATTGCACCTAAAATTCTGAAAATTTAAATATGAACTTGTGAAGCATGTGGGCTTTATATTTTCTTGTTTTTAATTTTCAAAATATTCTGTAATTAATTAAATTAAAATTCAAAACAGTCAATTTTTGAGGGTTTTTCGAGGTATTACTCAGTATTTTCAACTGAGGTGAAAATTGACGAAAACCTGAAATGTTAAAAAATTTGTAAAATAATAAAATTTTTATTTAAGTTATTTATTATTAGTTAATTTTTAAAAAAAAATAAAAATTGTGTTTTTTAAAATTGTTTGAAATTGAATTACTTTTTATATACTATCAAATAATCATAATAAAAAACGTTTTCATTAAAGGCTTTTTAAATATCATAAAAATTCATTTGATGCTGTTCGTTTTGAAAAATAAATTTGTGTTGAAGCAATTTTTATAGAAATACATGTTAATAAAATTAGCAATTTTTGAATTTTAATTTAATTAATTACAGAATATTTTGAAAATTAAAAACAACAAAATATAATCCCACATGCTTCAGAAGTTCATATTTAAATTTGCAGAATTTTAGGTGCACTAAAATTGCAGACTTTTTTTTTTTAATTAATTTTTTATTTTTTTTATTTTTTAGATAAGACAAAAAATTAAATATCGGATGAAGCTCAAACTTTAGCGATACATTTAGGTAATTCAAGGAAGAACCCTGTTGGTTTTATATCAAACCCTAAAGGTAAAGAGCCATCGCCAGAAATCACCAAATTTTCCTTATCATTAATTCTCAATATAATAAATTAAAATTAATTTTCTTAGAACTTATGGGTGGACAGACAATCTTTAAATCAGTAACTCATCACGATTGTCAAGAAATTTTTACCAAAATAATTAATCATAAATAAAAAATATCAATAGAATAACGGATTCTCTTAAAGAGGAAAAGAAATTAATGGTTAAATACCTCCTAACAGAATTAATGGTTATGTGGTGATTAATCAGAAGGTGAATAACCTTGTCATTTGCAAAAACATCTTTTAATTAGTCTAAACTGAAATCCTACTTCGCTTTATTTCTTGAATAATTCCTCCCAAAATCCTGTAAATGAATTTAATCCACGAATGTATTCACGAAGCAAAGCCATCTTCAGCTGTTGTTAAGCTAAAAACAAAATAAAAAATATTTAATATCATTTTAATTATTAAATAGGCTAACGATCTTATGTGTTTGACTAAGATATGTTGAAATATTTGGTTCTAAATTTTAAATTATTTCTCTACTTTTTCACTGACTTTTAACTCACTGAGTTTTTGGTATCTGGAGATGTTATTATATCTTCAAATAGAAAATTACTTTAGAAAATTACTTATGGAAGATAGTTGAACTGTACTGAAAATATCCATAGATTCAAATCATTCTTATTATATAGATGGATAGAGAGAAATCAGTCAATTTCTTATTCGAGATGAAATCCTGAAATTTACCCTTTTTATTTACTAAGAAGCTCCATTGGGTTTCCAGGAATACCACAAATACTTTCATGTCATTGAATATCATTAATTATTATTATTATTATTATTATTATTATTATTATTATTATTATTATTATTATCATTATTATTATTATATTCTTTTATACAGTTTGTGTGGTACATTCATGGTGTGAATCATTACATTACATCATGATACAACCAATTAGAGCTTTAATCAAACACATTTAACTTTGAGTGGTATTAAGTACTTTTCGAAGTTTGTGGCAGGTTTTTAGGATTACATTCTTCTGTAAATTAGTAATATTATTTTGAGATATTTCCTGATTTCTCTTTAGAGCCTCTGTGAGATGACGTGGAATTAGTCCATTAGTGGAGATTACAATTGGGACAATCCTAACTGCTCTTAGTTTCCATGTGTTTCAGTTCGTAAGACAAATCTAGAGAATTATTTGAATACTCTTGAAGAAACTAATTCAGCCTTGGTCCTTGGTTTTAGGAATAGCTATTTCCAAAATTAGTAGGTGGAAACTGGTCATTTTATTTTAAGAAACAGGTTTAGCAACTTCCGATAATCGTATAATGAAGGTTTCTTTTTGTGTTTTCTATTAATAAATGCAGTAGCCTTTACATTCACACTGGACTGGTCCCATTCCATTTGTAGACGCTTCTTCTTAAATCTATTGAACTCATCGTGTTTGAATCTCATAGGAAGAAAACCTAGGTTGAAATCGGTCGATTCCTGTGAACATTGCTTGTACTGTACCACCATAGTAGCATTGTTACACTTATATAAAGATGTATATACTCATTAATATTGATTTACTTATTGGGATTATATACATATTGAGTTATTCAGTTTCTTTTCTGCCAAGCAATTAGATAGTTCAGGATTGGTCTAAGCGGAATATTTCTGGATGGTTGGTGCTGTACTTTGTGCAGCTCCAAAATCTTATTTTTGAATGTAAATTTCATTTCTGACAAAATTGCCTTAAAAAACACTTAAAAGTAACTAAACGTTTTGTAATTAATAGGGACTGACTCTTCGAATTAATAAATTCATACTTTATAAAAATGGGCTGCTGCAGATTATTACAAGTACTAATGCAGGAGAAAGTGCAGAACGCGCCATTTTTTAAAACATTGTTTGGAAACTTTGTTAAATTGTTATTGCAGTTTTTCGGTACACAGATGTTTCATTTCTACTGCTTTATATGTTATTAAATAAATTAGAAATATAATATTTGACTATTCATAGATGTCAAATGGATGAAAAGTACAGAAGGAAATAAAGAAAAATAAAGCTGAAAACATTTTGTTTCTGCTGAAAATCAAGAAGAGAAAATTATTCCAAAAATCGAGGTAAGAACTTCATTTCAAAGTGATTTTGAATTTTAGAAATGATTAATTTCAACAGAAACATAAGGGAATACATTTATTTGTTTATAAATTTATTTATTTTTATTTTGTCAATTGAATGTGTCTGTATAGAATTTAAAATCAGCTGGAAGTGATAACGAACCATCAGAGGATCTCCAGTTCATTTTCATTTTTATTTAATTAATTACGGAAATTCTTACCCGTTCATTTTAGGTTTTACTGTTAAAAAAAAAAAATCAAAATTCTTTGCCCTAGTTGAAGTTTCAAAAACGTATTCATTCCTTTTGAAATTTGTGAAATTTAAATAATTTTAAAAAGATTTTATATTTTGTATTCTTCTCTTTCACCAAATTCGCGAAAATCTTGTTTTTTCATTATTTATTATTCTAGATTTTTTTTTCAGTCAGATTTGATTTCGACTCAAGACGCGTTGCATTGTTAATAAGATGGTTGTGTTTTTAGGTCAAGGAGAAGTTCTTCTCTCAAGACCCAAAAGTCGTAACCTTACATGCTGTAAGGTTGATTTCCCCAATTGATAATCCCTTTTTTAATAGCAGAGGTAATCCGTTAATCCCAATCGATCGTCCTTCGATTAGGACTTATCTTAATAATTATCCAAATTTATTAGAAACGTTACAGACTTTGGAGAGGTTAGTTTTGTAAAATATCAAATAGGAACCCACACCTGCGTTCAACAGTGAAGAATCAATCGATAGGAATTATGCTAATTAGTCAGTTCTTTCCAATTAGAACATTTCTTGTGGCGTTAGAATTCATTCCTAGTAATGTGTTCGCAACATGTCCAGTCCCAGTTTTAACGAAAAAAAATGTTCTTATCGCAAATTCCGATCATTTTCAATAAAACCGAAGGAGCCGTTGTTCCCATTGTGCTTTTTAACTTGGAACGACCGAATATTCCCGTAAGCAAATGACTCACAATCCTTATTAAATCAATTAGGAATTTTTTACCACTGTTTCTTTTATTTCGCTGATTTTTATAAAATTCTTTTTAATCCACTGTGTTGTATCTTCTGTTCCTCACATACCGATTTAATGTGTTAATCTGTAATTTCTTTTTTAGGCCTAATATTAGTTATTTTAAGAGATTTTATTAACATTTGTTTGTTTTATGACTCATTACTTAACTTTTATTTTTGTTTCCCCACTATTAATTTCTTTTTAAATTGTCTACAATTATAACAGCATTCCGACTAACAAATTGACATTTTTAACTAAGCTGACTTTTATGAATTAAAAAAAAAAAATCAAGAAGAAATACATTCTATCAATTACGCATGCGTTTCATATTTTTCTTCTTTCATATTGATATTAATTTCCTTCATTTTCCGAATAACTTTAATCTTAATTAAACTTATGTATTTTTTGTAATATAGATAGTTAAATTAAAAAAAATTAAAAAACTACATAAAAGATTAAAAAGTTCACTCTTGGTCATCTGAATCAATAATAATAATAAAATGCAATTTTGTTTTTATTTTTTTAACCCATCATTTTTCCTTCGTCGTTTATCTTTTATAAAATTTGTAATATACTTATAATATTTATAAGTTTTTATAAAAGATAAATACTTGCATTAAATTTCCATTTGAAATGACTTATATATCCACTTATATATTTCATTAGTCGTACTATCCTAGCGTCGTTTGCATAAGATAAGACTGAGACGCTCCCAAAGAATGCAGTTTCTTTTATATTAATCTGTTTTAATATATTGTATCGAAAGCGCAGTTTGCTTAGTTTAAATATCTTAAATCAATTGTTGGCTTCAGTTTAACCTAATTCTAAGGTTTTATTTCTTATTGAGTTGATTTGACAGGAGTTCATTCCTATTGTAAAATTTCACTAACTAAAGATTTTTACCTGAGAACATAGAAAGCTCAAAAAACAGATACGGACTAAAAAATTGGATTTGTGTATATTTATTGAAGTTTAAAAAGAAAATACCTTTTAATACCGCATATCATTATTTCTCTGACCTTTTTCTTGAATTTAATATGTCTTTAGCCCACTTAGAAGTATGGAGTTCTAAGTGATTCCCTACTAACTTTAAAACATTAAATGAGTCTTTTGAACTTAGGGAATGTATATTCTTCTTATTGAAAACTTTCTCGTTGAGGATCCATAAGGATTAATGTGCAAATGAAAAAGAAAGATATAAAAAGTATCGCAAAGAAATGCATTAAAAAGCGAAACAAATGTAAAAATTACAAGTTTTTACAATAACTGCATCTATTATTTAACAATCACATAGAAAAGAGAGAAATAAAATTTAGAGAACTCCCCAGTCACACATCTCTAATCCACTAGGAATAATCTTTCCCTCAAATTGATTGCAGTTTGAACCTTTTAACAAATTTAAAACACTATTTAAAAAGTATTGTTTGATATTAAAAATTCATTATTAAAGGATTTTGTCGTAGTGATTTTAAAAAAATCTGAAACTTTATTAAATTTTTCAAGGAAAGTTTTAAAATAATATTATATTTAACAATTATTCTTAATAGAGTTTTGTAAAACTATCATATCTTTTTGAGTATGTAATAATTTTTCTTTTTAGTAACTATAAAAACGATTTTTTCCTAAAAAATCTCTTTAGAAAAAACTCTTGATTATTTTCCTAAAAAATTATCAAGAGTTTTTGTTGTTTTTGAAGAAGGCTTTGAAACTATTTTTAAAAAGTTATTTTTTTTTAAGTACTACGTAATATAAAGATAAATAAAGAAAATAAATACTATAGAAAGAGGATGTCATCTTTTATGGTTTAGGCTTTCTGAAATACAATGGGACTCCTGTGTTTTGGGACAGAGGTAAATACGGATCTGGCAATTTAATGTCAACACAAGTTGCGTATTTACTTTTGTCCCGCGCTGTACACGGAAATGATTTTGGGCGAGACTCTTTGTCCATTTGCTTTACAAGATTCTTCTAATGAATTAAAAAAAAAATAAAGTCAAGGGTCATCCGAAATAAGGACCATTTCAATCGAAAGGGAAAGTGCCTGAAAACTCACCTTGGGTATCCAGGAACAGGAAACAGAAGAGCAGCAACAGAGGAGGCATGATTGTGTGTAACAACAAAACAAGACTGAAGATGATGAAGATGCTCCTGAGGCAGCCACGAAATGAGGTGAGTGGGTGAATGCCTCAGTAGAATCCTAATCGGGTTTTCCCTTTTTCTGCAACCTGAGTGTTCATTTTACTTTTTGAAAGATGTCTCTAATGAAAGACTTAGTGAGGCAATTGGCTGCAGCTTCGTTTCCATCCTTTCCTCATTAAGGAATTTAGTTTAAAATCATTGGAGTTTTTTTAATTTGGTTTTTATTTGATTTTTATTTGATTTTTATTTATTATTATTTTTTTGATCTTGATTTCCTTAAACCGGAAAATGAACTCATAAAATAAAATGAACTCTTGGATGAAACTGAAGATAGACTGATAAGAGTCAGGTATTACCATCACTCCACCAACACACATTTTTATTAATACAGTTTTCTAAAGCGAATTATTTAAGAGCCTCCACCCCCCCCCCCTTCCCTCTTTCACCTTCCCGAATCTTTAAAAGAAAGAGCAACATCGGAACAAATGTGGAACCCGCAAATAGTTGAAACCTTTTCTTTGTGTCTTTGTATTGTTATTTGACTTGTACTACGCCCTCCCATTCAGGACAACCTCGCCCCCTTTTACAATTCGCCCCTAAGGGGCGTCTGCCCTAGCATTTGACAAAATACAAATAGTAAGGTATAAATGTTAGTTTTATTCTTTTTTCTTTTTAATGTAGAAAAGTCAGGTGTCCACTCAAAATTTTCCGTTTTAATTGTTTTGTTTGTTGTTGCTTTTATTACATTTTTTGATCCAAAAGAAAAAAAAAAAAATCTATGGAAATCCATTTTATTTTCCTGATCAAAATACTTTTTATTGTCTCTAAAATTTGATAATATTTATTAATTAAAGATATTTAAATGTGATGCATTTCGTGTCATAAATAAATCTAAATATTTTGTTGAAGTTTGGCTGTTGCCAATCGCTGAGGATAGTCTAATTCTGTGTCGACATTGTTGGAGCTTCGCGATGGTTATCTTAATTCATAAATCTAATTAGACTATTGTTTAGAGAAGTGAGGAAAATAATTTATCGAATTATTGTTTTTCGTGCATTTTGTAACAAGTTTATGTTTTATAGAAGAATGAGTTCTTGAGTATAACTGCCTCATTATTACCCATCACATTCTAATAACTAAATAACATCTTAATAAATAAATTTAATGTGCAGAAAATATTTATTGAAATGAAAACCAAGGCTGCACATGAA
>JAFIDM010009631.1:301074239-301139112 GCA_023159025.1 Thereuonema tuberculata
TTTATTTATTTATTTATTTATTTATTTATTTATTTATTTATTTATTTATTTATTTATTTATTTAAATAATTAAATAAAATCATGATAAATTTGAAAATCATGAAAACGGTAGAACAGAAAACTCTCCTCGTCTTTGTAACTACCTGCCGAATAGAAACAATCCCTTTAATAATTGCTTAAATCTGATTAATATTAATCAAATTATGCATTCTTAGAAATCCATAGAAATTGATTGTTTCGCTTCGTATTCTGTTCTGTGGGAATTTTATTAATCATGGAGCAAATGTCTCCATATGGAAGCATATGGAAAATCCTTTAAATACAGAGGTTATATTTTTCTCTTGTGCCTAAATACTTATACCAAATTTCATGAAGATCCATTGATAGGTTCAAAAGTCATTTGGGAACTGGGCAACAGATAATTGATTTTCGGACTCCTAAGGCTATTAATTACGTGTCGATCAATAAATCCCGTAATAATGTGAAGATTGTTGTTGAAAAGCTTGTTGTTTCATCCTAAAAGCATGTGTGTAACTTTAAGATTTACTTCATTTTTTTTGTTAGCGAAATAGTTGACTGGAAGAATCCTCTCCTTAGTTTAAGGCTTTAATTTTCCACATAAGTACTACAAGGTCGTCATATCTTTGGTTCAGTCACATCACGTAGACACTGTCGTATACTTTAAATCAAGTCTCGCCCATCTGGATTTGCCTGTTTTCCCAAAAGTTTACTTAAATATTAAAACTCAGATCAATCTTAAGCAAAATGGTTTGTTTTTTCTTTTAGTCCCCTTCAATTTATTCCTTTGTATTGGCTTCTTATTTAAAAACAGTCTTAGTGTTGCTATAATATTTAATCTAACTAGGTGGAGGACACTCTATGCTGGAAACGAATACAAAGTAAGACTTGACGATCAATAAACTATCCTAGAAACTGAAACTTTAGTATCTACATCTACGATATTAAGAGCATATTATTACGTATCTATTTAATATATATTTAATTTGATTTTGATACATATACATGTAAGTAAAGAGTTAACAGTCCCAAAACCGCCTAAAAATTGCCATTAGAGCACACGTATGCAGATTACTTATCTTTGAAAGCAGAAATTTTAATGGCAATGTTGAATAAACTTAATTTCTTAATTGATTTTAATATTAATTGGATCTATTGATGAAAAGCTCAGAGTAAAAACAACCATTATTCCAATCGCTTGCAATGATGCGATAAACTAAGAATGTCATCTTTTTCTGGTAAGTAAAAACGAAACAGCCATCACCTTTTAGCCAATGCTCAGAAATTTATGGAAGAAATTGGTCTGGTTTTTTTTTGAGATCTTACGGAGTATCCATTTTTTACAGAGTTAATTGATGATTTCTTTGTGATTATTCTTCCAAGATTTCTTGTTTGTTTATTTTTTCCCAAAACCCCCTTGATCTCTCCACTCACGTTAATATCAAGGAGATTGGTCATATAGTTTTGTCTTTTTGTGTGTGTGTGTTCTGGAAATATTTGTCAGACAGTGCTGTTTTGAGGCTATTACTCTTTACGACCATGCTTGGTCTATAGATTTTTTTTTCGTTTTCTTAACACAGCCGACTCCGATCCGATGTTCCCTAATTATTTTACCAAATGTCGTCAGTACCGGTATTGTAGTTGCTGAAATTATTACCAGTTTTTCTTTGTAAAAATGCTGAGAGCAGCTTCGCTAAACAGCTAGTATTGGATTATTTTTCCAAATTTTGCAAAACTTTACCGCTTCATTTTCTTTATTTATTTTATTGTTCTTGTCATTTTAACATTAACAAAATACGCTTTTTGAAAACCATAATTGCTGGCATTGTTCTGCCTTTTCCTTTCACTGTCTTTCGTTGATTTTTTTAAGCTCCGCTTGCGATTGTTTTCGCATTAATGCCAAGCAAAATGTCATATTTTCTTAGGAGAACAATATTCGGAATTATCCCAGCAGTGTGCAAATGGCTTAATCTTCAAAAACATTATATTCTGGCTCGTTATGTTTCGGAGATTTTTCAAGAAGATAGAGCTGCCAAGAGCTGTAAGAAAAATAAAGTTAAGGCATACAACACTAACGAAAAAAAAATAACATCGAAACTGAGGCAAAGTTTTACATTGAGATGCTTCCAATTTTAAACCCCAATAAATGCTAATCTCTAAGCTCTATTTACTATAATAGCCATATTTTCCTTTAAACTTTACAGCTACTACATTGAAACTAATTTGAATTATTCCAGTTTACTAATTTTACTAGATTGTTGCAAGAGTTGAATAGCTTCAGTCCATTTAATGTTTCAAACGGTTAATATTTCATCAAACGATTTTATTTCGTAAAAGTTTCTTTTTTCGTTTGTGATAATCTTGATTAATTAATGAATACATTAGTATTTCCTCTTCTTAAAACTAACATTGTTAATCAACAGTAACAGCATTAGTACATACTTTAAAAACATCTTAACATTGCGACTGTACAAAAAATCTAAAAATTTGAAATAAAGAATATAAAAGTAGCCAGAATTATATTTACAATTTAGAGTGAATTAAGCAAGTTTAAACATCGAGAGAAGTTGATTAATTATATTTTTCAAATATCATTTAGGCTTACATTTTAGTATTTGATCGTAAAATACGGTCAATTTCAAATGAACGAAGGATGTTACTAATTTTAATAACTTAATTGTGGAGAACGGTTAATTAAATAATTTTCCTTATTAGGAAAAAAACTTTTCCCCCTTAACTATTTTTCAGAAAAGAAATGATAAAAATAGATAAAGAAATCTTCTTTAATCTTTACAAGATAAGAGAGATTAAGTGACCCGACGTAATCTTCTTCCTTTAATCATCGGATTAAGTTAGATTAACTGTCTTTACTTGTGGAAATAAAATGAAAATTGATAATACAGGAAAAGAAGCTTATTTTCGGTTAAGACTGAATTATATTCAGTGAAATGTTTGATTTCCTTATTTAATACAATATATTTAAATCGTTTGTGAATTCTATTGTGTTTTTTTATCAATCCTTTTTGTAACAACACACTTTATTCCAATCTAATATCTCAGCCTTGACATGCAAATCATTTCCTTAATGTTCTTCCGCCAAAAAGATTATTAGATAAAATTATGACGATTTCGTATTAAATTAAACCTTGATAAGCTTGTAGGAAATTGATTTTTATAGATTAATCAATGAAATTAACAACAAATTATTCTTTCTTTGCTATATGATTTTCTTCTTAGTACATTTTCAACTTCAAAATAACCCAAATATGACATTCAGATTCAGTAAAAAATTTACTTGAAAGGTAATCAAAGAATTTTTTTTTTACAGAATATATACGGATAGTCAGGAAGAAACAGAGAGAGAAAAAATACAATTAGATCCCTGCTAAACAGCGAAGCACACATTTAGCTTTTTTTTTTTTTCCCCCAGCTTGTCTGGGTGTATTAAAGCTTGTCAGAATACAAAGAGATGAATTGCGTACGATGCAAACAGACTGAATGTGAATCGAAAGGAAAATGGCTGCGAGCACTGACTCAGTTAAGAATCATTCTATTCAGGTTAAGAAGCTTCTTGTTGTGAGTTTGGCATGCAGCGTTGGGAGACCACCAGATGGCGCAAAGATGTAGTAGATGTTGGGTAATTGTAGTAGTAGATGTGTGTGCTCCGAAAGCGTAGTGTTGTCTTATGCAGAAACATACAAATTTAAAGACATCCCATCAACATATTATATGTCCTTCATATTGTTTAGCGTGCAGTAGATACATAAATATTAAGATGATCAGAATATGTACAGTTTTTATAAAAAAATAACACAGAAAAGTAAATAAACTGGGAGTGTTTATTTAGATTCTGGTCATCATATTCTGGTCATCTTAATATTTATTATATGTCCTTTTGTAATTTTGGTTAGGGGAAAAATTACAATATGGACATAAAGTTATTTAATGTCCCTAAAAGTCGGAAGCAAAAACGATTCCATATCGTAAGAATACGATTGTTGCTATAGTTTCGAGTTAAAGATATTTTGATTAATAATGAATATAAACTGAATTTATTTATAACAAAAATAATATGCTTTCGCATGTAAACAACAGCTGAAACGAAAGCTTAAGCTTATTATTATTATTATTATTATTATTATTATAAAAGATTCAAACCTTGGGTTTCCCCAGCAAAGACAAAATGGCGGGTCAAGGACCAAAGCTCATATTGTCAAGTGTAAAAAAAAAATTGGGGCAAGAATGGTTACGAATGTGTGGTTGTGTCCTTAAATTTTCTAACTACGCGTGTTGTGTTGAGTACCACAGCCTTCTGGAGTTGTGCATAAGTGTTTTTATGAAGTCTGTGACTGGTGCAATGTGTGAGGCACCAGACCAGTAGCGGACAGGATAACACGTACTCGGTCCTGCCTCCAATGCTTCTGGAGCTCGTGTGCTAGGTCGATGTATTTACTGATCTTGTCTGCGTGAGTTTTCTGCATGTTCTTGCTGATAGGCACTGCAATATCAATGAGATAGGTCTGTTTGTTGACCTTATCAACAAATGTGATGTTAGGTCTGTTGTGATGTCTGGTTTTGTCTGTGTGAAATGGGCGGTTCCAGTACAGCTTATCTGACTCTAATACGCTTCTTGGTGTATACTTGTAGTACGGGATCGTGTTCTTAATAAGTGAGTATTTGTGTGCTAGCTGTTGATGAACGATCGACGCTACCTGATTGTGTCGGTGGAGGTGAGAAGGGGGAGAGAAGGGGACAGCCTGATATTATGTTGTCGATCGTTTCATGCGTAGTGTGGCATTTCCTGCATCTGTCGTCATGTGTGTTTGCGTCATGTAGAATTTGTTTCTTGTAGTTGCATGTGGGGATGACTTGGTCCTGTATCGAGATCCTTCAGTCTCCCCAAACAGCTCACTACTGGTCAGCCATCTGTTCGAAGCTTCCATGTCGCCATGAGGCTGGCTGAGTTCGTGATGATGTCTGCCATTGAGTTCCTTACGAGCCCATGGGGTGGTGAGTGTTGAAGAAGGGTTTTTGAGGTCCAGGGGCGTGAGGTGTATATCAGCCTTGACAATGGCTAAATGGAGTGAGGAGTGTTGTGCTCTTTGGTGGAAGTGTTCCCTAAGTGTGTGTACTTGTTTTTCGTGAAGGGTGATGAGGTTGATGAGTCCTCAGCCTCCCTCCTTGCGGGGAAGAGTCATCCTTTCCGTGGCGGACTTGGTATGGTGCATGTTGTGTTTCGTGAATATAGTGCGTGTTGTGCGTTGTCGTGCTTCGAGTTCGGTGTTTGTCCATGGAATTATGCCAAAGAAATATGTTAGTGTAGGGACGGCAAAAGTATTGATGGTTTTAATTTTATTTCTGGCATTGAGTTGTGTTTTGAGGATGTTGTGATTGCGAGCACGGTATGTGTTCTTGAGCCCTCTTCCGTGGATTGGATGGCCAACCCATGGTTCAGTTCAAAACCCTCCAAATTCGTAGTCTTCCCGCGTGTTATATGTAGCTTGCGGCATTTGTCGATTCCAAATTCCATCCCAATGTCTTTGGTGAACTGTGTTGTGACTTGTAGTAAATTAGTAAGTTGTGCATTGTTGGTGGCGTAGAGTTAAATATCATCTATGTAGAATAAGTGTGTAATTTTGTATGATGTCAGAGTTCATGAGTTATGCCTATAACCGTGTTTTGTGTTGTCTAGCATATGGCTTAATGGATTCAAGGCGAGGCAGAACCAAAGAGGACTCAAGGAGTCTCCCTGGAATATAACTCTCTTTATGGGAATGGGGACCAGTGGGGTAGCTGGGGGGGGGGGGGGCGGTCTGCACCGGGCAGCACATATTTTGGGGCGGTATTTTTTATATTTAGTTTTAGTTGTAAAAAAACAACTTGTTCACTTCAGAAGTTTACTATAATAAGTTTACTATTACTTCGTAATTCATAATTTCTACGAATTATGAATTACTATATGATTTCGAATATTTTTCCTTATATTACGCTTATCCAATTGAAGAAATATTTAAATAATTTAAATTCGTCTATTTTACTGAAAATTATTAAGATTTACGATAAGAATATGAAAATATTCAAATTTCTCCATTAACCCTTTATCTCCCAGCGTCATTAGCTTTAGAAATGAATAGTGTAGTTAATATTTTTGCATGTGGAAAACCATGTAAAATGGTTTTAACAAATGGTGGAAACTTAATCCCAAGATAAGTCAACACGAGTTGAGCCCACTGCACATTCGATCGTTTTCCCAATGGAAGGAATTAGAAATAAGACTTGGACATGGCGCAACTTTTGATAAACTACAACAACAGAATATTGATAAGAAAATCAAAAAACGGAAGGAAATTCTTACAAGAATAGTTGATATAATTAGATTCTTAGCAAAACAAAATTTGGCGTTTCGAGGTGATCGTGAAAGTGTTTATCAGGAAGACATCAATTCACTGGAAAATAGAGGAAATTTTCTAGAGCTTGTTGACTTGTTGGCTAAGTACGACCCAGTATGACGTGAACATGTAGTAAAAAATTAAGATGGGTAATAAATAAAGTATCTCCTATTTGTCGCCGAAGATTCAGAATGAATTCGTAGAGCTATTGGGAGGCGCAGTGAGAAAAACAATTATGGATCAAATAAAGCAAGCTAAATACTTTTGTATGATATTTGACAGCACTCCAATTATTTCCCACAAAGATCAAACCAGTCAAATTATTAGATATGTAGTTATTGATGGCAGCGAAGTTAAAGTTGTAGAATCGTTTATTGACTTTGTAGAAACTAAAGGAAAAACTGCTGAGGAAATCACAAATGTGATTTTAACGAAATTAGATAATGACGTTTTAGATATAAAAAATTGCAGAGGACAGGCTTACGATAATGCTGCCGTCATGGCAGGAAAGCACAGCGGTGTTCAAACTCGCATTAAACTAATAAATCCAAATGCAGAATTTGTAGCATGTACAAATCATTCTATAAACCTGGCATGTTTACACGCTGCTTCTACTGCTATCGATTCCTTAACATTTTTTGGAACTATCGAGCAGTTGTTTTCATTTTTTTTTCTTCTTCCACTCGTCGATGGGATGTTTTATTTTCTGTCACTGGTCAAGGTGTTAAAGGCAGCGTAGAAACTCGCTGGAGCGCTAGAGCAGAAGCAGTAACTACAGTAAAAAAGCATTTTTTTACATTTTAAGCGCCTTGGAAAAATTGACATCTGAAGATGAAAATAGTAAAACGAGATCAGATGCTGGAATATTACTCAATTCAATGTAATCTTTTTCTTTTCTGTTATTTCAATTTATGGGAACCCATCCTTTTGGAAGTTGATGACGCGCAAAAATATCTTCAAATAAAAGGGTTATGTTCATCAATGCCATATAAATGTTCATCAATGCCATATAAAACTAAATTCTTTGCAAACCCCATTTCATGGTACAAAGAGATGCGCTAATACAAAACGCTGTTATAGCAGCCAAAACAATTTGTGAAGGGTTGGAGATATCGACTGAACGTCGAGTTAGAAGGAGAAAAAATATGAGTAGGGAAAATTCACGAGACTGGGGCTATCCTTAGAACAAGAAGTATGAAGAGAAATGTTTTTATCTATGGATAGAATTATAAAGAAAATAAAAGAACGCTTTGATCAGTTGCATGTCCGTCGTGTATAATACTATATAACCTACTAAATGAAGAATTTGAATGTCAAATAAATGACTTTATTGACATTGATAAAGAACAGTTCCATATTGAAAGAAAAAGGATCCAGATTTTTATGGCTGTACCTGCACTATAAGAAGAGGCAAAACGTTGGAAAAACGGGGGAGGGGAAGGCCCTCTTGATATACTAAAATTTATTCAACAGTATAGATTGGAAACTTCTGGACCCAACATTGTAATTTTGCTAAGAATTTTTTTAACAATTATTGCAATCAGTATCGCTGGTTGCGAAAGGAGTTTCTCCAAATTGAAGTTGATAAAAAATTATCTTCGTTCCACAATGAGTGATTTAAGACTACAAAATCTTGCAATATTGTCCATAGAACAAGAAATTACAAATATTATAAATTTTGAGTGCATTATACACGATTTTTCTATTATGAAAGTTAGAAGAGTAAATATATAAATATGTTTACATACACATATGTGTACAATTTCTTTATTTATCCAAAAGAAATGAAATTATTTATTTTTAAATATAAACAAAAAATATTTAATGGTAATTTTTTTTTTTTTTTTTTTTTTTGTAAATTAGGTAATCTATATATTTTGTAATTTAAATATGGCATCCAACGGTGAAACAGTTACCACATATAGTTTGTCTCAATTACAATTATTTATTTATGTTTATTAATTTGTAAAAACTACCATTTCATTGACTTAAAAAGGGCGGCAAATGTTCTAGTTCCGCCACTGATGGGGACTGTAGTGATGGAGCATTGCTTGCTTCCTGGGGCAAGTTGAGGTTCCGCTTCAGTTCGGGACGAAGCGTACTGTCCAATCTTGCCCACTCCGCCTTAGTAAACTGCCCTGTGCGAAGGGCAAACTGAAGGCTTGGGAAAAAGAAGGTCTTCAGGGCATCAATTCTCTGCCAAGCCTCGAACTGAGGATGGCAGAGGCGACATCCATAAAGTCCTTCAAGGACGTCCAGTCAGATAGGACCCACTCATAATAAAGTGGGAGCTTGCTCTGCTTACTCCAACGCATTCCATAACTTTGCCTTGGTTTGGAAGAGAACACAGCCTCTGACTACGGGTAGTGCGAATGTTGCTCCGAATGATCCTTACAAGCAAATGGCGCTGCTTTTCTCGGATTACGGTGTCCTTATGGGCAATCAGGACGGCACCGTTTTCAAAGCGCCACTCACACTGTAGGCGACCCGAAGCTTTGCGAGCTGTAGTCCACATGTTCCGGCGTTCATTAGTGGTTAATGTAAAGTCCTCACGAGCAACACAGGACAGAGAGTCAGACAGATCGGGAGTTTCAACAGGACGTCTAATCCTACCCGACACAGTCGACTCAATATCTGAACGAGCAAGATCTCTAATGGCATGGTCATGCAAGGACGGGAGCTTGAAAGCGCCATCAACAGCAGGACATCGCTGTCATCAGTTTGTAGGAGCCAGGAATGAAGGACTGAGTCAAATGCCTTCTTGTAGTCGATGTACGCGATGCATAAGTTCCTATTCTTCGCGCGAGCCTGCCGCATGATTACCGAGTCAATAAGGAGTTGCTCCTTACAACCCTGAGAATTCCTGCGACAGCCCTTCTGCTGTTCGGAAAGGATATTATGTCTTTCGTTGTGTGTGTAGATGTTGTCTGCAAGACAAGAGGTGAGCAGTTTGTAAAGTGAGGGGAGGCAATAGTTTGCAGGGTGCGCTGTTTCCGTGTCCTTGCTGTGTAGGTATGTGACACCCTGTGTGAGGAAAAGAGGCGTATGTTCTGGGTGTTGGTTATGTCAGTGAGTGTAAGCGCTAGCTTCCCATGCAGGGACGTGAACCTCTTGACCGGAAGTTCTGGACGCCGTCTGCACCAGGAGCCTTCCAGTTGTGTGCATGTTTTAGTGCTGTCCCCGAACGCCGGTGACTTTATCCTGCGCCACACCCGATGCAGCTTGATCAATGTTAGATTAAGATCTTATTATTATTATTATTATACAGGACACTACAAAACAATGTGTATCACAGCTGCCAGTTCTTTAGCTGGTGTTGGCCTTCAAACGCATCGAATTCTTCCCAAGAATCTAGGATGTCGTAATGTATCGGCGCAAAATATGTGCTGATCCAAGCAGTGCGGCTTTTTGGAGTTGACCGATGGAGATTTTGTCAATATTTAGATCTTGTAAGTGCTTACCAAGGTTTTTTGGTATTTATTTATTTATTTCCAGTATTATTTATCGGAAGAAAAAACTCCAAATATTTCAAAGTGTCCAATTGTAATTATGTATAATGGAACGCTGAGTAATGTACAAGGTGATTGCCTTATTCATAGCACTCTGCAGCTATAACCCAATAAACGCAAATTTTGTAAACAGACTATTCAAAGAATGCCTAAAAGGATTACGCAAAAAAAAAAAAAAAAAAAAAAAAAAAAACAGTTTAAGAAAAGTTCCTCTACGGGCGCTTTGCAGCAAAATACACTAAAAAAAAACACAGATAAATAACTAATACCAACCTAAAATGACATTTTAAACTTTTAATTTTGCATTTATCAACATTACGAATAAACTCAGTGAAAACAATGGCATGTTTGGCACCATAATCAACGAAAACGCAATCACTTTTGCATAAGACCCCGCTTTGCAGCAGAGATCTGGGTATGTAAGTTCTGCATAAGAACTTACGCCGCAAACCAATGTCTGCACAAGCTGTGAGGAACACGATACGTCGATTCGAGAAACTGGATCGTTAGGAGTTCAACATGCAGAGGCGTATTTACACGAGGGCTAAAAGGGCTACATCCCAGGGCGGCAACTTTAGGGAGCGGCAAAAAAATAGGAAAAAAAAAACAAAAATCCTGTACTATTCAATAATATTAATATTCAATAATAATATTCAAAAAATATTAAGTGTCATATTACAAGCAGAAAATGAGGGAAACATAAAAAAGAAATACATTTCCTGGATTTTTGATGTGTCTGTAAAGTATATGCGAACCTAGCGTAATTTTTTATTTGAATCAGAATGATTCATCATTTGGTTATACCTGTATTTACTTTCCTATACATATCTTCTGCGACTGTTATGTACGAAATATATTCCAATTATTTAAATTAACTTTGATGTTTAATTTTCTGTTAAACAACTTTTTACAACATATTTTTAGAATGTGTACTTAAGGAAAGGAATGCATCATTATGGGCCTATATATTTATGTATTTTTTTTTCATACTCTGAGTAAGCAAATTCTAACGAATAGACGAGTTTTAAATTATCAGTAACTTAGCTCAAAACTAAACTTAAACATCAGTATAGTTTACTAGTGATATATACAGACAGGAGGGTCAAGGGGAAGGGCGGCAAATCTGGCATAGCCCATAGGCAGCAAAGTGTAAATCCGCCTCTGTCAACATGGCGGAGGGAGCAAGCCTATCACTGAAGAAAGTCGTTGAAGATGTTGAGGCGACTGTAGTCAAATATTGTTCGTTTTGAAATGCGAGACCCACGACAGCACAGACGATTCTACTCCGCAAAGGGATGATACGCTGAGATGGACACTTTCCTAAGACCTATTTTTCTTTTAGTACCTGTAAAAAGATATTTTATTTCTGCAATAGTATTTATTCTTTCCATAATTCTTTCCCGAAAAGCGCAAATAGAACCCAGCTACTAGTAAACTAACACCATAAATAGTAAACATCCCATCTTCCTCGCCCCTATTTGGAAGAAATCGCAGGAGACCTGACGCATGCACAAAAGCGCTGAAAACGAAAACTGACTGTAGTCAGTTATTGTTGACTAATAGTTACTGTTTATTTTGTTGTTCTTTCATGTATTTTGCTGTAAAGCGCTCCCTAAGGGAACTTTTTTGAACTATTTTTTTTTCGCTTAATTCTTTTCCTTTAAAAATATTATATGATCTTTTTTAAAAATGGTATTATACAAATGACAATTCAATTGGCTTATTAGAATCTTATTTGCTTTTCTCAAATTGAAGAGTTTCGGATTTTAGGAGCATTAAGCAATTTTGTGCCTGTATTATAATTTTTTCCTAATCAAAATTACGTAAGGATATAAAATATGTTGATGGGATGGCTTTCAACCTGCATGTTTTTGCAGAAGACAACATTACGCTTTCGAAGCGATTCACACGTATTAAATCTTTGCGATTTCTGACGTCTCCCAATCTGACGTTGTGCCAAATTCTCCCATTGGAAACGGCCGTAGCTTTAACCTGACGAGCGCGTCTTCACGTAATACCGAATGAACGAAGCAAGGGTCGTATCGAACATCCACGGGTGTAATTGAAAAGCGTCGAAGAAAAGGGTCTTCTGTAATTGAAATAATAAGCAAAAGAACGAGAAGCCTCTGAGAAAGGAAATTTGCTTAAAATTCCCTTCATCTTCGTTCTTTTAACTTATTAAATTGAACAAAATTTCTTTATCTGCTTCCATCCAATTAATGTTTCTTCCTTTCTTTCTTTTTTCTTTTCTTTTTTGGAAAAAAAAAAGAATTAAAAAATAACAAAACTGAATTTCGAATCTCTGAATTGAAATTAACTTTACTCTTGTAATCATATATTTCAGTCAAGAGCAGACAACTGTTATTTTTTGAATATTTATTCGCATTCAGAGTGTTTGTGAATCCTTTACAACTCATTTTCTCTTCTAATATTTCTTTTTTAGCTGTTTGCAAACAAAGCATTCATTTAAATAAAGGTCTTTTCCTGCCTTTCAAAGCTCAGAACCTTGAATTACCATTTAATTTTGAGGAAAGATTCATTATTAGATTAACTATATCTTCAATGCCTGGGAGGGAATGGAAGCAGGAAACAGCTTGTGATTGTTTTTTGTTTCAAAATATAATTAAAATGTGCATAATATTCTCATAAAACAATTCTCAGTTTTTGTTTCTTATTCAATGCCACAAACTTCCAGGGTTATCAGTGAATCATCTGTTTGTTTGTTTCTTTTAACGGGAAAAGGCTTTTTATTTATTTAATTAATTATTTATTTTTGACGCTGCTTTCAATCTTTTATTTATGCTGGGATTTATGTTCGTTCATTTTTTTGTTATTGTGTTTTTTCAAGATCACAAAATGCCAGAAAATCAATAAACAGCATAAAAGTTTGAGTTACTATTATGAAATTGTTTTCAGTGTTTTCTTGTTTTGTTGGTTGTTATTTTTATGAAAAGTTTCGTTATTTTTTTATCTTTATAAAACTAAAAGTTAAAAGTTTTCATTCTTTTTTTATTTTATTTTGATAGGAAGATTTTTATCTATTTTTAATTTCGATATGAGATTAAATATGACACATGACTGGATGCAGAAGTCTCCTGTCGCCGAAATCGCATTCTTGGTAGATGAAGCCATTGAAATTAGATGTTTAATTGTCATTTTTATAATTATTGATGTCCCCTGGTCTTTCGATTAGGTTAGGCAAGTAATATTTGAAATATTATAGGACAACAGTGAATCAAAACAGAAATAAGTTTTGGTAAAGCAAAAGCTATTAGATTCACTTTTTGTGTTGTAATTATCCCCCCCCCCCCTCAAAATAATTTTGAAACTCGAAATTGACGAAGTGAGATAATCATTTTGATAATAATTCGCTATAATTGAATTTTTAAATGAACCTCTATTCTTTCCAAGCAATAAAAATGAAATAAAATCTACCTTTTTCCTTGATTCGAAATTGCCTTTATTAAAATCCTTTAAAGAGATAAAGTTTTAGGTTGACTCCACCATTATTCGAAATTGCACACAGATACAAACCAGTCTTGCAAGACCTGTCCCAAGCCCATGAGAAGATCCCACACCTGTGATAACATCAGACAAATACAATTCCGATGCAGGTGAGCGATTTTTTTTTCGTTTAAACTACATTTTCATTAAAATTTTTAAACGAAATTAAAAATGCCGCCTTTCCTCGAAAACTTTACGACAAATTTATTTACATTTCACACATTCAGACAAATATATAGCAGACATAGCCCATTTAAATTGTAGAATAAAACAGTAAAACAAGCATTCAGAAAAAAATTCATATAAGTCAGGAGAAGAGAGGTGTGGCTATTTTAAAATATAGCGAGATTCTTCATCTTGTTTATGCATTTACCAATAATTCTAAGGAACGATAACATTTTCATCGGTCTACACAAGCATTTTCAACCCCGATAAGGTGGGCGTTACAACGCCAATGCTGGGTTAATGCTGATCTACACGAGCGTTTTGAACGCCTTCGACTAGTCTACACGGGGCGTTTGGTGAGCATTAGTAATGCTCAGTCCTCGAGGATGCAATTTCCTTTATTTTATCCCTATAAGAATGTATGGGAGCTAAACTAATATGGCGTTAGCAATGCTCGTGTAGATCAAGCAGAAGAATTTCTTTATTCTAGTTCTTGAACCTCATTATTCAGTTTCGAGATGTTTCTACAACTTTGGGCAAATCTGGTCACTTGCATATTACCGTACAGCAAACCTTTTTTTTTTTTTGAAGAAGCATAACAAAGAAAACTTCATTGTATTTGTAGCACCAACCAACAATTATGTCAGTCCCGAAAGCAGAATGTTTTTTTATCTTTCTGCGACGATTGATGCTAAGACGAAAAACTTTCTGCAGGTGCAGAAAAAAAAAACAAATCTCCGAATCGATCACCAAAAAAAAACGAATCTTCAAATCGACAACCAAAAAAAACAAACGAATCTCCGAATCGACAACCAAAAAAAAAAAACCGAATCTTCAAATCAACAACCAAAAAAAAACCGACCCTGTTCTATACGATATCTTTCTACAGCCCTCACTTTCGTTCTGCGACATTGTCGCCCCGTCGCTCGATATTCTGCTTTGGGGATGTCAGCATGGAATTGACTTTTTAAAAAGTAATGTCCAGTGTGGGTTTTTAATTCAGTAAATAGCTACTGTGGCTGAAACTTGTGTCAAAACTCAGTGAAAAGCTCAGATTGATCACCTGTAACCAACCAGGAAAAGTTCATAGATTCTAAGGTCTGGTCAATCATACAATTTACTGAAGTGAAATTTTGACGGGAAACTCAACCCCTAAAACCGAAAGTGAAAGTATCCGGTCTCAAATAGAAAGTAAAAGTCATTCCCGCCCATTCCACAATTGTAGGATTCAAAACCAAAAATACGTAAATAATCGTATTTTGAAAAGAAAGCGAGAAAAAAATGGTTGCTTTAAATATTTTGTCCTGAATAACTATTTTTTAATAGTTTTGTAATTAATAGAACTCGCTATATAATAACAGAGTTCAGTATTTTAATTTTTTATTGTCAGAAAAAATTAATTTTTATTGAAAATATTTTAGGTAACACCTCAGTAAAACACTTTTATTATAGGAAATGAAGTTAATGAAAAGGCCTGTATTTTTTTCAATAACATTTTGGATTATTAGGCCTACGGTGCCTAACATCGGCGATGGAAACGAGTGAATTTTCTGTTTGAATCGCCGTATTTTCAAACTATATTCAGTTTGAAAATATGGGTTTTTACCTGGGTTATTACCTGTTATAAGTGAGAGTTACTGCTTACAGAGCTATGACTAAAGCAAGGGATAACTTGAATTTACTAAATAAATAAGCAGTGACAACGTAATAATTTTTGGATATTTCATTTATGCGATTCGAAAAGAGTACCAACTTTGCGTTTTTTTTCTAAGCTCAGGAGCAAAACACCATCTTGATTTTTTTTTATCAGTTACCTTAGACCTTTTTTAGACTTGGGTTAAAATCTCAAATTTTTAAATGTTGTCCCACATGGTCATTTAATTTTTTTTCTAAATGCTTACATGCTTTCATAAAAAAATACGTGGGGAAAACAAATTTGGTTCCATTTGATTGATTAGGAGATGAGATATTCAAGAAAATACGTCAAAAAAGGGGCGTGGCACACAAAAAAAACTTCAAAAATTCATATAATCGGCAAATATTTAACCAAAAAATCCCGTATTTTGCAGAATGTGTTATCTTATGACCCTTTACATGCAAATAAATTTTCATAAAAATCTGTGATGGTGTGGTGAACTCATCAGGTGATCTGACGTGGAATGACCCTAGTATCTACGACAAAGCCAGTATGCTTTTGAAAAATGACAATTAAAAATTGTAACAAAATCAAACATAACAATTTATCTCGAAAGGATATCGTACACTTCGTTAACAGAAATGCTTGTCGTCTTATGATATTCGAATTGACCGGCATTCTTTGAATTTCAATACTTATTCAGACTAATGAAAAAAAATCAAACCCAACTGAATGGAATGAGGAATTTTTCCTAATGAGAACTGCGCGTGAACCATTTTTCCTTCCCCTAGAATATTTGGAACAATATTAAAATATTGCTGCTTCGCGCATTCGGGCGTATCAGAAAAAAAAATACTTCCACATATTACAAAAACTTATTTAATGTAATTAATTCAAGAATTTTAAAATAATTAAAAAAAAAAAAAAAACTACGAAAAATTATCATATCACATCGTTATTTCCCTATCTTTTAAGTAGATATTACTTTTTTTTTTATTTATTCAAGTAAAACCCTAGATATTTAGTTCAATTTTTTTCTGCCGTCAAAAGTTTCCAAAATTTAACTTTAACCTTTTTCCCAGTTTTCCAGTGACCAAACATGTAAGCTGGAACTTAAAAAAATATTAAGTATATTAAATATATCAATAAAGATTCGGTGGTTGAAAATATTGATGAACTATCCTGTTGGTCAAGCTTTTAAAATCGAATATTAACCATTACTAGAACCGGGTATCCAGCACTAATGTGTGATACAACTGAGGGTTTTTTTAATTGAAAGGTAATATCTGCCTGATCTTCATTTTTTTTTTTTTTTGGTTATAAGATGTATGGAATAAATCTGCAACTAATATTCTCGTCAAATTAGTATTAAATCTTTTATATAAACACAAAGGCAGTTATTTAAAATGTTTAAAATAACATTTTTTTTTTAAGTTTTTTATTTTTTTAATTTTTAAAAAAAGTTCAAATTTCAAAATCGATCCTAAATTTCAGTTTTTAAAACCAACGGTAAACAAATTAGTTACGAAACGATTTGTTATTTAAATGCAGCAATGTAGGTTGAATGCTTTGATTGACATTAGCGCTATCTGTAGGCAATGTTTCGAAACAACTAACATCGACTTTAGTACGAAGCACTTGATTGTCAGGCCTTTCCTATTATTCTATGAAAAATCAACCCGATTGAGAATCGTTGTGTAAGAATGTACGAAAAGTTAACTTAACAATATATCGTATATTTAGATGGTACTCATCTTGGAGTTTTTTACATACTCTTGTAAACTTTTTTTTAAATTTTTTTATAGTACTATCAAATACAGTATTCTTATTACATATAGTATGTAACAAAATAGAATAAATAATTCTATTTGAAAAAAAAAAAATGAAATAATTTTATAGCTAAATAAAAGAATGGAAAGAAGAAAAACCGACAAAATAATGGCAAATGATTTTTCGCCAATTTTAAAACTGACAATCAAATCAAAGCTGAAATAATGTTTATATCCCATTACGACGTATATAATTCATTGGTTTATTTATGTTGAGTGCTGCTATTTCTTGCTTTATCTTTTATTTATTTTTATTTCTGTTTTATCATGTACGTGATGATAGCTAATGTATTTTTTTATCTCACTTACGAACTTGATGTTTTTGATACAATTATTATCCTTGTTTTTTATTTTTGTCTGTTAAAGTCGTGATTACGATAGCCTGCATTTCTATTCAAATTCTAATCTATATTGAATATAAACTATAAATTTTCCATTTCCTGAAAAAAAATGAATTAATTCCGCATTATTTACTTAAATTGTCTAAATCAGATTCATTATAATTGTATCAAATCACGCGCAATGGATTAAGGATTCAATATTCATTATTTAAAGTAATGAGATCTTAACAGAACTAGAATAGAAATCCAATGTGAAGATTCCACTGTTTTTCTATGGAAATTCTGTCGCCTTCTCGTGCTAATTTCTCGACAAGGAAAAGATTTCAAATATAAAAGTTAGATCAAGAAGAGCCATCCAAAAGTTATTAGGAAAGGAGGGGAAACAAATATGCAGATTGATGAGCATTACCTTTATATCCATCCATAGTATTCTGTCCGGAGACAGGTCCATATCCTATGGAATTCACATGGAATTCCCAGAATGCCTGGGGAAAGATACTGGGGTGGTTTATTGTATTATACCACCTTTACATAAAAAGTGGTAAATACAAAGTATTGTACGTAGATGAATGATGACAAGGTTTAAATTCTTTTTTTGAAACATTTATTTCTTTTAAGGGCGCATCTGGCTACGTTGCAACTCTGACCGCAGGAATGAGAGGTAAAATCTCCCTTTTATTGCCTGCCTCAAGCAGTGTAATGATCGCTTTTATTGTGAGTGATCCCCTGTTCTCAACTCCTCTGAATGAATCCTGTTTCATTTTCCGAGGTGCTTTCAGACCCTCCAGCAAAAAGAGGGTTCTCTAATGAAGTTCTCCCCACATTCCTGTGGCTTTAAGGTAGTTTGATTTATCGTCGAGAAGATGGAAGAACGGAAAGAAAAGAGAAGAACTTTATGAATAATAGAATGATCATTGATGATTAAGAGCAGGAAATCAAAGTATAAATCAATCATACCTACGATATGTGTGGAAAGAAGTCATAGAAATTACAACAGAAATTGATTGCAAGAATTTGCAACAAATCTCATAAATTGAGGTTAAGAAATAAGTTTTTAAAGAAGAAGAAATTCATAATCACCTGAATATCAAATATAATGATCAATTATTGTTAACAAATGAGAATTATCAAAAGTAATAAATACTAGAATGCTCAGAGAAAGTAATGTACTCCCCTATCATTACACAGTATTTTCTTTCATTTCCATATATTAATACCTGAACCATTGAGGCTCAAAAGCCGAAAACGTTAATGAAATATATTGCTCAATGTTGGACGTTAAAAGTGAATGATAGAAGCACAATATAAACTGCTGATAAGATGCTGATCGTATAAACGAAATTTCTCAGCTCAGTGAAAAATTGTAGAAGATAGAAAAGAATAAGAAACCAGGACAATTGGAGATGAAGTATAGATAAAAATAATAAAGAAAATAAAAAAAAAAGTAAAGTAAATGCAGAGAAAACTTTCATGGACTGGTAGACCGATAAATGTAGAAGAAAATGATGAACAGATGGCACTTTACCCGAATGGAAGAAGATTTTATCTTGAAAGGCTATTTCTTGATTGGTTTATACTTTTCATCGTTTGTATCTTCTCTGGATTTTAGCCTTGATGAAGAATGCTAGAGTATTTTACAATTTGGTAAAATCCATTTGGTGATTGGAATATTGGAATTCATGTAAGATAGGTTGCCCAAATAAGGCCCACCTAACGTTTAAAGATTTTTTATATTTCTGCTGCAAGAGTGAAAATTCTGAAAACTGTCTTGAAAGATAGTTTAAGGTGTGCTGTTATGAAAAAGTGAATTTAGAATTAGTGGTATTTGAAATTCTTTCTGTAATAACACAGTTTTGAAAATATAACTGAAGGGCCTTATTAGGAGCCCCTAAACCAAATAAGGCCCACTACGAGTCACAGGCAAACTCGCTCACAGTGACAAGAGCTTGGCAGTGAAAACAGCCAAATTCCAACATTTAGGTCTGACTAAATATTAAGCTAGGAATTAATAATTAATTAGTAATTAATTTCTAAAATTGGAAATTTTAAACTAGTTTTGATGATTTTTGTTATATTTTTTCTCATTATATATAATTACTTTATTTTATAGAATGGAGCCTCATTTGGAGACCCCTGTTAACCCACGCTGTCATGCATTGTTTTACTAAAAAGTATTTAAATGCACGTCAACTGGAAAATATCAATTACAGTATCTTATTGTATTCATTACACACTTTAAAATGACATGAAACATGTCTAAGTATATTAAGTTGCCAAAAAATGCAGATGATTTATCAAATTAAGTTGAAATAGTAACGACAAAAGCTTCGGGCGACTTTTACTGTTCAACTGAAACAAACATGGTGAAATTATCCACTTCAACGGACCTAATTTTTGGTGTAGCCGCTAGAAGCCCGCACCTGTCTGAAACATAACCAATCTTTGGTTATGTCAACGTTCTATTAATAAAACGAAGGATGGGCCTAATTGAAACCGGGCCTTATTTGGGCAACCTACCTTATTTACTTTATTTATTTACTTATTTTCTTTTTTATCTGCTCTTACTTGTTTTCTGCATAAATGTAAGTCCGTCATTTTGACTCCTTTCCTTCAATTTATGGATAATTCCCCTTAAAAATAAACATTCCTAAAAATACTAATATCTTGCTATAGTGGTCTATACAGGATAGTGAAAACATATAATCTCAGCTGTAATCTCAGAAATGATGATGATAGATCTGCAGCAGATTAACGTAATCAAATTAGCGATTATATAGTTTTTCTTTTAGTTTTACTTCTTACAGAGAACTGAAATTTTCATATTTTCAAAAATTATTTCTTGCACATTTTCAGTATTGTTATTCGATTAGTTTTTATGCTTTCTGAAATTTGTCATTCAGATATCTTGATTCATTTCTGAATTTTACCTTCCAAGACAGTTACGATTTCTTCTTTGACAACTACAGAAGATGAAATATTTGCCATAAAAAGGAAAGACAAATTGAATTCCTGTCAATTGTTGCTTATAAATTTTTGGCTCTTTCTCTGCTACATTGTCTGTGACAAGACAAGATCTTTATATTTTTAGTGTATGTAGTTTCTAATAGCCTATTTATTTGTTTATTGAACTATGTTGACCAAAGATAAATAATATGAATTGATTAAAAAATAAGAATCTAAAGGCTATCAATTCTGAACTGTAAAATAGAAAAAATCAAAAGATGATCAAAAGATCAAAAGTTGAATTTATCAGTAGAAATCACTAAGCCTAATAATTGTTATAAGGAACATGAAAAGAACTTCTCAAAAATTCAATTGCTATTTCTATATAGTGTTCGGGCGTACCCTGGAAACATCACTGAATGAATTGCCATACAGTGATCGTTAATTCATGTAAGGCAATTAACAAAAATGAATTGCCATTCATGAATATTCTTGTATTCATGTACGTATGTATGTATTCATGTATGTATCATCTTCATCTATTTTTCAGATTTTCTTGTTGATTGTTAAAAAAATTTCTTATAAAGACCCATTTCTATTCTTTATGATGGCTCTTTTAATGCTAAAAGTTGCCGTTTTCGTCTTTCTGTTATGGAAAACAGCAGATAGTATCCACTATCACAGTTTTATCTCTTTGTTCTTTCAACTTTTTCTTTATTTTTTTTTCCAAAAAATGATCTTTCTGTTAATATTATACCAAAAAAAAAAAAAAAAACACTGTTGGAAAAAAATGGCAAAAATGAAATATATTAATATTGTCAAACAACAAATCAGCCATGTTTGCTTCATATTCATTTCAGTGTCATTAATATTGATACAATGAATGTATCAATGATAATCTTAGTGATCATATATGTCTGTAAGATCAGTTCGAATTGATGTTAACATTATGGCACATATCGCTGCGCAATATTGTGTTATTTCCAAATGTTTATAACAGCTTGAGAATATTTTTGATAATTCCAGCTACAGTAGCATATGCTGAAAGATCTTTCAGTAAGCTTAAACTTATCAAAAATCATTTGCGGTCTACTATGTCTCAAACTCGACTAGTTGACCTAGCAAGACTGAGCATTGAGTCTAACATTGCCAAGCAAATTGATTTTGATAGTGTTACTAGAAATTTGCGTATAAGAAAGTCAGAACACAAATTAAAGTAACCTAGTTAAATTATTTTTTTTTCTAATGTTTTCCTTGATAAGATTTTACTATGAACATTTAAAAGTCACATTAAAAAATGGTAAATGTAAATGCATAAATAGTATTGCAACATTACTTGAATACGAGTATGTTTTAACATATATGATCATTAAATGAGCATTTGTTGAATTTTAATGCACATTAATTAGCCTCAATTTTTTTTTTTATTTCAAAATAATTTTGCAAGTCTAAGGGGCCCCAAATGGGTTTTGTACCGCCTTGAAAGATTTCTCTTGGAGGCCCTGGTTATAATGTTAAAAACATGTAATGTGCTATGAAAAAAGTAATCGCCCATTTCTGTTTAATTTGTGATGATAAAAATAAATAGTGTTTGGCAAGCGATGTCATCAAAACCATAGATTTTTAAAGTAACTTTAAAAACCTATGGCTTTGATGACTTTTTTTCCCCCAAGCATGTTTTATGAAAATCTTGCTGGTTTGTTACGTAACTGAAAATATTGTGTGCATTATCTTTTTATAAAAATAAATAAATAAAAAAATGAAACTAAAATAGTGTAAATATTTTTTTTATTTTTATAAAAATGTATTTCTTGTTTTAAATAAAAGATGCATTTTCAAAGGATCTATTTTCCTTTGCTTAATTGAACATTAGATCTTAATTCTTTAATTTCGAATCGTTTATAAATAGAAATTTTAACGAAATATTTTCATCAATTTATTTACAAAAGTATAAACATTGTACAAAAAAAGAGAAAAACAAATTTGTTTTAGCCTAATAAGTAAAATGGCAACTGTGTGATTGGAATGAATTGATAATACTGACGTCGCCTGTTGATTGGTTTATGGCCACTCTATCTGTCACTCTGACTCTTTCTCTCTCTCTCTCAGTCTATTTACACAGGGTCAGGCATTCAAACACTTCACGATTCCTCAGCGGAGAAATCGTCATCTTGAGCTACTTGCTGTTTCCTCTTCTTCTGGGTGAAGGCGAAGTCGCCGCCAGACTGGGCCTTCTTTAGAGCCTTCAGATCCACATCACCGTAGTACTTCTCACTGTAATTATAGTGTAAATTTTTAGAAATATACGAAACAAAAAACAAAACAAAAACAAAACTGTGACAGTTAAAATTATCTATTAATGCTGCAGCCTATTAATATAGGTTTGATTTTGATTGGATGAAATTTTAAACATATTGATCAGGGATGGGAATATTAAGTGTGCATAGATATGGGATTATTTGAAATGCCGGGACTGGACGTCATTTTTTTTAAAGCTGCTCCAATTTAAATAGTAAGTCATCAACTTAATCCAAGCAGAGAGATTGATTCTTATGTCTTCAAATAAGACTCCTTCATTCTTTAGCATTACTCTAGGGCAGTTTACCCCCTTGCCCTTGAGGTCTGCTGCTTGGATAAGCTCCGAGATCATTTTTTGATTTTGACTAAATTATGGCGGGATCCCCTGTCTGGCGCATAATAAAACCATAGTCCATAAACTACATTGCGCCATAGACAGCGGAAGGAAAGAGGAAGAAGAAACATACAATTTACAGGAAAGAAAGGAAAAACCCATGCCGGCACCGGTATTCGAACCCACGTTCAGACGATTCAGCTTCTTGGCAGGATGTCGCCTTAATCATCTTTAGCATTACTGTAAAGGAAGACTCTTACAGTTGACTTTTCCATCTCTCAAAGAAAATTGGAAATTTTGTAAAGATCATAATACAAAAAAAAAAAGATGTAAATCGTTTTAGTAAATTTCTTAACACTTTTTTAATTAGCGACTCAAGGAATAAGAATTTCCTCAGACAAGTCAATGCTTGCGATAAACTTTTTATTCATGAAATAAATATCAATTTATTTTTATTTCATGAATAAAGAGTGAAGCATAATAAAGACGATATTTTTTTTAATTCTTTTCAAAATTACGTTTCTCTCTATTTTGGAAGAAATGATTTTAAAAGCAGCTGGTCAGTCTAATAGTCTGTTTTATAATTACAAGCGGATGGAGTAATAATGCATCCGTTTATCAATGTCAAAAAACTTTACTCCGTAACCTGAGTTGGTTGTAGTGATACTTGACCTTTTCGTGGAAGAACTCTTTTATGTTCAGCTCCGCCCACCGAAGCAACGTTTTACGAATTAATTCAAGGTATCTTGGTCCAGTTAACCTAATTAAAAGTCAACATAGTTGAAGCGAAGTATTGGACTAACCCCAAAGACACTTAATTTGATTCGTAAATCTAACTAATCTTTACATATTAGACATTTCTTTTACATTTCTTCATTCTAACCTAGATTGTGGTCTTCATCTGGAAAGGAAATCTTCCGTCGATTATTCGCTCAAGAAATATTGATCTTTCTGAAGGACTGGAAAATTCCTGTCCCACGAATGCAAAATTACATCAAAAATCTAGTCATCACTAATTATTCCTATTAAAAAATTAAACACCTTATTATTTTCTTATAAGGTGTTTACATCTGAATAGGATTAATGTTGTAATTTTGATTTTCAGTTCTTACACTTTAAGTAGCATTGTTAAATTTCCTCTAAGCAGAATGAACATTACAGGCTGAACAATTACTTAATTTGTCTGCTGGATTACAGTCACTTTGATTGATTCAAGGTAGACGGAGACTAAAAATAATTGTTAGCTATCTTTGCTTATGGCGATAATTGCTTTTTGTATTTATTTTATTGAAAAGCAAATTTATCGTCCGTAATAATTAATAAATTGAGAGAAAAAAATCACAACTGGACAACAAATATACCTTCGCACACTGAGCCAACATCAACGGGAATTCTGAACAGCTGTTTCATCCTCATTAGGAATCATCAGCAGAATTTACCCTTGATGTTTTGCTCAGTTGCGAGAAAGCTTTATGTAAAAGCATTCTCGATCCCGGGAATGGGCCTCCGAAATAAAAAAACAATCAAATAAAAAATAATTCTGTGAAATCCACAGTATTAATCCTCTGTCCTTTCACTGAAAGGCACTAAGGGATTTAATTACAAAAAGAAGCATCATAAGTTCAATGAAAACAAATTTAGCGTCCGTAGTAATTAATAAATTGAGAGAAAAAATCACAATCGGACAACAAATATGCCTTCGCACATTGAACCAACATCAACGGGAATTCTGAATGCTGTTTCATCCTTATTAGAAATCATCAGCAGAATTTACCCTTGATGTCTGGCTCAGTTGCGCGAAAGCTAAGCTAAAAGCATTCTCGATCCCGGGAATGGGCCATCGAGATAAAAAAACAATCAAATAAAAAATAATTCTGTGAAATCCCCTGTCCTGAAAGGCACTAAGGGATTTAATTACAAACAAGAAACACCATAAGTTCAATGAAAAGCAAATTTAAATTACAAAAAGGAAATATCATAAGTTCAATGAAAAGTAAATTTAATTACATAAAGGAAACATCATAAGTTCAATGAAAAGTAAATTTAACGTCCGTAATACTTCATAAATTGAGAGAAAAAAATCACAACCTACAATAAATATGGTTTCGCACATTGAACCAACATCAACGGGAATTCTGAACTGCTGTTTCATCCTCATTAGGAATCATCAGCAGAATTTACCCTTAATGTTCGGCTCAGTTGCGAGAAAGCTTTATGTAAAAGCATTCTCGATCCCGGGAATGGGCCGCCGAGATAAAAAACAATCAAATATTTTTTTTTTCTCTCGATTTATTTATTTTATTGTTTTTGATAATTTCTGAAAGTCTATTTTATAGGGACTTGTTGGTTTAGGTATTTCCTTCGAGCTATTGCTGGCTGATGGGTACGCCAGCCTATTAGGGACCACTTGATAATAGGTGGCAGCCCGAAATTCACCCACCTGTAACCCCCTAGAAAGAATCCCGTTTGTTTTGAATATGCACCAAGAAAAAATTAAACCTATGACTTAGAAAATGTAATTAAACCTATGACATAGAAAATATAATAAACCTAGGACACAGAAAATGTGTTTCCTGTTTACTTTTGTTATTAAATTATTCTTGCCAAGTAAATAAATAATATAGTTCAATCGTTGTACAGTTGGAGATTCAAGTGCAACAGTTATCTATTTGTAAGGTGTGGGTTTTGCAAATGGAATTTTCAATTAACTTAAATAAAAAGATATCTTACCATCCTCTGACGTTTTCTGGGTCGTCGCAAGAGCTGGTTTCGGCGTTGAACACTGTTCCAATGGAGCATCCGTACATACGGGCTGTGCTGTCAATGCACACGAAGAACTTACGGCAGTCGTCGGGGTGGGCGTGGCGAGTGAAGGTTCCAGATTGTTCTACGGTGGATGGATCGGGACATTGGAATCCTTCAGCAACATCTATAAAAATACACAAAAAATTTCATCATTATTATTTACATTTCCTGTTATTCTTTGTTTTTTTTTGTTTTTTTTTGATGTTTCACACAATTTTAAAATTATTTTTCCTCTGTTCCTGTCTATTTTTTATTTTTATTTTACAAAAAACAAAAAACAAAAAAGCAAAACAAAAACAAACAAACATATAAACATTAAAATATTAGTAATATTTTTGCATCAAACCTCAGTATTCATGCATTTATAAAGTTGTATTTTTTTTAATACTTTCTTTTGAGAGTATATAAACATCAAAAGAAAATCCTAGCTACATTAACTGACATTGTTAATCAATTTACTGAAGGCAGTTTGGCCTAATAACAGTCAGTTTTAATTTTAGCAATTGATTAATTTTGTAAATTGTCGACAATGTATTTTTTTCCTTCTTAATGGAAACTTCACTGTCAGACGAACTAAATCGTCAATGTTTCAGTTTCTTAGTATCTCGTAGAGAAAACATTTTTCAGGATCAGTCTCAGCCTTTAGGAATGGATAGGAAAAAGAAAAAAATTCTGGAAACACATCCAAGCTAAGCGAAATTATGCATTTACAAATAAACACTGACTTCCTATCTATTTCTGGATTTACAGACACTTACAGACACATTCTGTAAATAGAAAAAAAAAAGAATCAAACCTGAGGTTATCATTGTATGTCTATGTTTTTTATTTAAAATGAGTTAACAAAGAATTAATTATCTTTAAAAGAACAACTGCTCTCAAAACTTTCAAAATTAATTTTGAGAGTATATTTTTTTTCCCCATTTGGACGGAGGTTGGCAATTCCGCTTAATCAAATATCTGATAATGGAAAATCCATTCGAAAAAAAAGCTGAGAAGATTTTGAACATTTTTTTCAGTAAACAGTTTTTTTTTTTTTTGTTTTTTTTTTAACTCTTAAAGCCCGGGCTCTTGGCAATTACGCCTTTGGCCTATGAACTATTTAGTCAAAGAATCGTTGCTCTAGGTTCACGCATAGGATGCAGTCCACATTGCACTCTAGCAATAGATGAAACAGAAGCAGAAAGGCCGGCGCTGGGGTTCGAATGTAGGTTCAGACTTATGAACCTCATGACAGGTCTTCGCCTTCCCGACAAACGGCTTTTTTTAAACTTGTCATGAATTTATGTGATTATTGTAATAGTAACATAACTTCCAATTTAAGAAGTTTTAAATAATTAAATTTTATATTTGTTCATTTACGTTATCTTTTGACCTTAACGTATTATTTTATTTTGAACTTCAATCCAATAGCATATATATATATAAGTTATATATAGATATTCTTGATTAATATGTATTTATCAGTTTTATAAAATAGTTAATAAATTGATAACATCTGAAACAATTAATTTTTTTAAACAAGTAATATTTTTAGACTTCCCTTAATTTTTTTTTCTCATTTCTAAAATTTAAAAAATTTAAGAATTAATGAAATTTTTACAATTCCTATTCTATGATTATTATTTTCTTTCTTCATTTATTAATTACGAAGATGTTAGAATTTTTAATTATATTCCTATAATTCTTGATTGTAATTCGTGTTTTAATATAATAAAAAAATAAAATTTAGTTATTCATTTTGTATAATAGACTATATTTCATCTCTAATCCGCTATCTTCATCACTAGCACTACTACGATGGCACTATTTTTGTAAAACTAGCTTTCAGGCCTATCTTACCTGCTTTCTTACAGGTTGGTACTTGATCAGCCCACACACAAACACGGTTGCTCTGATCGAAAGCGAGACCGGAGGCACAAGTGTACTTTTTGGCTTCACCGTTCCAGCAAGAGTAGAACACACTGCAGTCATCTTCGTCGGGGAAGACACCGTACAGACGAGGACAGAACTGGGTGCTTATGGCTGGCTCTGCAATAAGAATGATAAGATTTGAAAACGATGCAGGAGTCTGGGTAGAATCTACGGAATTCGATAAACGGCAAAAAGGATATTAAAAGATAAGAAATGGTTACAAGGAATTAAGAACATTAACATAAGAATCTGGCAGAAGAAATCGGTTGTTAATCTGAAAATAATAATGACAGATATATTCCTTTCATTCCATTAGCAATGGACAGACACACATACATCATTCACAAGTCAGATACTGAAAGAATACAGTATGTTATTAGTAATTTTCTGATTAGCATTGAAAAGAGATGCAACTGTTCCTGAATATGCTTCTTTTTTATTATTTAATATATAAAATTTTTGTAACATCCACAGCACGTTAATAGACTGTATATTGACTATTTCATAATCTACGTCTAGTCTTTAAGTTTGCTACTAGATGTCACCATAAATTGAATCTTTTATTTTAAATATTCTATATTTTTTTTAATTATGGCAAACATTTCTCGAATATCTTGTGATATTCTGTTGAAATATATTAAAAAATATTTTTGTACTGAGAGCCTTGAATTTTCCAGAACCTGCCAGAAATTCAGTACAGATATCGATTGGTGAAATCTGTATTCTCTCCTGTTTTGTTATCATTTCCAAAACATTATTTCTACAATGACATTCTTATCTGTTGCTAATCAGAAAACCTTAGAAGACAGGCATTAATGCGCTGAAGTGCTAGCATTAAGATCGTAGTTGCAGAGCAGCAGATTGGCGAGGAGATTTTTTGTTTGTTTGTTTGCTTTAAGTTACCGAGCTCCGTTCTGTCACCGCAGTCCACGGTGTAGGGATAGTTACAATTCTCGGTATGAGTACTGCTGTCATCGAACACCAAGCCATTTCCGCATGTCTTGAGCGTTGCCTCGCCTTCCACGCACTTGTAGAACTTGTCGCAGCTGTAAGGATGGGGGAAGTAGCCGAAGTTCTCGGGACATTCGAAGTCGGCATCTCTCTGCGCTAAACCTGCAAAGGAACAAGGATTGGTTTGAATAAGTGAGTCTTACCAAGATCGGTTCTGTCTCCACAGTCCACGGTGAAAAGATAATCGCAGTTCTCCCGTTGGTGCTTGTCGTCGCCGTCGTCGAAGGCAAGACCGTTGCCGCATGTCTTTAGAGTGGCCACCCCCTCCTCACACTTCCAGTACTTGTCACAACTGGTGGAGTGGGCGTAGTAACCATTGTTATCGGGACAATTGAACGACTCCTCGCTGTCCTGGCAAAAAGCTTTACCAAACAAAGATTGGGGAAAACAAAATTATATAAACAATTAAAAGAGCACTCATTGAACCAGGATCCCAACCACAGGCAATTTCAAGGAAAAGCGTTAATAACAAAACAAAAAAAAAAGAAATCAGGAATAGCTGCAGGAGACATTCTCCTACAGCTTAATTCCACTAATACCTCAAGGAAAAAAAAATAAAGATATTTAGTTTTTAATCAGGCGTGTGCTAAAGAATTTCCCTTTTATTATTAATATTAATATTTTTGGTTTAGCTTCATAAATGTTAGTTTAGCTTAATAAAGCTCGAGTATCAACAGCTTTTTACAAAAACAGGGGTGCGGCTGTGGTGATGGCACACAAAAGAAATAAGGTAAATGCTGAGGGAAGTACAGAAAAGGGAAATTAATTATGCCAAAGTGGTGGAAATCCTGTGAACGAACTATAATAGGTGCAATTTCAAATACAAGCATCGAAAAAAAAAAAGGCAGTTAAACAATAAGTAAATAATTACGAGAATTCAAAATTTCGCCAAAAATGAAAATCAAATAGTCCCATCAGAATCTTTATCATCACATAACGAAGAGATTCTAAATTTTAAGCATCAGAGTCTATTATGATTACAGCGAAATAAAGAGTAAAATAAGAAAATTCTGAAACAAATAATAACAGTTTTTTTTCCCTAAGTTACAAATTGATTTATTGAATAACTAATTAGTCCATTTTGTATTTTGTCATAACCACATCATTGGAGTTGTTATCCATCCGGAAACAGAGTAATGTTAGTTTGCGAGTTTTGTGAGTTCTTCATTTTCAGTCTATGTTGTTATTTTTTTAAGTTTTAATATATTTATATATACAAATATATTAATATATACATATAATGTGGATTCAGTTCTGTATTCTTTCAGACAAACTGAACCAGGCGATGGAACCAACTCTTGCTGATAAACAATTCTCTAATAAACAAAAGATTATAAAGAAACTGTTAAACTAGAAGTATTTTAAACTTGTGTGAAATTAATAAGCACATTCAGAACGGAAATTCAAAACAATACCAGATTAGATGTAGAGTAAATATTTGAAACTTATATGTTTCGGTATGTTTACAAAGTTTCTTAATCTCTAATTATATTCTTTGAGTTTTGATATGTTATGTAGTACAGATTAATAAGCAACACCAAAATGCTCTATAAGTTATTGTATATTTTAAGTTCTGTGAACAAATTTAACAGAAGAAAATATAAATGAGAACAATTCTGTTCAGTGTGGTTTGGAATATTTATAACAAATCTCCTAGAACATCTATTAACATCTATTGTTAACAAGAGCGTGAATAACAGACAGAGTTCCTTTTATTCCTTCAATCTGATATCTAAGTTTTCCTGTTGAGATTATTGCTGTTATTAAAGCGGCTTTCGTTTCAACGGATGAACTTGTTGATCTTTTGAGGAATTAAGGAAAAGGAGATGTGTTTCTTTGTTCTATCTGCGTTTCTTCATCCCTGGATGAAGATTAGTTTCCTGTACTGGGATGCCCTTGGATGAGCTGCTGTAAGTGGAGCTTCACAATAACCTTGTTTCATTTATATCAATAAAGTTCGCTCCATCGAGCATGAGTTGGATCCACATAAAAAAAATAAATGTACACACACACACACAAAACATATTTTTCAGCTCTAGATAAAGGTTTGATGAGACTATCTGACCTGGTTTTCAGCTGAAAATATTCCTTCGAGAATAAAATGGAAATCGGTTCTTTTCTTTCTTTTTTATCCTGATTCCGCCAAAGAGGTCAGTCGTTGAAGCGTCAAATGATTTAAACCAAATATTTAAGAGAGAAAAAAAAAGCAGATTACGAGGTCCAATGATTATCTGTATCATGCTGAAAGAAAACATTTCCTCGAGAAGAAATGGGTTAATTTATTAATAATTTTCGAAAAACCATTCACGGTTTTTTTGAAAGAGTTAAACATCTCAGCAAACAATAGCAGAAAAAGAGTTGTTAAACTAAAGAAAAGAAAAGCGTTTAGTGGTTGAACAAAACCTTTTTTTTTTTGCAAAGGCGCTTGACTAGTAATTGTACTAAATTACAGAATCGTTGTCAAGAGAACTTGAAGAATTCTCCATCTTTTATTTTTAAAAGAAAACTTTTCTAACTTTCTTCCATTTATGATTTCTTACGAAGGAGACCTAGTATTTTGGGGTTATCTTTCTGGGTTACCAATTGGCGTTCCTCATTTTTTTCTACCTTTTTTTTTTTCTTTCTTTTTTCTGGCACTATGTTAATGATTATCGAAGGCTGAATTCGACCAAGAAGCTGTTTCCTGTTGTGTAGCAGCGAAAGTGTGACCTATTTGTGGTGCAATGTTCGCCTTGGCTGAGGGTGGGGGGATTTTTATCCAACCCGGAAGTCCACGCACAAAGAACAAGTTTCGGTTGGATTTCATCATCGCCTTTCCATTCTGCCGAAACACGTTTCGCGTGGTTTTCATATCATTAACATACTCTTAAGAAACCATGTTCTGCAGATGACCTTCTGTCCTAACAGCACCTTTTTAGTAAGAACAAAAAATAATCCACTACAACCAGATTCAGGTCATTATAGTTCTATTGAAAAATCGTTCATCTTCCTACGGACATCTTCATCTTAGCAGATGAGATGCAGTCGAAAAGCCAAGATTTAATACATTATTCATGGAAACCAGATAAGAAAGTAGTTACCAATGTAACTAGTCCTTTTTCTCGGTTCCTGGTACGGCTTCCGATGTCCTTGGCATAAATAACTCGGATATTCCGGAATTCTTTGTCGATTGTCCGTTCGAAATTACTCAGCCCACATTCACTATCAATGGATATTAACACACTGCCAGCAAAACTTTCCCTACAAAGAGGTCAACGTTTGAAACTTCTGCTCGGGGCAGTTTTCCTTTTGAAGGCCTTTGCGACTTTCTTTTTCATTTCAGACGAACTAGTTTGTCCTTTTGTACCTCAATGAAATTTTAATCACCGAAATAAAAAAATAAAAAAACAACGAATACTGGTTTCCTGAAAAAGATTTTTCCACTCTGAGGTTGCAAATAACTTAGCATCTTTTCCTTTAAAGCTTTTGTGAAAGGATAAACATCAGGATTTAATTGTGAAACAACAGCTTTTTTAAGAACAAATAATTAGAAATTATTGGGGTTTTTTTTTTGACGTTCTCTTAGTTTTAACATTATTTCGCACTATTTTAAAAATATATTCTACTTCACAATATTCGAAATCTAGGATCTGCAATAAGATGACTACTTCACTTCACTTTAAACGATAACTTGAACGACTTAAAGCTTTTAAAACTAACTCTGTTTAATAGTTAACAATATGATCGATTTAGAGTTCTCTTTAAGTTTCTTGAGACTTGTGTGTTTTTTTGTTTGTTTTTTTTTTTTTGCTATTAGATCACCGTAATAATAAACCTTCTATTCCAAAATCCATTATTTACTATCTAACAATGATCTCAAAAAATTGAAAGAACTATTAAGTTTTCTTCTATACCATCTTTAAAATAAGTTTTGTATCTTAATTGAATGAGTGAGTTCCAAAAATATGACAAACTAAACTGAGATAGCCATTTTCTTCTTTGCACGTATAAACATCCATTCACCAGAAAAAGTAACATATTTCTCAATTTTAAGTCGCTTACTATAGCCATGTAAAAGCGATTGAGTTCAAGAAAGGACATTTTCCAGGAATATATTCTTTTTTCAACTCAAAGCCTTACTAGTACCAATGGGTTATTTTTTCCCATTTTTAAAATATTGAGTTGAAAAAGGAACATATTTCTCAACACATTTACATAGGTTTATGCTACAAAAAATTATATATATATATATTTACAAAGCACAATACATGGCGTGATGTAATGTTACATTACATAACATAATATACACAAAAAAGAAGTTTTATAAGGTTTTTTTCTTATTTTTAAAACATTGAGTTGAAAAAGTAACATATTTCTTAATTTTTAAGTCTGCTGACCAGAGCCATGTAAAAGCGATTGAGTTCAAGAAGGGACATATTCCAGAAATACTGTATGTTCTTTTTTCAACTCAAAGCCGTACTAGTACCAGTGTTTTTTTTTTTGTTTTTTTTTTCATTTTTAAAACATTGAGTTGAAAAAGGAACATATTTCTCAATACATTTACATAGTTTTATGCTATAAAAAGTTATAAGTATATATATTTACAAAGCACAATACTTGACGTGATGTAATGTTACATTACATAACATAATATACACAAAAATGAAGCTTTATGAGGTTTTTTCTTATTTTTAAAACATTAAGTTGAAAAAGGAGCACATTTTACGCTATAAAAAGTTATATGTATATATATTTACAAAGCACAATGAATTCGCTTCACTTAAAGGTTTAAATCGATATTAGAAATTTTTTTTGTAAAAAAAATAGTTTTCTTAAAAAAAACATTTTTTTTTAGTTTTCCAAAAGTTTACATTTTTGGAATATGTACCTTTTTCAATTCACACATTCAATTCTAAGATGAAATAACAGAAAGCTGATATTTAACACACTGTTAACTATCTGACATTTATTTCAAGATAATGTAAATGAAATGTAACACAAAATTCTATTAAAAAAAAATTTAGAATAAAAAAAAAAAAACAAAATACAACAACAACAACAACAACATAAAAATCGGATTTCTCAAAACGCTAAGATATATTCAATTGAAAGTTTAGTTTACGTTTCTTGTTAACAATTTTTAAATGTTCTTTTTCCAATCGTCTAGTATTTTTGGAAGCATTTCATATTAAGACTGCTTAAGAAATATTTTTAAGTTATTTAAAAAAAAAAAAGCTAAGAAAAATAAAAATTTCTGTAAAACACCTGAATTGCGTTTTCTCGTGTTTTCTTCTTAATAGAAGAGACGAGATATTTCGACTTACCAGTGATGGCCAAAGAGGCAACGAGTGCAGTGATGAGCAAATGCATTATATCAAATTGGAATCCACAACAGAGCGATCAGAGTGTGCGGCTGGCAAATGTATGAGCAGCAAAGCACGAGCCCGTTCGTATAAATGAGTGTCTCCCCCTCCTATTGGTCGTGACCTACCTTAGCCTGACCCACTTGGCGAAAGCGCCTCACATCGACGAATTCCCCTAACTGCGATTGAAATGGAAAACCGGGCGATTAAGAAAACAAGAGAAAAAAAAAAAGAAGTTAAAAAGATGAAGTGTCCAGACGAAGACTTTGTGACTCTAAAATGTAATTTTGGACATAAATCTTAAGACATTGTGAAATGTCATTAAGGGCGATCTCGGTTTAGCAATATTGTCGTCGTTTTTCTAAAGGTGAAACCAGATGACCTTGGTCAAGTAAAGTCGCTCAAGAAACCGACACGTAACCTTGGCTGATACACAAATTCTACAATTATTTTGCAATTACGCAATAAATTAGACCTTTTTACGTCGCAAAGTCGGACGAATTGAACTGTTGAAACAGTTTCACAATGGGAGCATGAAACAGCTTCATTGGAGGAGGATTAATTTGATGATGAATTTTTGTTGCAAAATAAAAAATAGAAAAAAAAAAACAAAAAAACAAAAAAAAAAAATAGTCATTTCCGAAGGTATTTAGTCATGTATCAGAGTCAGACTAATCGTCATCGAATCATTGTAGCTGAATACTCAAAGAGTAGTTGGAAACTCAGACTAGTTATAACTAGTTACCATTGGTGCTTCAAGGTCAGATTGAGCTTTAATTTTTCCGATGACTAGTTTGATGTCAGATTTGTCGTGTGATAGCGTGGTTGTCTCAACAGGATACGCTGACTCGAACGATGGCGTCAGTATACGTACAAGAGACCTACAAAGAGTGAAACACAGCAATAAAATGCTCCTGTCTTTCATCAGAGCAAATTAAACTGTAATTAAATGACTTCATGGAAAAATATACATTTATATTACAAATATTAAGAAAATGCCTTTTTGAAATGAGAAATGTAGACGTACGTTATGAGGTTATCACATTACGAAGGAGATAGCTCGATTTACTTTAACATTCACTGAAAAATCCAAAGAGCAGAATTAATTTCAGACATTATTTTGAACTCGATTTTACCTTTGACGGTAATCGAATACAGTAGCCTATTAAATCCTTAATTCCAGTTGTCCATAAAATCATCCTCATTATTATATAGATTAGGACAGCGTAGTAAAGCATCATTGAAACTGATAAGTTAACTAACCTAATTTTCTGATAAGTAGTTCCTTTACAGTGAACTTTAAATTGAAGAATCTTAATGATGGAAATGAATAGATTCTTCATTAAAAAAAAGTTATTTACTTGGCAGAAACCACGTGCTACTTTAACCTGGAAACTGTTAAATCAAATTCGAAATTTTTTATTGTTCCTAGCGGTGTTTTTAAAAGAAATAAATTAATTCATATTTTAACTTGTTGATATTTAGGATAGATAACGAATATACAACATTGATGCTTAGTTTCATGTGTGTTAGGAAAGACGAAGAAATCAAAAATTAAGATATCTAATTTAGGGAACAATTTAACGACTTACATAAAAAGTTAATTAAAATAGTGGGAGGAACGAGGACCCAAGTTTCGCTGCATTTGGTAACTCGTTGCCTACAGACATTTTATTTCAGAAATCATGAACAGATTAGATCTGGCTTCATAGGCTTGGTGGGTTACATAACCAATTAAAAATTCCAGTTCCTTTTTAGTGAGGACCTTCCGGTATAGAAGGACAGACATTGTAATTCAGAAAATGTACATGAGTAGTTAAAGATACATTGAAATTCCCACTGCACCTACTGACACTCACAAATGCTGCCAAATTTATTTGCAATAGGATATATTTTTTTTTTCTTAACTTTTTATTCCATCAAGGACAAGTAAGGTGAGGGTCATTTTAAAAAATGCGCATTTTGTTAAACACCGATTACACAACTTAGTTTTACGATGATTGAACGAGGAAACAAAAATTCTTTGAATTCTTACTATCTTTTTTTTGATACAATTTAACATCAGGGTTTCTGAAGCGAGAATAACAATGTAAATTTCCGTATTTGAGACTTAAAACAATGTTACAGATGTGAATTTATTAATTGCTAAGTATCGGTTACTGATTATGGTCTATTTAATTAATTGTTATCACGAGTTTTCTTATTCAAAAGGAACTGCACTTGAAACTAGAAAAAATTGAATTGAAGTCTTGTAAGGTATGAAACGTATTTTAACATAAGGTAGGAAACATAGTCGAATACAATAATATTCTTTACTTTAATTTTCCAGAAATGGGTTACATGATGATATTGAGCGAAGCAAATTGCAAGTTTTACACGAAGTGCGTTAAGAAAAAGATATTTCGACTGTTTACGAAGAAATGTTGTTTTACGTTTGAGAGGGGAATTTCCGTCTTAAGATTTTTTTTTTTTTAATTTTGTAGCCTAAAAAAAATCTTTATTTTGTAATTAAAATAAAAATTCAGAAACCATTTCTCATGAATTGTTAATGATAATAATATAACAATTCTCAATTTGTTTACCTGAAGCTCTGAGAAAAAGAACCGAATTAAGTGAGTTTTTGCAGGTCCATATCTTATTGTAGCTCAGTTCCACATTCAGATATTTATTTTCAAAAGATGTCATTAATTAGGTTATAATAACTGCAAATATATAAAGTAGACACCGATACACAAAATTTAAAATTTAAAAAAGTTTTAACACGTTAAAACTTTGAGGTCCAAAGGCGACCTACCCTTTGGTAGCAAAGGCGAAACCGGCCCAAATCTCTATTTTTAATGTGTTAAACCTTTTTAAATTTTTAAATTTTATATGTTGGTGTCTACTTGACATAAATATTACATTAAAAATCCCTTTTTTAAACGATTATGAACTGGTAATTAGTTATTTTAAATTATCTCATCTTTTTTTATTCTTAAACAATATTTCGTCAAGAGAATTTCTTGACTTCCTCAAGCTTTCTTCGAAAAATTAATAAAACAGATTTCAAATTTTAACAACAAATACAAAAACAGTTTACAGACAATTTGATATGCTTATTTGGTTTTAAACCATCTTTAGATATTAAATAATTTAGAGACATTTTTTTATGCCTATTATGTTAACAAGAAATAAGCATTAACAATCTATTGAATAATCACTTTAAACAATCTATTGAATACTCACTTAAACAATTTTAACAATTTAAGTGAATTTTTCTTTACTTTTTTAAAACTTTGGCCTATTATTTAAATAAAAAAACATCAATAAATGTCATTAATTGTTATGTTTCCGATAATCTAGATAAAATGAAATGTTGATGGATCACAATTTCGACTGTTGTTTCTTTTAAGGTACTACAGAGAAAAATGGAAGCGTAGTGTTACTTTAAGTAGCCTTGCAGTAAAGTCATGGAATTCACACTCCCAAATATTCGATGAATTGATTAAAAAAAATGTCCAAACAGGTTTTCTTGATTGCTTTTTATTATTATAGTTTTTTTTTTGTTAAGTTTCACCTGAAAGATGATGAAAAACACTGTCGAAAGAAGATTGGATGAACTCTTCAACTTTCATGCTTTTACAGCTACTGGTGTAAGTAAGGAAAAAACTAACAAATTGATTTTTTTGTAAAATGCTTAAATAAAAGTAAACAAATTGAGTAGCAAGTAAAAATATAGACATTACAAAACAAACCACTAGTTCTACGTTTAAAGTTTCCTAAATAAGGAGTGAGAAAGAGTTACAAACGCACTAAGCGATGTTAACTGGGTTTTTTTCTTAAAAAGAACCACCGGCCAAGTTAAATTACTACTAGTCACGAAGTACAGCTGAAAGGCAAACTAATTAGAAAAGATGAAAGAGTATTCCTAGAAAACAGAAGAAGAAAAAAGCGTGAACAAAGTAAGGAGACATTGCAGTCCTAGAGTAAGGGAACAAAAAAAGGGGGTCAATCCATTTGAAAAGATGTTTTTGTAAAAAGCAAGCTTTTCCAAAATAGCTAGGTTGGTGCAAAAGAAGAAAAAAAAATAATTCCTTCTAACTGAACTTGAAATCACTCGTAAGCATTTTTGTATTTATTGTTTTAAACATATTTTAGACGCCAGAATTTAATATACTAACCCAAAAATATTTGTGACGCATCAATAAATAAAGAATATTTCTTGGAGCATTTCAATCGGAAATGGGAGCAGCTTTTTCGAAAGTATGTGAAAATTGCGGAATATCTTACTTTGGTGACAGTGCTAGAAGAATTCAAGAAAGAAAAAGAGAACAAAAACAAAAGTCACATTGAAAACTTTTATAAAGTTTTTGGTGTCATTGTATTGATGAGAGTCATAAAAATAGTGGCAACCGTGGAAACACTAAAATTTAAAATTAATAAAACTTATTAAAATTACAAACTTTACAGGTTTTTCTTATTTTAAGAAATAAGTTATACGACCTTTTAAAGCACAAACAATTAAAAACTTAACTTAAATGTTTTAACTTAAAGTGAGTCTTTATTTCTGACATCTGTTTACCTCACTGATAAAAGTTTAATCATTGGAATATATTACTAGTGATGCTTTAATATGTCATTTACAACATCATTTGACAATTTAATTTAATGTTTTAATGTATTTTTTTTTTTTCATTTCCCAGGCTAATCCCTTCTATCCGGCTGTTCAGATAATTGTTTTTTTTTTTGTTTTTTGTTTTTTTAATTTTTTTAATATTTTTCTTTTTTAGATTTTCGTAACCTTTGAATGTAAGAAAGGCACAATGAACTCATCTTCATTCATTTTTTTATATATAAATCCTTGTTTCATTCATTGAAACAATTCTTTTTTAGAATCTAGACGTCTCCTTTAAATATGTAACGGAAAATAGCATTTTATTTATTCAAAAACAAACATTACATCAAGTATACTCAAACTTAAAACTAAATCTAAAAATAAATTAAAGTTTAAATTCTAAAAAAATACATGCAATACAATATTGAAATCCATTTGAAACAGTCGGAGTTTGAACATGCAATAATCTACTGTTGCCTGGCAACGCGAGTGCGAAATTCAATTTTTGCGCAGTTCAATAAATATTGCGGACGTACGCACACAAGCTGTTTTTTTAATAACAGATTATATTTGAAGGTTAATGAAAAGAATGGTAAGAAGTAAATCAAAGATGAGTTTGATACATTAAATAATGTTGAAGAATCCTTATTTTTTTTCAATAACCATTGGGTTTCATTGAATTGAAACGGTAATTTCTTATAAAAAATATGAGTTGATATAGTGTAGTAATATTAAATAGCTTAAAGAAATTAATGATGAACGTAATTTAAAAATTTCACAAGATTAACTCAATTGGTAGATGCTTCCCAACAAAGATTGCAACAAAGATGGGTTTTGCTGTTAGGAAGTTTGGTTCCAAGTTTTTGAAAATAATAAAATAAATAATAAAAAAAGGACTCAAAAGGAACAAAACATGAAATATTTTTGTATAACAGCTGAAATTACTAACGTTAATCGCCCATTTATTCCCAAAAATCAACAAACTTGAAAAACTTACAAACTTTTCAGAGAAAAAAACACCAATATTATGAATGATATGCCTGAAGCAAAGTTATCCCTGAATGTTAATGTGTTTTGACTAATATCTTTTAACGATGTTGTTTTTTGGTGTTAATTTTACTTTCCTTCTAAACTGATCACCTAAAATGGAATGTTTGTTCTGACCCAGTTTGTCTTCAGCCTCGACCCAGACCACATTCGATATCCAAATTCAGAACAGAAGCGATTTTTTTATTAATGACATTTTTTTTTTCGTGGCAGTATCACTTTGATGTCAATTCAGATCGCTTTTTTTTTCTTTTGCTTTCTTTCTGATGGGAACTAATAACAAGAGAAAGATTATTTTCACGCTTGAAAAATGTAATCCTTTATTTTTATTACTTATTTTTTTGTTAAGTTTTTATTTTTTAGGGTTTAAATTTGTTTCAAATAAGAAATCGACTTTAGTTTTTCTCTTTTGTGCATTTTTTTTATTACAATTGAAACTGTTGAATCCGACTTCTGTTCAGATGATGATGAAAGGGCAGGTGGGGGGGGGGGGGGCTCTAACGACGCCCTTGGAACAACAGACGAGATTTTCAGGTTCTAGAGAATGTATGTCGCCTGAGGAAACGAGGTTGAGTTATTTTTAAACGAGTTTTATATAAAGAGAGAACGGGTTGTACAGGGGCATCCAATCCTCTCCATCATAAAGGAATGGTTTTTAGAATTCAACCAATCTCCTCAATGTGTTATCACTAAGTCATTGACTTATTTGCTGATCTTAAACTAAAGATGAGTTTGGAAATGAAATTAATTCAGGAAGGCTTTGCCTTTCGAGAACTTTCTGTGCCTTTCAATTAAGATTGTTCACTTCTATATCCGCATGGCCAGCATAAATACCAACGGTTATTGCAGGTTTGGTCTAATTGTTTCTTACACCCTTTAATTTACATCGAAGAGAAAAAAATAAGAAAAGCTTTAAGATAAATTTTAAGCCGAAACAGGCAGATCCGTCCGGTTGTGATTAAGATTATTTTTGGGAAACTGAAACTTTACGCCGAAAGAAAGATGCAGTTTGATCATCGCACAAATGAAACCTCTAAAGAAAGAGGCAGGTGCCAAACAACCGCAGAAGACTTATATATCAATGCAGTACACATTGTAACTCAAACCTACTTTAAATTGAATGCTGTAACTTTCCTAGAATATTAATATCAGTGAATTCAAACCATACGATCCACTTCTTAGAGTCAAAAAGACACCAAAGCATGTCTCCGTAAAGTATTCTTATCATGTTAAGCTATTGGCAACTTGAGATTCCTGAACAAATATGTTCTGATTTTATCATGCGGGTATTAGATAATTGGAATTCCTGCTTTTGTTTTCTTTCCACTGTAATGAAATACTGATATTACCGAGCACATCCCTTCAGTGAAGTTAATTTTACTTTTGGAAATTTCAAAAGTATTTCTTAAAAAACTAACAAATACCATTTTATCTTTGTGAGCATTTGAAGGCAGTTCGTTTGAGATTGAATGGCCAACGGGAGCAAACAGGGACTCCTAACTAGGAGGTTTAGGTCGGAGCAATTGTCACCCCTTCTATTATGGCTGTAGAATAGGAAAGTGTGTTTGAACGTATTTTTAGCTATTTTCAGAAGAAGCTCATAAAATCACTCTGAGTAATTTTGGTATGAAACTTGGTAGACCTATTTACAGGGCCCCCACAAGGGGGGAGTCAGTTGGTCCCTCAGCACCGGGGCCCGGCCGTCAAAGGGGCCCGGGCTGAGGGGACCAACTGACTTTTTGGTTGTCGATTTGGAGATTCCGTTTTTGTTGTTGTTGTGAATTTGAAAATCCCGTTTTTTTTGTTTTTTGTTGTTGTGAATTTGGAGATTCCGATTTTTTTTTTTTTTTGGTTGTCAATATGGAGATTTCATTCTTTGTAGTCTTAAGGTGACCGTGGTACTTGGAGTATACTTGAGGAAGCCCTTACCTTACATAAGTCTGCCCACCCCTGCTGTAGAAGTATAAAATCGTGTGGTATTTTCGCGATATTTTTGGCTAAGAATTTATGATTTTGTTTATAACACGGGGGGGGGGGGGGGGCCCGGTATTGCATTTGGTACCGGGGCCCGGAATTTGATGTGGGGGGCCTGCCTATTTATGAACAAGAGACATTCTAACTTTTGTATTTTAAAAATTGTTGTATGGGTCCTTGTTGAAAAAGTAGCTCGATGAAACGACAAATCCCACAGAAAAATATTAGAAACGGACTTTTATCGTTGCTAACATTGCATAATATCCACTAAATAATCCTTTAACACGTGCTTAACACGAACATTAATGGGATTTACAACTTAATTAAATAATACTGATTTAGTTTTCAGAAAAAAAATCAAGATTTTGTTTTGTTTTTTATCAAGTTTTATAATTTCCATTTTCGAGGAGATTTTTCCTTTGTTTTCACAATTTTATAAGAACAGAAAAAGAAATAGCTCAAAAAGTAGAAAACAAAGTAGACTTAGCTTCTTCTTTAATTGGTCTTAAAATTAAGTCCTTTGAACTGGTGACATAGAATCTAAAAAGAAGTTGATGAAAAATAAGGTTAAAAGAAATTGCCCCCCCCCTTCTATGAAAATCTGAAAGAGTATAATTGCTATTCAGATTGAAAGATTGTTATCAACATAGTAATCCACAAATACATCTGTAACGTGGAGTTTCAAAGATCGGTATTATAAGATGTTAAGAAATAAAGAAATTTGAAATTGAATTTTGATATTTCTCTAAATAGAATAAATTTGTTTGTTGTCTGCAATGAAATTTTGCATAACGATGCAAATTGTAATTTTAAAGACGTTCAACAAGTGCTAACTATAGTTTGCTTACTTATAAAAACCAAATCTTTTCTTTTTTTAAATCTCAACTAAGAAAGAACGAGTGTTTGTATGTGTACGTGCACTGTAAATGAAATAATGCTTCAGACGGCAAAGAAATACTGGTATTTAATACTGGTATTAGCCAAAGTCGCTAATGTATAAATCTCCGTATTTAAGAAACTTGACTACAATGATGTAAGATCGATGATAGTGCTTTAACAATATACAGTATAAAGGACTTACCGTTATTCATCGTTCATTCATTTAAGCAATTTACATTTCGGAATATAAGTAGACATCTTTCTAAGAACAGATCCCTTTGGCAACTTATATGTTTTTAAATGATAGTTCAATTTATTTATTGTGTTAAAAATACATTGTGTTATCTACATATGTTAGATATCAAGTCTCTGTCGGATAATGATGGAGCTTCGTAAGGTGGGGCATATGGAGAAATATGTGAGAACTACATAAAAATAGAATGAAATAACTCGTAGGTGTACAGGGGCATTAAATAGCAGAACACCATCTGGTAACTAAACAAAACACTACAGTATTGTTACAGCCCCGATTAATTCGAAAAAATTGCAGTCATTTTAAATATTTAAAAAGAATGTTTCGACTGCAAAGTACAGAGATATGAATCTATCTAAGGAGCATTACTCAGAAACATCAATAAATCGGAAATTCGCGAGTTCATTGATTTGAAATTGAACTGTCTTAAATTCCGACTCAGTCCCTTTGAAAATAAAGAGTTAGATACTAGTTATGACTATAATGAAAAGATCTTCACTTGAGATATTTCACTATTTTACAATTAGCCTATATTGAAGTTTCACTGTTTCAGATGTGTACTTCTAAAACTTAATTCGTATCACAGTTGTTCGTCATAAGAGTCATTTCTAATATCTTTGTCAAATTCCATGCAAATAGAATGGTTTTCTATCAAGGACGTTATTAGGAAACTATTTATGAAGGATAATAATGGACAAGAGACGGATAAAAAAGACAGCTCTAAGCGGCCAAGGATATTCGTACAGTAGTTGAAGTAGAAGGTGGATTTGGTAAGAAGTGTAATTTGCAATCGGAATTATTGCGGAGATTATCTAATAACTTCCGACAAAAAAGTCACCAAGAAACGTATACATTTCTTTTCAGGATCTCAGTGACTGGAAAACTTTGAGATGTGTCTGTCCTAGGAATATGTGGATTAATGTCTTAACAATCGTCACCATCCAACTATAAAATCCTACAAATTTAAAGCTGTAGTTTTTGCTTAGCCTCTGGAATATTAACTGATCTTGACTGATCGTCATCTATCTGTTTACTATCCGTTATAAAACAATCTAATGACAGTGTGGAATGTTAACAATGCTCGACCTCTTCTCCAAATTGACGAAACCTTGCAGACGATTCCGGTTTTGTTGAACAAGAAATAGTAAATGATATGTCAGTAAACATGGAAGACGTGTTTGAAGTAATACCGAGAAGGAACTACTGGTAGAGCAACTTTAAACAGATATTGATCTGCCTCTACGCCTGAACATTTCACCTTGTAACAGCACGATCTTAAAGATTTCGTTACATTTGCCGTTTTGTTGTTTTCCTACCTCTGAAGAAGTAAATAAACATTTAATGGACAAACGTTTATAAAGAAACGTTTCTATCATAAATTGAATTGAATTCTTAATTATAAGAATTTTATAGAAAACTAGTTATTTAATTTCAGTTCATATTTGCTGGATTGAATTCAATTTTGAAGATGATCACCTTGATTATTCTAGAACTGGAGGCATTGTCCCACGACCTATAGCTTCTTCCTCCTGCTACAATAATATGAATTAGAAGCTGTTATTCTTTTTATTTATTAAATATGAATTAAAGACCTTAAGTAAATTAAGTCATATTTAATTAATTGTATCTCATAAATCTTTCACAGCTAATCCATATACCAAATAGAATGTGTTTCCATCTAGTGGGGTTTTTTTGTTTTGTTTTTTTCAAAAAGCAAACAGATATTAGGTTTACTATATTACAGATCTAAGTGTTCTTCTTATTAAAAAAATGATTTATGTTTGTGGGTAGAGAAAAAAAGTTAGGATTTGTTGTTTCAAAGTCAATGAACAAACTTAGAAACGAAGAAACTCGCTTTCAATTTGAATGAAAATCAGTTATACCCTTCTAAACTTTTAGGAATTTTTTTTTCAATTTTTTTTCCTGAATTTAATGATAAGTAATTTTGAATCTGTAGAGGGTTATTCATTTAATATTTTTAATTATGAAATATCTCCTAAGAGATTCAAGTACTTTAACATTAACAGTAAATAATAAGACATCATATCTTTAGTAAATGGAAACATTTAATAATCGTAACAGTTTCGAACTATGAAAACTCTTCAATAACATCCACACTCTTTTATTTTTTTTTCTGTTGCAGTCTATAAATTCTCCAGATGACCACCATTTACCTGACTGTATTCCAATAAAAGTCCTTATATTTTGGTATCCTATAAAAACAACCCATCTCTACACAAAATTACACAAGAGTTTTTACTTCTAAAAGCATCTTCAAAGCCTGATCTTTCCGCTTTAGTTCGAGAATATCCATTTGTTCCACAGTTTTTAAAAAGAGATCCTTCAAAATCTGCTTTATGTTTGTTTCTTTAAAAAAAAAAAAAAAAAACAACAACAATTTTGCCTGCACCTGTTTATTTCCTTTGCAAATCCTGTTGTTTACGCATCTCCAGTACGGAAGCGGACATCTTAATAACCACGGAAGAAGACACCACCAGTGTAGCCGGCTTTGTTATAGTTCGAGAAATCCTAGCTCAAGAAGGATTCAATTAATGTAAATTAGTTTATATTAAAACAGTTTCATTTCCTTCTTCTTTATGAATTTTTAATGAAGAAGCAGTAATAATTAAAATCGTAACGAATTAGCCCTTCACGGTACAAAAGATCAGAAATTAATTATTCCATGTCTGGATTCGGCAGATGAGATTGTTCAACTGATACACAAAAATAAAGTTTTCAAAACCAACATAATTGTGCTCATATTGTGTTCGTGTATTTTACTGTGAGATTTATTCATCAAAAATCTCCTCTTTGTAGAAAACACGAGGTAATTAGTGATCAAATCCGCATCGTAAGTAGCACCACAGTTTTTGTTATCTCTTATTAAGCAATGAAGAGAAATAAACACATCAAAAAAGTTAGATGGAACTTTAATTCCATATCTCCTTCCTCTATCTGGGATTAAGAAAATTGAATAATGATTTATCAAAGGAAGATGAAAATTAAATGAAAAACTTACGTTAATTAAATGGATATCTACATACAACAACGATGTATGCAAATTGCAGTAATTAGTTAATTATATTAGAAAGCTAAAACTTTCTATAAATGGAATGCTCTCTTTCTCTCTCCCTCTCGATTTTGAAAAAATGGATCCGTAGCTGAGAATTTAGGACCAAAAACTTCCAACACTTGATTACACCATTGACCAGAAACTATTTATCCAGAATAGCTGTACTGACAGCTGTAGATATTCATTATCTGTTTGACTAATTGTCTGTTGGTCTCAGTATGAAGGTACTGGCAAATTGACAGCCAATATTAAACTATTCTACCTGTAATTATTCTTATTCTTTTACACATTATTCTTGATCTACGAGTATTTTAATTAATTAATGTATTATTCGTGAATTAATATGCAATAATAATTGATTGGTTTTTGAGTGGGCGTCAATTTCTCAGTTAATCGTTTCAAAGAGAATGATTACTGTAACGAATTCGTAGATTGTTGGCTATGGGTTTTCATTCAACACTAAAATTTAATCTAACCATTTATTGAGGCTGTCGACGTTAGAAATTTATCTTATTAGCAATTAATGTGTAACATTTACAGAAAGACTTGCTGAAATTGAAAAATCTTTTTTAGATTGTGAGATGTGGGAATGATTAGAAATTCTGTCTTAAACTAGAAATCAAATCAACACTAAATGCCTTTTGTTAAGGCACATATGTTACAACAACAAAAATAAAAATAATAATATTTTTAACATATACATTTATTATAAATTATATAATTCTAAATTCAGAATTTGTACCGTCAAGAAGTAGACATTTGTCATACACTCATTCTCAAATTCCAGGCATTGAATTGAGCTTGAAAATATATGAAATTATTATGAAATACACCTTGAAAATGTAACTTTACCTTATTAAACGCAGAAGGTGAAAATATCACAAAATAACAAATAAAAAAAAATCAATTGTTTAAGATTAAAATAATTATGATTATTGTAATTATTTTTTAAAATTATAATTCTCATTGATTCTCATGCACTTTTATATATAAGACGCAGTAAATAATAATGAAAAATTTATAAAAACAAATCAAATTGATAAAAGTTTCATGGATATTACTTTGAAAAAGTTCTTAAAATATTTTCATTTCGGTGTTGTTTAGATAAATCAGAATTTTCTTCTTTTTTTTTTTTTGCCGTTATTTTTTATTTTACAATTTTTATCTTTGTTATAAGTTGTTACTTATTTACATCAGGAGATTATCCGTTCGTATAAGAATATTTTGAATTACTTCGACTTCTTCTTGAAAGTGATCTTTCTTTGAACTTTGTTTAAAAAAAGTTTTTGGGTTATTCTTTAATAATGTTCATTGTGAGTGCCACTAAAAAAGTGGAAATCTACTGTTCTCTTTATCTTGTTATTTTTTCCCCAAAATTATTCAGTTGTCCTGTTGTAGACGTAGTAGTAATAATTGTCTTTCACATTTAAGATAAGAGTTTCTATCTTCTTTCTCTGCTGTGAAAGCTATCTGAAATTACTTTAAAATAATGTGTGAAAAATTAGCGTTCAGATCTACTTCACTCAGTTTTATAAGAAAAAGTCAAGATCATATCTAAAAATTTGTATCTAAAAATTTATGCATATGAATAATAAACGAGTAACTGATTCCTATAGTGATTCTGAAGGATTTACTCCTAAATTTCCCCTTATTTTTCAGTAATCTATAAAAAAAAAATAATCGTTGAAATAATTTATTTTATTTATAAATGGATGTGAATAAATAAAATGTCGCCATTCGAAATAATAGTGATTTTATTCGGAGGAAAGGTTAATATTTTCAATAGAAATTTTTTGAAGACAAAGTCAATTCTTATAAAAACAACAAGGAGTAATAAAGTTTTGAACGCAATGATAATTTAGGTAAATACAATTTTCTAGATCTACGTGTGATCTAATGTAGGGACATTAAGACTACTTTTTTTTCTTTCAGAGTTTAATTGTCGTTTTCATGGCTAATTTAAGCCACAAATAAACAAATCAAATTCAGAACTAATAGATAATAATGGCTTTTTTGTAACTATAAAGCTGATTGTTTATGATTAATGTATAATTAACAACTAATGAAGAACTAAATCCTTCTGCGCACTAGTGAATAGTAACTCGGCGAATTTTGTACTTCACTAAAAAATTGTGAGATCGGGATTTTAAACAGGTTTTCCAAAGACTCAGGAAAGATCTTCCCACATTGCCTTTGAATAAAGCTGAAAGCTGTGCTACGATGTACTTAAGTTTTAACTAATAACTAAAAGGGCATCAATAATTTTATCTACTTCAATTCCAGCAAATGAGTAGCAGCAAAGTGGGTGAGCGGTTTTTTTTTTTGTCTGAAATGCAAAGGACTCACTTCCTGTGTTTCGTGGATATTCATAAAACTATTTGTTACTCTGATTCCAGCACCTGCGTCCAATGGCCATTGGATGACTGCCATTGAAGGTCACTTTGAAACGATGTCAACAGAAACACTGGTCAAAATTGGAATCAATAGTGAAGAAATCTAACAGAATATTATTATTTTTCGTCTGGAAGTTTATTTTGAAATCCTTTTGTTTTATTTTCCATTTATTATGTTTATTTATTTATTTATTTATTAATGATTTGTTGTTGCTGTTTCAAGTATTTGTTTTTTGTTAAACTACAGTTTATTTCTATTTCTATTTCGCGAGTTTTTAATGTTTATAATGATCGAATCCGAACTCCATAGATCTGTCATGAAAACCTGAAATGAATTCAATTGAATTCTGTGACTGACGAATGGACTGATTAAAACAAAACGAAATTCATTCTTTAAATGGCAATTCAGAAATGTTTTAAATTGAAACCTGAAATCCTTTAAAACTCTTTTGTAGATTTTTAATCTTTAATTGATTTATTTAGAGAGTATTTTTAGGATATAAAAAGAGAAGATTGTGAAATAAAAAAATACAATATCACGTATTGTATGCAAATCGCATTACTGACGTATTTAGGGGAAGGTCCTTTTTTAACCAGAATCAAACAAAACTAACTAATTAATTCTTAACAGCAAACTATTAATAGAAGTCATTTTCCAAATATGGAAGATTGTAAAGATATCCCATCTATCCTTCTGTATGTATTCGTGTTCAGAATAGTATCTTAAATAAGCAACACTACATTTAGTTCAAAATTTAACCAAAAAAGACAAGAATGAGTAAAAAGGAATAAAGAATTTTATTTCACATCAGTGGCGTGTATAGAATATATTTTCGGGGGGGGGCAAGATTAATATAATTAAGTAGACACCCCATGGAAACCTACCTGTTCAACCAAAAAAAAAAAAAAACGTTGGGAGGACATATCTTCATTATTTTGGAGGGGGCCCGGGCCCCCTCGGCTCCCCCCCCTTATATACGCCCCTGTTTCACATTAATTCCTAAAAAAAAATAACGAATAAAAATCATAGCATTCAACATTTTGCAGATTTAATAGTTAATTCCGTTGATTATTCTTATTTTTTTTTAATAAAAGCATTTTGAAGTATTAGGAATCCATGTCTTACATTAGTTACGATGTACATTGTTTGCTTTCTTATTTGTTTGTAAGAAATCATATCAAAAATCTCCCTTTTATCTATGAATTCGGTAGGAATTTTTACTTTGAAATTTCAGTAGATATTTTATATTCTATATATCAATGGATATTTTTTAAAAATAAATTTAATTTTAGAACAGTCGTTGTATTCTAATAATTGTGGATCATTATAAAAACATTTTTATTCTTTTTTTCCTAAGGAAAATTGAGTCATAAAGTTTGACTCATAAGTTTTTATCAGTATATCTGCTTTTGTTCCCTCTAATACCAAAGAATGGATGGATGTTTAAAACTGGACAAACATTTTGACAGACAAGAGACAAAGTTCTGAACTTTGCAGTGAAGGTGACATAAAAATAAGACGTAGATGGTGTAAATTGTCTTGGATGTTATTAGCGTAAATCGGAACTGGCAAAAACAAATAAAAAAATAAAATAAAATAAAAACAATGTTTTTTATGTATACAGTATAAATCAGTTAAACGAAGTAATTTCATTGTAGTTGTTTTGTTTTTTGTTTTGTTTTTGTATGGTTTGTTGTTTTTTTCTTAAACTAAAAAAAACCTACATTTCGTTTCCGATTACTTTTAATCTTAAAATTAGATAAAAAATAATAAAATATGTTATTCTTTTGTTTCCTTTTTTTACCCCTTAAAGATTACGTTGCCTTACTTTAGACTTCATAGACACTTCTAAATATCTTCGACAGATCAGGAAAATGTTCTAAGATTTTAAGTTATTCGGACTGTTTTAGGTCTCGTAATAAAATTCGGATTTCCATTTTCATAGTTTCCCTTGGTTAAGAAATAGCCTGTGAGAAATTTCAACTTAACTCATTTTCATAAAGTTGTGTTTTTGGTTACAGCTCTTTGAAAAAAATCGTTAGTTTTTCATTTTGTTAATCTAAAAATAATTCGTTGTTTCATTACCTTACGTGCAGTGGCGTAGCAACGCCTTTGGGGGCCCGGGGCGGGAGTTCCATTATTCCACAACCAGAAAAAAAAAGGAAATCTCCAATTCAACAACAAAACCTAGGCTGCCTTTTGGGGCCTCTCTCAGGCGGGGGCCCGGGGCGGACCCCCCCCCCCCTTGCTACGCCACTGCTTACGTGTACTATTTTTCAGCACTAACTACAAATCGATAACTAAATAGGTCTCATAAAATAAGAATTATCCAGTAAACAGAAATATGGGACATCCCGAATTTAAAATAAATACAAGAATTACTCATTAAAAACAAAGAAATCTATGTGCTGGCCTCCGCCAGACTCAATGAATTTTCTGTGCGCAATTAGACAAAAACGCCTAAAAATATATAAATACATTAAAAGTTGAGACGAAGTGTTTATTAGGTGACATCCCTAATCAGCTGTTTCTCGCTTAATTGTCGATCATCAGTTGGGAGTAGTCACCAGTAAACAACGAGATCTCAATACGGAGGTGAATAGAATTGTAAGTAAAAACAGACATATGGGACTTCTTAAATTTAGAATAATAACAAGAAGTACACATTAAAAATAAAATAAAGAAACCTTTAATGTAACGATTCTCCAAAAAATAGTTCTCTCTGATAATACCAAATATGATATATTGTTCTCTCTATATTTTAAAATATAATTTCGTTCTCCCAAAGCCATCATCGTAAACTTACCAAGAAGAAGAATAGAGAATAAACATTTAAATTAATTTTGGAAAAAAAATAATAACTAGATAAATGTCTGTAGATAAATCGGCCAAGTGACCTTTTTTTTTTTATTTTGTAATTGAGAAAGATGCTCATTTGTTACGAAATCTCATTACGAATGACAAGAGATCGTGAAGATTCAATCAAAGGATTGTTTGGAAAAGTGAAACTGGTCGGATGCTGGTCTCGGTCTTGCAAGATGTGCCCTGAATCTCTCAACTGAGAAGAGGATCAGAAGAGACGTAATACTGACCCAAGGCCGACCAAAGTCACGACTCCAAAAAGAAGCGACCACAAGGACTGCCAGTTGCTTCAAGGAAGGACAATATCAAGGTGGACAGCGCTTCTTCAGATGGATCCCTCTGTGACCTCCCCCTATTTCAGTCAAAGAACCCCCACAGAAATACAAGAGAGATTCACTCAATTTATCTCTTCCTATTTCCTCTTGAAGGATGTTGACTCCAATTATTTGATTGATATATTTTGGAAAGTAAGAATAAACTGGAAGTGACCTACTAAATCCCCCAACCTCAACCCAATAAACCATCTGAAAGTCCCATTTTATCCTCAATGAAAAGTTTGTATTTGATACAAACTGGGCTTCGGAATTGTTACACTAGGAAGAGAACATCCGTTTCCGTAATATTTCATCTGTACAATAAAAATTTGATGAAAATTAAAGCTGTTACCAATAACAACAAAGAAACGACTCTTGAGACTCTAATTTAGAAAAGGCTGCTTCATTTTTATTATTTAAAAAAGTTTTGCAGTTGCAGCAATAAAATAAGATACATATAGCAATTAAATGTACTTATAAATATATACATAGAGAAAAAAGGTTAGAGACGGATGACTTACGTACTTCTTAGATGGTAGTGGATAATCTTTCCTAAAATTTTAATTTTATTAAAATAAAATCGATTTTTTTTTTTTTTTATAAAGTGTAACATTTTGTAGAAAAAGCTCCAATGCATGGTGAGGAAATAAGTTCAAATACATGACAGATTTTAATCGAAGTAAAATGTATTTTTCAGCTTGAAATACAGTTATAAATTTTCAAACGTTTTAGTAAATTTTTACCTCGATTAAAGTCTATCTTCTTCAAAACATTTAATTCCTTGAAGCATAAGCAGAACTCCTATATAAGCATACAACACAAACACTTCAAAATGATTATTATTAAATTTTATATGACTTTAAAAGTTTTTAGTCAATGTTCGTTTTTACTTTATTGTGATGTATTGTTCTGAAATCTCGAGATTGCTATCGTTATTCTTCATTTGCCAGATATTACAGATTGCAAATGCTTTTGTTGTGGCGTCGGGGTTATATTCCTCCAGTGACACTCCACGAAAGGTAACAACATAGTTCTAAAACATAGCATTAATTCTTTAATTAAAGTATCTGTTGGTGACGGAAGAATTTCACTGCTTGTTAGTGAATTCTTCAGAACAGGCAGATATTTAGAAACTTTGTCAATTTTAAATGACACCAACTGTCATATTAATTTGTGGACTGTAGATTTCAAGTTAGACCCCTAAATTTTTATTAATTGGTATTTTATATTTAAAGAAAAACGAATCACAAATTCCGTTTTCTATTGGAGAATTCTTCGTTGATTTACAAATAGTGTTCTTCTTAACCAACTGTCATGGAAAAGGACACCTACAATTCTAAATTTGTCTTGTTGTGTATTGTACCATTTAGACGGAAAAAAAATGCTCCAGATTCCTGTTGATGACTCAGATGTGGTTAGAAAAATGTACATTTTTCTTCATCCAATTTCATCATTTCATATTAAACTCCCTTATTTCTTGATTTATTTCCATTTATTTCTGCTACAATCTTAATTTTACTGTGAATTTTGAATTTTACATTTTTTTTCTCCCAAATTACGTAATTTTTGTGATGAATTTTTTTTTATCTCCTTCTTGTATTTACTGAAAATATTATTATTATTTTGTAAGCATTCTAGTTCCGTAATTTGTTCTCATCTAAATTTCTATTTCTTTCGAGTTCTGCACTGTTTATTTTGTATATTTCCTGTTTAGTTGCATAATTTACTCAAGCTTTGTAAATGAGATGTTTCAATTAACACTGAGATTTCATTAACCATAAACAATTTAATTATTCTTCTGTTCTGTTATAAAAAACAAAAGACCAATCGCTCTCTTTAGAACTGTTTTCTTTTGGAGTTTTCTCAAATTAGAAAAATTAGGTGGGGGAAGGGTTTATAAAAATTGTTAAAGGGAGCAAACCGACTTCCTTATTGAGGTAGTAATTTTGTTACTGACATTAGAAAGCAAATTCTGAAGCCTTTATTTCCTTGGACTACTTCGATATTATTTCGATATTATTATTATATCGATATTATTATATTACTAAAGTATAAGCCCCGTTAACAATGACGGGAGAACAATCTGACGGCTTTTAGTTGAGATAGAGTATTTTATCATAAGTAGAATACTCTACTTATTTCTGTGTTTAAATTTTATTTTTAATTTCTTCATTCATGTCGAGAAATGTCTCTAACGACTCTTCAGTTCGTCGCTGAGGGTGAGCTTCTGCATCTAATGCTCGTCTGGCCTGCGCTTGTAGTAGGCTAAAAAAATGAACATTGAAATTTAAATTTTAATCTAGTAGGCTAAAATTAATGAGTTATTTTAATAACTCATTAAATTTTAGCCTACTCTGGCTCTTCTCTCATTGCGTCACACACACAGAAGGACTGTTAAGAGATTTAACAATAATTTGAATATAGACCCCGTGACCTAATGTATAAGACGTCTGACTTCGTTTGCAGGTTCATCACGGATGTTTCATTGTAGAAATTATATCTATTTTCACAGAAAATTAAAAATGATTTTCCAAACACAGAGAAAGTGCATTACGGAAGTACTTTAGCTACAGACAGATCTGGAAAACTCCCTATATAACTCTCTCTATAAGAGATTTTCTTCGACTACTTATCTAATTCCTTAACAAATTTTAGCGGCAATTTACAGAAAATTATAAACCCAAAATTACATCCATCTAATTTTAGGAATTCACCACATTATTAAACCCTTATTAGTATTGTTTATTTGATCTTCAGTGTAGCCGTTGGCCAAATGGTAGGCAATGGCGAAGGTCTGGGATGTTTCACATTTAATTTTCTTCCAGACGAATCCTAGGATCTACTCAGCCCTCTACAGATTGGATATTGAATTTCTTTCCGAGGATTAAAGATGGGCGGAAGTCATACTGACCACACGACCTTAGCTTAGCTCCCTTGGTTAGGAAACTCCCGAAAGCCTTATCTCCCGCCACCCAAAACTCTGATCTGATCTTCAAAATTTCAATAATAATATTATTAAGCTATGCCTTTTTCAAGAACAAAATTTATTTTAGCAAATTTAGCAAATACATATGAAATTTTGAAAAATTGTTTTACCTACTTAAATAATAAAGACAAAATGTGTAAGATTAGCAGACTAGTGTCTTACATATATCAATATAATAAATATATATATATATGTATATACGTGCTTTACTAGGAATTCAGAAAATCCTTTAATGTTAATTATTAATTCGTTAAAAAAAAAAAAAAAACTATTGTAGTGGAACGGTCTTCAGCATTCACATAGGCCATAAAGGCCTAGTGTTTCAAATAGTTCAGATACTTTCTATGGCGCTTTCTGTCCTAATTGTAAAACAAAACATGCCAATTTGCAATGATAGCTTTTATTGATGAGTTATCTTATTTGTAACATTGTCCTTATGAAATGAAGTCATTTGCTCCAATAGAACACGAATATGTTCATTTTCTTTAAACTGAAATGAACTACTATGAAAAGTACATACCGTGAATCTATAGATCACAAATTAAGATAAATGTGACCATTCACTAAGATATCAGTTTCTCCTTAACGTTCATATTCAATCGAGTTGGATGACCTACAGATACATTTCGGAAATTCACTGGAATTATCTACAGAACAACCAGAGATTCAGTTGTTATCTATGAAATCTAACAGCAGGCGAATTTCAGGCCTCAGTGTCTAATAACAATTGTTATATGTTAGTTAACAATTAAGAAATTTAGAAGTTTGTATCAGTGCTTACAAATGCGTAATGCAATAAGTTTATTTTTAAATTTTGAATTATAATTCAAGCGAAATAAAACATAATCTTCAGAATTCATGATTAATGAGATATTTTCACTTTTAGAGGTATTTTATGAGATAAATATCTAAATATTTCCAATTTTAACAAAAATAAAACAAGATCGATTTGGATTTGCATTTAAATTTCAATTTGCATGACTTTGATAATAATTAAGTGAAAAACATTTGATAAAAAAGTCAGTCTGAAATTCTCCCATCTTTCGGTTCTAATAATTCACATTAACAATTTTTATTTATTCTTATTCATGCAAGTAACAATAAGAGAGAGTATCAACATATTTATAAAGACACAAAATGAAAAAAATAAAAAACTAATAAAATATTTTTAATAAAAATAGCAGGATAATGATTGGTTTAAGGTCTTCCTCCTTTTCATTATGTTGCCGACGCCTCAAGAACAGTCTGTCTGCAATACAAGACTAATTGTTCAATCAAAGTCATTTAATAAGACGCAGAAATGTCCTTAACCTAATAGCTGTATTATTCGAGTGTTTATTTACAACTATTACTCATTTAAACCAGACAATCTTAAATATATTTTTACGTTATTATAAAACACCTGAATCGTAAGATTCACTACTCTTTTAAATAACTACTTTACTGAGTTGATATTTTGTTAAAAAATGTGTTTTCAAATTAAGAAGATATCGGATAATCGAGACTCTACGGACTAAATTATTTAGGATAAAATTTTAGTTTTTTTCTGAGTTTTTAGAAATTGAAAAATATTTAGGGTATATGAAAGGAAATGTTTGATGTTTTGATCTTAATAAAGTTTTTGATCTTAATAAATTATACGGATTCAGCTGATACCAAAATCAGTAGGAACCTACTTGGTAGCCTATATGTTCAGCTTTATACTATAAATACTTTATGAATGTTCTAGAACAACAAACAGACGAATTGATGGACATTCTTATCAATTTAAATTTTACATTCTAACTTTTCTTCTATAATAATAAAGAATATTACAAGCAACAACCCTAAACCCGTAAACAACTTTTTATAATATTTGTTTAATATATTTAGGATAAGCGGAAATGGAAAAAAATGAAAGAAAAGCCCTTTAATCTGTAGAACTGTTTCAGTTTTTCTATCGATGAAGTTCAGTATTGATTAAGTTTGTTCACAACTACAATGTCTTTTTAACTCGTGCTACTGAACTATTTCAATGGTTAACGTTTCCAACTGCGTTGGGAAGAATTTGAATTGCTTTTCTAGTTCAAGTTTAAAATCAATCAAAGTTAAGAAAAAAGAAGTATTCCATTTTAGCAACCTTGTTCTAACCACACCCATCGACCCCTTTTGTTATTAATGGTAACTTTCTTCTTAAGTCTTTACTATACTTGTAAATGAATCTGGTTATTTCAATCAGCTGCTTTCAAGAAACAAAAAAAAACAACATGAAAGAACTCGTTTTCTGTATTTTCTTTCAATTCTTTTGTTTCAGAAATTGAAACAGAAAAAAAAAATAATAAAATGGAAGAAATTAACGATTCATGAGAAAATCTCTAGAATCTTTGTCCTATTTCGTAAGCCCTATTTTTCAGAAGCATTTAGAAAGTTCAAGGTAGACAACGCCTAAATCCCATTCAGTTTCTATTTCTGAATGTATATTTAAGTATCTATATATGTACGTAAAGGTAGATGTATATAAATGTGTGTGAGTGTACATATATAGAAGTAAATAACCATGAGAAATAAATCAATAGAAATTTAATATGATTTTGAAATTTTAATTTATTATGAAATGCAGTTATTTACATTTAACCAAATTTCATTGAAACGTTGAATGTAGAGCTGACAAACGAAGTAAGAAACAATTCATAATGTTTTTCGTTACGGCTGAAATCTAAAGTTCCCTTATGTTTAGTCTTATAACGAAATACAGACGGGCCCTGATTTTCGTTGTTCCGACCTACGTAGGTCCGCAGATTCGTAGACATTAAAAATTGTTCTCTACTAGTGTTTGTGAAATTTATTATTAACAATAGCTGGTGGAAAAGATGCATCTGATGGAAAAACAACAGGTAAGCATCTCATAATTTAATATTGTTTGTCTATAAATACTTTTAGAAATCATTTACTTATCTGTATTTTTGTATAAATTGTTTATCTGTATTCATTTTTATCCTTAACCATTATTTATTCCTTTGCATTTCCTGATTACTGCTGTTCTGTTTATTTTTAAATTATTTTCCATTGCAGCCGTTTTGAATCAGTTAATTAATTTAAGTTCGTTATGTTTTTATCCAATCATTATGTATATTTTTAATTACTTAGCCAATCAAATCAAGCTTTGTAAATACTACAAAAAATCCATGTTTTTCATTTAATAAATTAATTCAGTTCAGTTCCAGAACTTGACTCGTTGTCTTTAGATCCCAAAGACGCTGCCACAAACATCTTTACAATATATGCTCTGAATAATCTTCTGAATAAACTAAATATAAAATTATGAAGCCATATTTATTTATTAACCTATTTATTGTCATGAGTCAAGTTGAAAAATAAAACAAATTTTCTGCCCATCCACACCAATTACTCTCTACCTCTCCTTCCTCTGACCGCGTTTCTTTAAAATATACCAATTTACAGAAATTTTTAAACTATGTGATTGATGAGGAATGTAATAATTTGTTTTTGTTTTGTTTTTCTCAAAGTATTCAGATCATTTTCCTATTTCGATGAACAATGTGTGGATTTTCAAACTGTAAAAGAGGCTACAATCCTGATCTATTGTAATTACAGACATGAAACATTTATTGCGTTAATGAATGCGTTCAATTGTAGATTTACTTCGATCTTTCTCAAATTCAGTATTAAATTAGGAGGAACATAATTCGACATTGCAAGGAATTACGGGATTGGAAATATCAGTGTAATTTCTGACTAGTTTTCGAATTAAGAGACACTTTGGATGCATCTATAGAATTGAGGGGCTCACAGTCACATGCTACAAAATTAAAATTTTATAGGAAAGCAAATTTCAGAAAAAAATAGTCTGTGGAGAGTTGGTGTCTATTCGTAATTATTTAAACTAGCAGTCAAAATAGATGGTAAAATTGTAGATGATGGTTAATGGTATAAATACTAGATGGCAGGATCTATTTGATGGAAGCAAAACAATCAAAATCCATACAGCTGCGATTTATGTCCGTGTTCACTGGGACTATGAAAGGCTCTACATATAAATGCAATATTTCTTGGAGCTTTCTCCTTCACATTCCATATCTGTAATTCCTGAAAAGGATTAACATCAGACAGTTCCTTCAAAAAGGTTAGAAAAACCGACAATGCAATTCTCCCCAAAAGAAAACAAAAATATAACATAGGAGAAAGAGATTTGCAGCCATCTTAACAAATGACGCCTGATACCACAAAAAAAAAATAGAAATCTTAAGTCAACTGTTAACAAAAAAGTGAAATTTTCTTTCTTTTTGTTTTCCATCAGGTAATTTGAAAAATTTCGTTGATGTTTTTCATTAAGTTAATGAAAATACGGTCTGTTATTTTTGATATTTCCTTATGTAATATTTTCTACTGATTTAAATATTTTAAAATAAACGTAGAAAATACACTATTGTCTTTCATTGAACTTTCGAACATTTTTCATTATATTTCATTAGAAAAAAATAGGCCTATTTTATAAATCAAATAAAGTTTTCAAATAAAAATGTGTAATTTAGAAGATATTGCAGAGCTTCTAGAGAGATTTATTCTAAAGAATTCCCATTATCCTGACTTTCGTTTCATCCAACACTTCTTTCCTAATCTCGCCTACTTTTCTTTTGGTTCATAAATCAATGAACTTGTGGGTCTCTGTCTGTCTACGTATCTCATTTAAAAACGTTTAAACCATTTCAGTGACTCTTCCTGAATCTTGGCATTCAGGATTACGGACAAGACAATTTATTCAAAATTTATCTTCGTGACAGATTTGAGTGGATATTTGATGAAAAGTAAAATATTTCAACTGTCAGGGAAAGAAAAAAGGTTTTGATTCAACTAATTTTTTTCTTGAATTTCATGTCATTCTCTGTCGTAGCAGCAACCCCCCTCCTCCCTCCCTCCTCCGTCGGTTTTGATTTAAAATTAATCTGATTTACGATTCAAAATAAGAATTACAGACTAAACGATTTCTCAACAATAATAATGTTTTAACAACATAACGTATATATATATATATAGAAAACTTGAATATCTACGCTTTTCAGTAAAATGAATGGGATTTTGAAATTCGTTATTTGTAAGAATCCAGATATTATTTAAAATTATGTATCTAATATCATCCCAGTAATTATAATATCTTATTCTAATCATTTGATTTATAACAATGGATTTTTTCATAGGTGTTTCCTGACATTCAAACTCGCAAGTTTTTCAAAATGTCTCCTCTTTTACTTGTAGCCTATTTCTAAATATAAATATTCCAACCATCACAGTTGTTTCATGAAATAGCTTAGAATAATGTAGAGTAATGACTTTAAATTCAGATTCCTTTCATGAAACATCTTAATTTGTGTAAGCTTATTTTTCTTATCTTATATTTCAAAGTACAACATTGTCCGTCCATCCCTTCTTTTTATATAAAACTAGCCGGCTACCGTCGCTTCGCCCGGAAGCCTTGCGTATGCAACTTAAAAAACCGCTTTATTTATTTAGCAAATTAATATTGACATCAGAGAATAGACGATTTCCCAGCCCTTTGTGGCCTTCTCCATACCCCTATCACTTGAAATCTTCCCCAGTTGGTAAAAAATAACATGATCATTATCAATTAATGTTATATTCTATATTAATGTTTAAATTTTAAAAAGTAACCAACGTAGTAATTTACAGTATCGTATGTTTAGTCTATACATCGCCTAATAGAATTAGCAGGTAACTCGTGAGTTAATCGTGTTCCACGCCTGCAAAGAATGTTTAAACGCACTCGATTTAAAATTGTGATGACGCCATCTATCGACAGTTTTATGAAGTTTTTCATTTTGGGCAGTTTTAGGACGTTTTTCATTCATCCGACGGGAACTATTTGATGCATCGGGCTGAAAAGTAGCCTATATCCTTCTCCTTGTCGTAGACTAACTGCATGCAAAATTTCATTCCGTTGCGCCGTTGAGGCGTGATTGAACGACATACAAACTTACAGATTTTCACTTTTATATATTAGTTAGGATACGTAACATTGAAGGCTATAACTAATTATTTTCAAATTCTGATTCACTCAATTGGGTAATTGATATGTCCATAGTTACAGTGATCTTGAAATGCTGGTTCTTTAAATCGAACTCAGTACAGTTCTGTATGAATGTGTTCTGTACTTATATTACTTTCTCCATGAGAGTAAAGACTATAATAATCATGTATAATAATCTAAATCTAAAATTAAAACGATATTATTGGTATGTTTGGTTTAATAAGTAGGTAGAAAAAACCGAAAATTATATCTTAAGTGAAAATCAAAATTGAAATTAAAATTACCAATAGTTCAATATTAAACATAAAGTTATTTTTGATATAAAATAATAATAATAATAATAATAATAATAATAATAATCAACTAATTGAAAAGTCTTGGAATACATGGGCATGCATTAATTAATCAGTGCATGTCCATGGATTTATCAGATATTCCTTAATTTCAATTACTGGTATCGGGACTGGTACTTATTCATCCGGAGAAATTGCTCGTCTTTTTCACTTTCATGTATCTAGTCAGCATCTTCTGTAACAGTACGATCGTCGCGTTGGATGCACAGCAGTATTTGCTGGGACACTGAATGACGACGTTGCACACTATAAGAGGTTTCATATTTTTCCTTGGGATGCATGTGTTTTAAATGTTTTAACAGAGTATTATTTGTAGCATAATATAGAACACATTTTTTGCAAACTCTGTTGGCTAATTTATTACATGCAGATGGACAAAACCAATCATATGGTATCTGAAGGAATTCTTTGGCTTCCGGCTGCAGGAGCCAAATAAATCGATATATATTCCATCATTACCAAATGGTGCTACAGCTAAGCCTCGTTTAGTTTCCTGAATTTTCATTGGATGAAGTAGAAATCCATTTGGGAGTAAATGTCGCAAGCTGCTTCTGGTCTCACTACAACATTCTTTTGATGTACTCGTTACAATTTATAGTAGATACTGTGACTGGCGAATGTAGTTGCACCATTCATCTACCATTACCTCGACATTGCTAGAATTATCCACTACTGGCTCTACAGATTCCGCGTCCACTGCGTATCCATCAATTTCTACACAACGCCAGACGTCTGCCAGAGTTTCTGTCACTTGCTACTATGCTTTTTCCTATTAAGTAACTAAACTGATTCTCGTGTGAACGAAATATTTTTTAAAACGAGAATCAGTTCAGTTACACCCCTTAAAGGCTAAAGGGCTAAACGCACTTCTCCGTCTTCCGTTATGTTTCCGTAACGTAATTGCATTATTGACATAGATACGTATTCAGCGTCACCAGAATTGAGCCTCGTAAGACGTAACGAAGATCTTCAAATCGACGAACATATGTTATATAAATATAACGGCTATGTTCGTCGATTTGAAGATCTCCGTTACGTCTTACGAGGCTCAATTTTGGTGACCCTGAATATGTAACTACGTCACTAAAGCAATTACGTTACGGAAAAATAACGGAAGACGGAGAAGTGCGTTTAGTCCTTTATAAATACATAAACGTGCGGAGTAGTCGTTTAACCAAGAACGTTGCTAATTTACGAGTACGATGTTATCCAACTCTAACTTGGACAAAATAGGATTCAATTTACAATTCAACATTTCATTGTAAATTAGCATATCGAATTATAGAGGAATTTTGTAGTAATTGGGTTTTTTTTTAATGAATATCTTAGTAAGTAGAGGAAGGGAGAGGATTGTCGGATAGGTCTGGTAATGTCGGATTTCAAGTATCGTGTCCATCCAGTGGTGCTATCTCGTGTGAAAGTAATTAATTACGTTCTCCACAACGAGGCAAAAATGTGCAAGAGCAGCCATTACTGTTGAGTGCTTCATTGTGTATGAAAAGCGTGTTTTCAATTTCTCTGCAAATATCAAACTTTTGAAGGATAAGTAAAATGAGTTTTTGGTTACAAGTTATTAATGTATGTGCCCAACATAAAATGCACTGTTTGATAGACCATGAACGGGGCTTCTTAATTCCCTAACTGTAGAAATGCTGCGGACAATATGTTTCATGTAAATGGCTTGTTATTTTGTTCGTGAGGAGTCGGCTAATCTCGGATACTCGCAACAGATGCCCAAAAATACTGCTAAAAAAAATACTACTCAAACGAATCTAAAAACTAGCAATGCAAGCAGCAGTATGCCAACTAATGTCCACAATACTGACAAACAAACTCAAGATGCAACATGTGCATATTACTCGGGAAAATTCTCTGACGATGTACAAGGTGAACAAGGTGAACTATCTGTGAAGACTGGTACCATGCCGATTGTGCAGATGCATACAGTCAACAATTTGTGTGTGATTTCTGTTAGAAACTGATGGAAACTATATGTAATTACTTATTTATGATATGAATAAAAATTATAAGCACATTTGCACTTCATACATAAGGGTGATTTTTGTATCCGACATTACCTCCCCTTTCTTTCAGTGCATAATCGTTCTATTTTGCTGTGGCAACCTGTATAACAAATACTTTTTATCTGAATGGCCTAATATCCTTTACACAATATGCAGGAACTCCAAAGGTTATTTTAACAATAAGTAATACCAGTTATAACTCTTTTTACTTAGGTTAAATTTCAAAAAAACAAACGGTATCCGACAATCCCCTCTCTTCCTCTACTTTTGATTTAAAAAAAAAAAGCGCTTAAGTGAAATGTCGAGGATGACGAGAAATCCGTCTTTCTTGTTAGCATAGGTGACATCACGCTAAGCGCAATCCCCTGTCCTCCCCCCTCCCTTGACATGCGAACTTAGTTTATGGACAACCCCTATGTCCCAAATAACTTGAAAAGCAATTTAATGATCAACTATTCATCAACTACCATATCTTTAAAGCAGTTGCCCAGTTCTGATTAGTTTGGTGTTTGTAGCTCTGTTTTAAAATATTCTTTATTACATGGGCCAAAATACTTTGCCCTTAAGTAACTTAGTGTAATAATACACCATAATGTACAAGTGGTTTTATATTTGCTAAAGTTTCAAATGTAATTGTTAAGTACATCTTATCAGAATTTGGTCGTTGTAAAACGATGGTATAGGCCGCTTTTCAATAAAGGTCAAAATATGTTGCCCTTTAGTTATTCAAAGAATAATTCAGTGATTTACATCAAATGAAGTTTAGTCTTATCCTGAATCTCAGTCAATTTTGATGATATTTATTTTAAGCTCCGTTTTTCAAAAGAATGTATTTTTTTTTTCATGCTAAAAAAGGATATTCTTTTAAATAATGATTCTGAGATGCTGTTCTAAATAGTAATTATTAGATCATTACAATCTGTCTGCTAAGTGTTATATACTATCCAACTGTTTTGGAACTATACCGAATTGCTGTCGAAATATGATGAGACTTTAATCCGCGTGGATAATTGTGAAAGTCTTATTTTCACCTTTAGATATGAAATAAAAGCTGAAAACATTATTGACTATTAATATTATGGTATTTTTTTTTCTTTTAATTTCCATTCAATTTCAATATTTTTAAATTATCAAGAAAGTTTTGAGGTAACTAATCTCTCTGTGGTAACTTGTCTCTGAATTCATTTAATTACTCACGTTTTAAGTACATTTCCTGGTTTCTACAGTGATTTTACAATCTTTAGAAAGAAATACGCTTTGCATGTTGAGTAGAGGCCATAGAAAAGTCGGCTGCAAGGCCCACAAAGTATTGGAAACGTGACATTAGCCATTTGCCATTTTCTGCCCCAGCTTTTTCTTATATTACTGAAATCCCATTGCATTTTTTTGGAGTTTTTAATTAAGCATTACAAAAACAAAGTATTTCCTTTCTTCTCTTCAACGAACCGAACGGAAAGAATAGGCAGAATGAAGATAATTCACAAAAACGAAACTTGAGGTCAAAATGCACTTATTTTTTTTTTGTTTTTTTTTTTCATTCTTTTATTTAAAAAAAAAATGAAGAAATGAACAAAAGGAAATAACAGCCAGTTCCATGGGACAGATTTTTGATTGAAATTAACATGCACTGTTACTGATTTGGGTTTTTACGAAATTAACTGAAAGCTCTGTTAGTGATATGTTTGCTCTAATGATTTTAGTGTAATTGCGTAAATGGAATTTTGGAATAACAAAGAAAACAACAACAGTGAAATGCCCTAATCAGCCTTGTTGTCTTTTAAGTTAATTAAATTGCAAAATGAGTTACATTCTGAAGATATGCTAACGATCTTAAAAGAATAATTGTCATCCATTGCGGAAGATGGTTTCAAATACTCATATATTCAAATTAAAGCTATATGGCTGTAGATCATGGACAAACATAACAAGGATGAAATCGGTTGTACCTTTTAAAGAGAAATTAAGCGTGAAGATTACAAAAATTACAAAAGAAAATTGTTTCACTTTTATGGAAAATGATCATCTTGTGCCTCCTTGTT
>JAFIDM010009631.1:301144845-301156269 GCA_023159025.1 Thereuonema tuberculata
CCCGCTAATGACGAAAAATAAACAAATTGTTTAAAATTAATGTTTTCCTTAAAAAACTTTATTTTTAAAAACTTTTTATAAAAATGTAGACACGCTTTAACAGAAGCGCCTTATTTTTCGAAAGCGAAAATATTGCTTTAGCGTTATAACCTTCAAATATTTCCTTTTTTTGAATAAAAATGCACTTTAAATGATATTTCATCGTTTCTTTAATAACAACAGATAAAAAAACAAACAAAGATTTATATTTTAATAAAAATAAACGATTTATAACAATAGAAACATAAAAATTAGTCAACTTCTCATATATTATTTCTCAAAGGTGTTTTTTTTATTTCCCTTAATACTTCATCGAAATCAATGATTGAGATATTTTCAAGATTACGTTCACCGCTAATGATGAAAAATAAACAGATTGTTTAAAATTAATGTTTTCGTTAAAAAAATTTATTTTAAAAATCTTTTTTGTAAAAATGTAGAAGGCAATCTATTGACAATCTGTTCATTTATTTATTTCCACATTACCATTCGGTGACTGATCAAGATACCATGCGAATTATTCGCACGGGTCAACTTTTTTATAAAACTTGAGAAGACGCCATCTATTGACAATGTGTTTAACTAACATGCACACAAGCTGTTGGATTTGTTTATTATTTCTCAAAGGTGGTTTTTTGTTGCGAATTATTCGCACGGGTCAACTAGTTATTAATATTCTGTCTGTCATTGTTTTGTGTTAAGACTTTTAAGTTTTTTCAATTTTGTGACCAAACTAAAAGAGATAGTTTGGTCATGCAAATGAATAAACTGTAGATCTTTTTAAGACAAACAAAACGCTACAAAAATCTTTCGAAAAAGTTTTTGGGTTTCCAAGATGTCGCCTTTTAAAGGGTCAAATTTTGACTGTTTCTCAATTTAAATGAAAAGTATAAAAGTTGGAAGAGAACATTATATTGAGAAAATGTTGGTATTTGAAAGTTCTATCGAACAATGTATCAATCATTCACAAACATTTTTGCGTTTGCAAGATACATGCAAAAATGCGAAAAATTTCATGTTAGATATTGTGAGAAAACTTGTGCAATAATAATTTCAAAAATCGTCTTTACGGAACAACAAGAAACAACTGTACAATTCATGGAAATTCGAAAAAAAATGTAGATCATATTTTCATAAATAAGCATGATATCGAAACATGCGGAGAAGGCCACAACGGGCTGGGAAGTCGTATATTCTCCGATCTCAATATTAAATTGCTAAATAAATAGAGTTTTTTTTTTTTTTTTTTTAATGCTATATATGGAAGGGTTATAGTTTGCATGGACTTGTGATTTGTTTCAATCCACTATATCACGGGACAACAAGGGAACACCGGGAAATCTACTTTATACGGTGAAATTATTGTGCTTGTATTCCCTAGCCTTGTCTTACAGAAGAAAGGAACTTCGGAAATTTTACGATCAAAGTTTCAGGGTAGCATAGAAATCATCCTCTCCATTTCCTAAGTAATTTAGTGGTTGTATCTTTTTATTTTATTTATTGTACCTCTTGACTCCTTCCTCATTCTCTCTCTATCCCTTTCTTAAGATGAAAGTTTTTGAAAATTATTTACGATCTATCTCAGTAGATGGCGTGATTTGCTAATTAATTTAACTCCTCCTATCGATGAAGATTATTTCCTAATCGGAATCTGACAAGTATTAGAATCTGTGTTGGAGTCGTAGTGGCACTGTTTGACATTTGGGAGCTTGTGAGGGTGACAAAAGGAAGAAAAGACAGATAAACGTGAGAGATAATGAACCCTATGATTATTGAAAACCCGAAACACAGAAATAAAGCAGTAACTTTGCTTTTTCAATTTGGATGGTTGCTTGTAATTGTGTTTATGCATTTATTTATTAATTTTTATAAATTAAAAAGATAAAATAAAAATTCAACATTATAACTAATACGTAGATTATAGACATAAATAAATATCTATTAACCAGAGAAATTATTTTCTGATAAATTACCTGATAATTTCAAATGAAATTTCGTTACAATGAAACGAATCCACATTGTGAACAGAAACGTTAAAATTAAAATCATGGACATTTGATTGAAAATTTTAATGAAAAGAAACTTATTAATTGAAAGATAATCCATCAATTTCTGATAAACAACATAACGAATTGCAGAAAACAACAAACATCAGAAATTAAAATGTCGGAATAGCTCATCCAGAGAATTTCAGGCTTTCTATTAATTAAAATTTCCACTGATAATTTAAAAAAAAAATTTTTTTTGGTTAAGATTTTAATTAAAAGAAAAATTTTATATCTAAAAAAGTGAAATTAAATCTCTGAATGTCCCCTAAATTACTATGTTTTGAAAATTATGAATTTATTAAGGTCTGACTGCCTTTTCAGTGGTGCTCCACGAAAAGAAACAACATTGAAATAATTACGTATCCAATACAATATTAATTCCTAACTAAAATATCTTTTGACAACGGAAGAAATTCAGTGTAGGTCAACCAAACTGATACAACCTGGTTGTCGAAATATCGTTATTAAATTGATCTCGTTTTATTTGACTCGAGAAAGAAATTATTTCGACACCAGGCGATTGGTGAAACCAACTACATCCGCATTCAGATGATGCTATTTCAATCTTTTGTTTTAATAATTAATTATTGTAAAGTTGAAATATGTTGTATTGTAAATCTGACATACAGATTCTCAGATTTCCAGAAATAGAATTATAATTTTATAATTTAATAAATAGAATTATAATTTAATAGAATTGTATTAATTAATAGATCCTGTTGTGGTCCTATTTTGTCAGATAGCGGATTTCCTGAGATTTGAATGTATATTTATTTAGTCTATATATTTTAGTATTAGTTTAAATTTCAAAATGGTTATGATAATGTATTACAAATAATGTTACAAATATAGCCTATATGGTTTTAATATTGCGAACAGATAGCTGCCAAGTCAGTATTTTTACTTTACTTTGTAATGTATGAGAGGAAACTTCACACTTTGTCGAAGATTCAAGTTAATAGATGTTTCTATTCTTGAAGAAATACAAATCAAATTTTACTTATTTTATAAGCTTTTTTTCTTTGAGATTTACCATTGCTGGATATGATTTCAGATCTGATCTATCTCACATTTGTCTTCTTACAAATCCCAAGTTAGAATGGGTAAATAAATACTTTTATATCTTGATCTGTTTTGGTTAACGTACAATCGCAAATGTTGAAATTCAATGTCATGCAGAAGAAGCAGATGACGTCAGTCTTAATTCCATTGATAATTTGCTTAGGATTCAAGTGTCCAGATCTGAGACTAGCAAAGAGGAGACTTTTTAAAGACAACAGTCTTTACTGTTTTTAAATCAATAACTGTGATTGTGATAGTTTTCTTTGTTCAAAATAATAAACTATCTCAGATCTAACGCAGGTGTAGATAATTTGTCAACAACTTCATCACCCGGGAAGTCAAGCTGAGATGAATCCATTCAAATGCTTACAATATGTACATTGTTTAATATCTTAACATTATCTTGGGGAATTAAAGCCCATAGCTTTTACAGTAGTTTCAATGACAGTAACTATAGTAGTTGGATAGAATTGAATTGTTTTATTTTTGGCCTCATGGACAGCTATAACGTCTGCCTTTTGAATTAGAAAACCATCGGATTATTCATTTTGTCTTCAAACGCAATAAAGGGAGAAGCTATGTTTGTATATTATTTTATTCTTTCTTGGATTGAGACGCAATTAGGCAAATAATATAAAAAAACCTCAAGCAGGGTCAACTAAATGCTTGTTTGAAGGCACAGCAGTAAGTTTATTAAAAAATTCGGGATGTGAAGTTGTATTATAGCAAGAAGTTTATGAAGAATATTCTACTATTATTTGATATAATTAAGATGCTGTGCTCATTGAGTTTTCCAGCATTCTGAATTTCCTAATTAATTCTCTTTTTCTTTTATATTTCATCATTTCCATGGCATAATCACCAGCAAATTGTTTCCGTTTGATAAATCCTTGAAATTAAATGAATGCGAAGCGTAATAATCACTGGTGTAATTATAGGTGATCATGTGACTTTATACCACGTGGTACGGGAGTTCTGTTTCATTCCTATTATGGTTCAAAACACATCAAGAACAAATAATTATTTGCTTTGATTCCATCACCACTTGAAGGAAATCCGTTTCTAAAGAAAAAAAAAACAATCAGACTCTTGCAAAGGACACTCATTCACTTATTTCTTGTGATTGTTTTTCTTAATGAATGGATTTCTATCAGACACTCGGTTTTGCCGCGGAAGTGATTGCATTAAACCATGAATGGTTCTTATTAGGGATTGCACTTTACTGCTTCGTATCAGCTTGTTCCCTTCGAAGGAAATGAGGATAACGAATCAAAGCTCCCCCTACAGAACAGAACGTCCTCAACATAAGTGGGCTTCAGTGCTAAGGAGTTGTAATTAATTACTTCAATCTCATTAGATAACTCTCATAAACGAAAAAGAATAAAAACTTGGGAAGCAACAAGTCAATGGAAAATAAACAAACAAACAAATAAAAAATGTTTGATTTCTCATTGTAATCATGTAGTGAGTAAAAGGACCTAAGAATTTTATTAATTTCGTCTAATGTTTGTAAATTCGTGTAATAAGCAATAGACAGAAAAAAAAAATGAGAACAAACGAAAAAAGAAACAAAAAAAAACAGTAAGTCATTTTAACTTCCAATCGTACTTTATGTCAGTGGCCAAGATAACTGAAATACTTGATTTTAGGAATCCGAAATGTTAACAAGTTAGGTTAGTGAGGAATATCTTAGTAAAAATAGGATCCATAGATGAACCGCGAGGCCCAAAAAATAACTATCACACGATTGGCTTCAGTCTAACATAAAAGACAGGGGACCTCTACCTGTCATTGCAGGTTTCAGATACCCATCCACTGGCTATCATGATAACTACACTAAGAAGAGCTTGAAGTTTAGACTAACAGACGATATACTATAACAACAACTGTTTTGGATCTTACCATGTAGTTAGAACTGTCTCATGAACAGGAAAAAATCTGGATTAAATGGAAAAAGTATTTCTTTCAGCTCGAATAATTGTTTGACTGCTTTTGAGAAAAATAGCTGTAGTGATAAGGTGAATGTTTCATTGAAATGGTTAAATGGGAAGACAATGTTTCAATTAAATGAATTGTTTAACAATTGTTTTTAATTACTTTATGAACGAAAGTTTGACAAATGAAAGTCGATAAATTTCTTTCAAAAGTGTTGAAAAGAAATGTTGAAAAGCTCTACAAATGCTCTGAATTAGTTAAAATTATTTAGCTTTCGATTCTAAGGTAAAATGTTAATGTAGAGAACCCATTTATTCGTTTCAATATCCAATAATCAATGAAAGAACAAGACTATACGAATTTCACTATATCAGAAATGCCAACTACCTAGATTTCGTAAATTGATTAAAAATCAAAACAAGCCATTTGGAGTTCAGAAAAATATGAATATTGATTGATTAGAAAATTGAAGACATGTTGACTATTATAATTTTATACTTAAATGCGTTTTTGTTTTTAATTCCGTTGCTCAAAATTGAGCAACTTTTGATTATTTGAAAACCGTCACTGACATTTTATCCTTATTTCTACAAAGAACAATTGTGTCTCTCGATTCTTTGGTTTCAGAATACAGTAATCCTCAATTTGATTCGCCAACTCTAATTTTCTTGTTTTAATTCTGAACAACTGCATCATCAAGCAACTTTTAATTTATCTTGGCTTGTTCTTTTGCAGTTTGTTTTGTTTTAATAAGAAAATTGCTTTGCTCATTAATTGCGTGGAAGACTGGTCTTACGGCTTTTGAGATCCACATCATTAGATTTTCTATTTTCTTTTATCATAGTACCTTTGATTCCGGAAACCGAATCCGGGAGAAACAAAGCAATTCCTCATTCCTCTATTCATCTTTATTTTTCTTTATTCCTTGCTTTCAAATTTTCTATAAAAATCCAAATAAAATAAGAATTGAGTCGATCTGTAGTCTGTAGAATACGAATATTTGTTTCAATCTAACGTAGTTTGAAAGTTTCAATCTACCTTAGCTTGAAAGTTTCAATCTAATGTAGTTTGAAAGTTTCAATCTAAACAAATATTCTTATTTATTTAAAATACTGTTATTAAAAATTCTACTTTGTTGAATTTTCAAATTATTATTCTAACATCTACATGAACATTAGATTCTGTCTGCCTACGTACTATTCCAGTCTACATGTTTATACGTCGAAGTTTAGTTTCATAAGATAAAATAAATAATTAGATATGTAATAGGAAACATAAGTAGATAATAAATATATATTATATCTAACTATCTATTTACAATTTATCCATTTATCCAGACACCTATCCTGCAGAAATACAAGCTAACAAGCGTAAAACAGCTTCCATCTTATATACTAGTCAAAGTAACAAAAGACTAGGCAAAGACGCAATGATATACATTTTCTCCTAATTGTAGTATTTGTGTTTTAAAAACATACAATTCTTTTTCAATTTAATTTAAAAGGCATATGTAAGTTATGAGTAAATAGGTGTATCTTCTCAAAGAATATGTAAGAAAGGTTTGTGATTAAAACCACTCTTCAAATTCAGTAGAATTGATTATTTAAAAAAAAAACTTTTTTAAAAATGGCGCAACTGCAAAATATGTATTGATTTTGGTTCATTTCGTTGTGAATGGAAGAGATATTGTTGTGAGAACAATGAAATTGAATTAGATTTGTCCTGGGTTCTGCTCAGTGACACTGAAGTTGGTATCTTGAAGAAATTTCCATTTGGAAAAAAAAAAACGCGTTCTTCATTTTATTAATAATAATATGTTCTATATTTTAATTACTTTTTAGAATTTTTGGTGAGAATCCAGCAGAATTGAGAATTACATTTAAAAAAAAGAATTCAACTGCAATATTTAATTATCCAGAAAATGCTATAAGATTACTTTCTGAAACATTAACATTATTGAACAAAGCTTAACTATAGTCCCTTGTCTTATTTGTCAAAGTATATCTAACAGACTGAACTCAGTTGTTACTTCCAGATTAACCTGAGATAAATAATAATACTAATAAAGCGTATTAGAGTCACCCTCATATAAGCTGTACTGGGATCGCCCCATTCACACAGACAAAACCATACATCACATACAGATCTGACATCACACTTCTTTATAAGGTCAACAAACAGATCTATCTCATTAATATTGGAGTGCCTGTCAGCAAGAACATGCAGAAAACTAATGCAGGCAAGATCAGTAAATATACCTATCTAGCACAGTAAATACACCCACAACCTCCAGAAGCAGTGGAGGCAGGATCGAGTACGTGTTGTACCCATCGTTCTGTCTGCCACTGGTCTGGTGCCTCACACATTGTACCACAGTCTCAGCATACTAGGACTTCATAAAAACACTTATGCACAACTGCAGAAGGCTGTGGTACTCAACACAATACGCATAGTTAGGAAATTTATGGACACAACCACACATCCCTAACCCTCCTTGCACACTTCTTTACACTTGGCAATATGTGCTTTGGTCCTTGACCCGCCATGTTATCTTTGCTGGGGAAACCCAAGGTTTGAACTTTTACATAATAATAATAAAAAACACAGAACATTGACAATTTTCTTCAGTGTTCTGCTGCTTACATAATGTTCAAAGAACTCTTAGAGTTCCCATCATGGCGAACCTCTAGAAGGAACCTTTTTAATATTTCCAATTTGCCTTCCTCAGGAAATCATTACGGAATGACTTCAGACCTGAAGGGAAAAAATGAAGAAGCTGACAAATACAGGAAAGAAAATAAACATCCATGTCGACGCGACGCTGGGATTCGAACCCAGATTCAGAAACATCTGCCTCGCGAAATGCCTCTGCTTTAACTACAAGGCTATGCCAGAACAGGCCCCGAAATAATTAGAGTCAGGTATTCTTAAGATTTTTAATTTATACGGATTTTCTATGAAAAACACTTTTTTTTTAATAAGTAGACTGTGTGAAGCACATGTTAGTTATTACTTACTATCTTGAATTCAAAAAACAAACAAAAAAAAAGGTTCATTAGAAATATCCTTTTCATTAGTTAATCTATTATTATCTTAGTTAATCACGTCATTAAAAAGGAAATTCTTTATATTAATAAATATAAATATTTTGCTCAGATAACTGACATTCGGATTGTCGAAGCTTTAATAGTACATTAATATTCCTAGAGACATGGGCTTCAAGTTCGTTCAGGACTTGTTATTTTAGTTGTTCAAGAGATTTTCAGAATATGGTTTTGATATTAGAAGATTCATCCTTGTATTTATTCTCCTCAAACAGCATTTTCTTTGGATCAATTCTAAAGACTTATCGACGCCCTTGGCTTTACAGAATTTGATTCCATAATGATAGATTTTGCATTATTTTATCTAATATTAATTCATTCTCAATTTGTTCTAGTTAAAAAAAAAAAAAGAACCAAACAATTTTCTTTTATTTACAAAAAAAAGTCATTTCTACCTAAAGAACCAGGGACTTTTTAAGTAAAATGCCTTCGTAAAATGCAATGGTTTTTTTTATTTTTTTTTTCGGGGGGGGGGGGGGAGAAAGCGAGTTATTTCTTTTAAAGGAGAAATGTTCAATAAAAGAGCAATTTAAATTCTCCATTTCTTCATAAGTGGAAAAAATTGCACCAATGATCCAGGAAAAAAAGAGAGAATAAAGACAATAGGTCCATTCTTGTTTCTGAAGCTCAGAAAAAAATACGGGTTTATGAGTTTTGCCGCACCCTGTACAAATAGAACCAGGAATGATTTTCCTTCGTTTCAGAGAATCACATCTATCCCACTTTTTCAGGTTTAGTGATTTTATTTTTTTAATTGAAGGCTTTTAATTCCCCTTATTACTTCATCTGTATCATTGCTTCTACATAGTTCTTGGGAAATGACATCGAAATAATAAATACAGTAAATGTGTAATGATTTAGAAAAAGAATTATTTTTTTAAAAGATCGGATAAATAAAGTTAAAGAATAACTCACCGATACATAAACAGTGATGCATCTAATACTAGCTATCAGGAGAAACAAAGAAACATTAATCAAATATACCAAGATGAATATTTAAATTGACAGCAACAATTTGTAGGTTGATATCATAGAAATAATAACATATTATCAAAGTCTCATTGAAGAGTCCAAAATCAAGTCCTGGGCAGAAATTAAATGAAACAAAATTACTGAACCATGAAATAGCTTTTTTTTTTTTAATTAGCATTTAATTAGAACTTTAATTTTAAAATTATCAAATTAATTAATATTAGATCAGTTCCTCTTGAAAAAGATATTTATTAGTTGCACTAATAATTATTAAATATAAACATCATCATTTTCTGAAAATAACAATAATTAATTAAAACATTATATATCTTTTTTATTTTTTTTTACACTCATTGCCAAAAAAATTAGCGCACCCAAAAGCAGCAATCGAAATGGAATGACACTTGGCATAGGAAAGAGAATGATGATGGAAATAACTGGTTACAATAGCAGAGCAACAAATGGGCCATTTATTGGCAAAACACGACAGGTCAATAGTCCCTTTAGTACTACGTCATACACTACATGGATACATGCGGCGATACGACTTGGTATGGAATCTAATACTGTCCTGTAGAAAATCCTTCCATAGCTCTTACAACTACCGCTCCAGATCTCTCATAACCGTTGATGGCCGAAGCTGCCGTTCAGGTGATTCCTCACTTGTTCAATGGGTGAGAAGTTTGGAGACTTGGTGGGCCAAGGAAGGGTAGTCGAAGCACGTAGTCAGTCCAGGAAAACCCTTGTTATATGCGAGTGGATATTATCTTGTTGGAAATTGGATCGCTGTAGCTGCTCCATAAAGGGAAGTACATGAGGCCTCAGAATCTCCTGAATGTACAGCTGTGCCGTCCATGTTCCCGTGATCACTACCAACGGAGACCGAGAATCGTAGGAGATGACTCCCCACATCTCGATGACACCAGATTTTGCGTCCGGAATGAAGTTCGGATTTCTATTCTGCCCAGTGCTTCTCCATACTCGAGTACGGTGGTTATCCGTGTCCAGACAAAACCTGGATTCATCACTAAACACAATTCGTTGCCAGTCCAGAGCCGCTTATGCCACCGGCTCTGCATCCCTGCAAACGAAGCCTCCGATGGTGGAGTGTTAATGGCAAACAGCATAAAGGGCGCCGAGAATACTAGTCTCGTTTTGCCTAGCAAAGGCATGAATTCTAACACAGAGTGAACTAACACGATAATAGAGCTGCTAGATAAGTGTTACTTAGTTGCAGTAGTTTGAAATGACTTTGTCATTTATTTAAAAAAAAAAAAAAAAATCGCGGATAGACACTTGGGTTTCGGCCGTCCTAAGGTAAAAGGAAGTAACTGCAAATTTTCTGATTTTTCGTTTTCTGCATTTTCTACGTAAGGAAGTATCTACACATCTTCCAAAGCAATTTGGTAATGATCTGCTGTTAAGTATGTCCCCTATTTCGATGATCAAAGGTAGCAACTGACTCACAATATGCTTATATCTACGGTCAAAGGCAGCAAATAATCAGTTTCCAAATTGCTAGTTGCTTCCTTTAACCTTAGCACGGCCGGTTTCTAGTGGTGCCGCTACACTAGAGATCTGGATGGTGGGCAAGGATACCCTTAGATCAGGTGGCTCCTGTCGGACGACGTCACGATGCTCTCTTCTGATAGTTTGGCTAGGTCTTGCAGTGCCTTCCCTGACGTGTGTCTTCTCTCACGTCTCCATTGATCCCAACGCCGTCGCACAGTACAGCTGACGGTCAATTCGAAGGAACGAAGAGCCTGTATCCCACAATCCAACAATGCTAATTCTCTCAAACTCTGTTAGTAATTCTAAACTTAGTCGAATGCGTCATCGAGACATGCTGAGGATTTCAATTTCGTACATCCTCTGAAATATTAGCACAAGTTATTCAACAGCAAATGTAACAAATGATATCGTAAGATCGAAATAGTTATTTTTAGAAGGGTCAAATCTAAAAAGGCAGTGATAATTTTTAAGTAATTAATGTGATAACAGAGACTTGTGTATTGAGTTTTCGGTCTCTATTAAAATTTAGGAAATCCCATTAGCTACTATTGAAATTTCTGGTTTCTGAATATCTAACTTTTGATTTATCGTGTTTATTATATACATATATGAACCGCTAAATGCAGAAAGGCATCATGTCCAAGTTTCACGATTTTTATTTTTTTATTAAAATTGTGGCTAGGAACAAGACGCAACGTTTAATATAGAAAGGAAACACGTCCGCACAGTAGTATTGGCATGACAACGACTTC
>JAFIDM010009631.1:301156279-301181836 GCA_023159025.1 Thereuonema tuberculata
TTGGCAAAATTGGACTTGTTTCCTTTCTGCAGTTAGCGATTCATATAATAAACACGATAAATATATAAATATAAATTTATATTTATATATAAATAAATATATATATATATATATATATATATATATATATATATATATATATAGGGTCAGTGTGCCGAATATGAGACCCTTTTTTATTTTCATCTATAACTAGGAAAATAAGTGAGGAATTACAGTACCAACGTGATATTCTTTTAAGGCATACACTTTACTACAAATAACAATGACAGAAAATTAAAACAACTTTACATTTTTTCTTGTATGAAATTTTAAACACAAATGTTACATTTTGGGGTTTGAAAAAAGTAGTCCTAATATGAGACCCTCTTCTATAACTAAAAAAATGAATTGTATTTACTGAAAAGTTCTTCAAAAACAAAACTTTAAACAATAATTAGGTAATAGTTATCTTCATCGCTAATAGGTAAAAAAAAAAAAAAATGACATTTTAAACGAATTAGTTGAAGTTTACTTCAGGTTTTGTTTACTTTTCGTTTTTTGATTCCAAAATTTCACATTGTTTGGGCTAAATCCCTTAATTCTTGCGAACGATGTTGCATGAGGTTTTTTTAGCGACAGCTGTGGGTGTCGTTGTAAAAATCCCTTTAACCACTTTTTACCAGAACATTGTTTTTCTGATGAAAACGGATGTTTTAAACCATTTTTCATAGCAAGCTGAAATGCCATTTTTTTTATATCCCTCCTTCTTAAGCCATAAAACCTTGAATCCATCTCAACGCAGTATTTTACTAACGAATCTTCAATGTGTTGTGGTAAAGTAGGCCGTCTTCCCAACTAAGTCTACCAGTGATTCAGCTGTTTTTCTGAATCCTTAACATAACGCTCCAGAGTTCTTTTGGAACTTCCAAATATTTTGCAGCTTTTTTATAGCCCATATAACGACTTTTTACGGCTTTGACAGCTCGCACCATCAATACAGGATCCCATTTTTCGCGTTTTGTTTCGGGAGGCATCTAAAAATAAAAACAAAAAATGTAAACAAGTTTTGCATGATGAAAAAAAAAAGAATGCCTAATATGAGACCCTATCTCACATTAGGCATCCTTTGGGTCTCATATTAGGCACGACCACGTTGTCATACACGCCAACGAATTTTTTAGGTTAGGCTTAATGTTAGCTTAAAATAAACCGGCATGTTTATACTATACATTTAAAGCTACCTATCCGATACTAAGAGTTTCAAAACGAGTCTTATCTTAAAGGTGAAAACAGCCAATGAAATCACGTGCAAAAAAGTCGACGAGCACAAATTCAGGGAAAAAATTATTGAACCTTTGTTTGCGCTAGGAAACACTCGACTGACTCACCGCTGACGGATGATGCAATAGACTACTGTTTCACGCTCCAGTCGCCAGGCGGCAGCACTTAGTACATTCTGTAGGCTGGGGTCTCATATTAGGCAGGGGTCTCATATTCGGCACACTGACCCTATATATATAAATTTTAATATGTTCTAATTTTTTTTTTAATTTTTATTCTTTAAATTTATTAATTTCAATAAAAACTAAATGATATTTTAATAATAAAAAAAAAACTACATGTGATAAATCAGTTAATATAATAAAATAAACATTTAAAAAAAATACATCTACAAAAAAATACTGGCACTTTGTCTATAGTTATTATCTTTCAGAACAAGGCTAATACATACAGAGTAGAAATTACCTATTTAACACTTATATGTTTTTTAAATGTTTCCGATTTAAATTAATACAATTAAAATAACTTCTCATTACATAGATATCACGTGAAATTAGTGATAGGCCTACGTAATTTAAAGTCTGATTATACTTTATTTTTAACGTCATTCTAAATTCTAATGTCATTATTTTTAATGTCATATACAGAAAAAAAAAATTAAGTTAATAGCTATCCCAGATTGCTTTTGATAATGACTCAATGCGTTAAAAGCAAACAACTCTTACGAATTTGTGCAGTTTCAGATGTTTCTTACTCTTTTCATATTACATTTATGCACGTTAAACTTTCTTTATTATTAAAAAATAAAATCGTTGAAATATGTGATTTTTTTTCCACTGAATATTTTTTTCTTTTGAGTTATTGTTCTATCGAAATGTGTTCTTAATAGAAGGTTTTTAACTCCTAAGAACGGTGTAAATGTTCAAGAAAACGATGACCACAAATTGAAGAGATTAAACACCACCCACATAACTGCGTTCGCGAAATTACATGGAACGTTTACCTCCTGACCCTCTTCTTCCTCCAGCAAAATGAAAAGAAAAATTCTCAAGGACAGGAAAAACAGAAGAGATGATGGAAAATATCGTGACAGACTGAAGATTCCACTCTCTCCTAAGAAAACATCTGGAACAGATCTCACAATAGACCTTTACTGTATGATACACCGCTCTTCCAAACATTAGGCTCAACGGGGTTTTATTAATGTAAATGGAGTTGTATAAAAACTATGTATACAAGCTCTCTTTAGAATAGAAAACAATTATAAGATACAATGTACATAATGTTCGACAAGCAAAATAGGTCATGTGTGGTAATCGTGATACTGGAAAAAAAAGAAAAGAAAATTAAGAGAAATTATTATATAGTGTGTAATTTTGAATTAATAAGCAATTTCCAAATGATAAGATTCTTATAAAAAAATAAAAATAATTTTTGGCCAATTGTCATTGAAGATCAAATTAAAGAATGATATATTAAAAGTTTTGACGAGGATTCTATTCGAGGCCAGAAGATTCAAGAGGTTCCTTATGAGTTAAACATTTTTGTCACGTATAAAAACATGCCTACATCCATTTCATAGGCACCGACAACCGGAATTAACCGAATGACGATTTAAGGTTCTGTTGCATTATATCGGACTTTCTTCTTGGACGTTTTAAAGTTCTACACCAATTTAAGGATCTAAAAGTCGTAATTTCTTCTTTATTGAAGCTTTTGGAGAATAAATAAATAAATAAATAAATAAATAAAACTTTGAAAATATAAGCCAAAGGCTGCGCAATGAATAAACAAAATGTCTTTCTGGTCTTATTATCAGAGGGAATCGGGAACGGCCGTTTCGTTCTGCTTGGGACTCATCAGCCCGATCCACCCTCCCTGATAACAAACCCAGAAAGGCAAGAACATAAGTGGAGGTCATCCCCGCACCCAACAGTGATCAAAAAATAACAATAATAAATATAGTGTTGTAGTGCACACAAAAAACTTAATTTACAAAAAAAACTTTTAACGTGCTCGTTATGAAATAAACAAGAAACCAAAGAAAAACAAAAGATTTCGCCTCTGAGCTAAATCAGTGGGAGTTTGAGACGGTCGTTTCGTCCTCTTTATGAATTCATCAGCCAGACAAACCCCTTTATTTATTCTCCAAAAGCTTCGGTAGTTATACTATTTTATTAGTATTTATATTGGTTTAATTTGGAATCAAGGTTATTATGACTCGAAATGGGACGAATCTACATTTTATATCACTAAAAGTTTAGGATTATTCGGAAGATATTAATCACTTCTAGGATAGTCCTGTTTCTTCAGACACTCTTTAGTTTCATTTCCTTTTAAGTTTTCTTAACAGACATCCAGTTTTCATTAGAAACCCATTGGATATATTTTGCAGTTGGTCAATATTTGTCAGTTTGACGATAGGTCGCTGGTATTTTACGCATACATATTACCTTAGGGTTAGTATGAGTTAGGACCCACCATTGCATCCCAAAATGGAAGAATTATAGGATTTTGGACTTTTTGTTTTTTGGTTGGAAAGTTCATCGGTTTGTCTGTAAACACCACCACCCCAATACGAGAGACTACACGACGTTTTTGTTTTTCTGGTTTTTTTTTCAAGTTTTATTTTCAAGTTTCATGGTCTTTAGTATCGGCGAACAAGGATGAGGACAACAGTTCTTCGAGCTTAAATGACCAAATTCTCGTCATTATATATTGTTAATAAATTTAGGTAGGCATGCGTATTTGGCATTTGGCTACGCCAAAAAAAAAAAAAAAATAGGTATTAAAACGCATTGCTTCATAATGGAAAACTGAATAGTTAGAAAACACATTCATCTGAAATATATGAGAACTTCTGGAGGTTGTCTTTCTTTATAGATCTTGCTTTCCAAGAAAATGCTGTGAGTAGATCTCACGATTAAAGGAATATTCCAGATTGTCAATTGCCCATCACTTTCAATTAAACAATCTCATAAAAACTAGTCTTAAAAGATATCTCAGGACCTTCGAAGAATCTCGCTCATATTGTGAGTTTTCAGTCTGAAATTACTGCCTAAATATTTCAAATTTTGAGATTTTTAAAATAATCCAAGGTTTCAATCATATCTATAATAATAATCCACGATAATCTTTTTCTAATTTAAATTTACTAACAAATTATATTTCGTATTTGATTTGAAGTTCATTTCAAAAGGATAAAATAAGAAACGTGTGATATTAATAAATTAAAATTATAGAAAATAATTTTAAATTAATAAAGATACAGTTATTCCTTTTTTCCCCCATTAATTTATATGTAAAAGTCAAATATTCATCCATCTTCTCTCCCGCCCTGCATCTCCAAAACGATGTAACGTACAAAAAAAAAAAAAAATATTCTTCAATTTTGAGATAGCTAGCGAAAAAATGATTGTCTTTTCTTCTTTTATATGTCTTTCAACCCTAAATTACCTTGTTTCTCCCAAAAGGTATATCAAAATAAAATAAAAGAAATAAAGAAATGTATGTTCGTCTTTAAGAAAAAAAATTATTCCTCGTTCCCTGCCTCCAGTATTGTTCATAGAGAGACCGAAAAAAATGTTAAAGGAAAATAAATATGAAGGTTAGAGATTTTCACTGAAAAGAGAATATGGAATAATCACGTTACGCTTATTAGATACCTGTTTTCCTACATGATTATTTCCATTGCTAAATCCCGTGGGATTGTCACAGGTAGGTCTTATTAGTGAGACAGACTTTATTTTGTTGCTACAAATATTTAAATTATTTTCATTGTTCCAGAATGTCTGTGGTTCTAATGTTCGTTGCAGTTTCTTAGTGTATTTTATTCAGTATATTAGATTGCTTGTATGGCTTGAGTTTCTCTGTTATAATTAATTTGAATTTATAAATTCACTTTTTTGTCATCATCTATATCGTCAATTGTACCTCACTGAATGCTATTTAAAATATTTGGGTATGTGTGTGTGTGTGTGAGTTTTTTTAGTTGTTTTCTTGGCCTCCGAGCTTGATACCCCTCCCCCGGTCCCTGTCCCCAAAATAAAATCCTGTAGACGCCCAGTCTTCATTCTATTATTCGAATTCAAAATTACCCCAGAGAACTGAGCATCTTTCAGCTCTAAAAGAGGGATTTATTCCAAACCCAAAATTTGGTCTTTGATTTAAATGACAACTTCCCACAGAGTTAGGATTTTTAAACTACGCATTTTTGTTGTGCTATGGCGCTCTCTTTCTGACCTCATTTCAGCGTGAGAGGTCCATTGCCGAAAGTGACGAAAAAAAAAATGTAAGTCGTAAGGGAAAAATCAATAAATAAAGTTTATTAATTTTCCTTTATCAGCTGTCAGAAGATTCTTTCTCACTGCTTGATTGAACTCAGCTGTAATGAAATATTAAGACAAAAGGTTCAGTAATAAATAATTGAATGAAACAGGGAGAAGAAATATAGTGAAATGAAAATGAATAATGTTTTTATAAAAAGGTGTTTCCATATAAATAGAATATAAATAGACAATCGCCGTGTTTAGAAAATTACTGGGATTAATATTAAAAATAGAAAAGGCTTACAGGAAGACTTCTTAGGATATTAATAGGAAATTAAGATTAAATTCGATAATTTTTGTTTTTATTTTAGTAACGATTAAAAATACGATTGATTTTATTCGTATTATAATAAAAAGTATTTTTTAATAAAGATACTTGCTTTATCAATTATTAATAAATATAATTTTTCGACGTTCCAAGTTCTACCATCGACTTTCATGGTAGAAAATAATTGGGCACATTTCTTTGCTTAAAATATAGCATATTACGAGATAACATAAACGCTTCGTAAATTATTGTATTCTCAATGTTACTTACAACAGAGGAATGTGAAATAAGTGTTGTTAGTGTCATGTGCTGCCAAGCTCGTATAGAAATACGTACAGGAAACTTTATGAGAATGTTTCGGCGAAACGTTTAAGATTTTGTTGAATTGGAAACGAGTTACATTATGAAGTAGGCAAGTTGTCTGTGACATGGAAATACTTTCATTATAGTGAAGTATTTGCTGTAATGACAGTAGTGCTGATAAGTAACATGAAACAAAAATACTGAACAATTTGATGAATCGGAGACATTCTTTCGAGCAGGAATTAAGCCAAATATTTTAATGTTGTGAGGAATGTGGCTTTTCCATAAATATTAAGTTGTCCTTCTGCACCTGTCTGTGGAAAAATAGGCCTTGCTTTCGCAGAGAGAAGTGGGTTAGCTAGAGGTCATTGACACTTACCGGTTGACTGAACGATTCCACAAGAAAAGGTGAATGACACAGAAAAATGCCGATAGATGGCACCACGAGACTAACACACGCACTTTCTCCTCTAGAGGGAAATCATTCTTGAAGGATAGTTCTATTTGTTCCTGGCTGAGTCTTCTTAGTCCTTGGGTCAATTCCATTAAAATTTCATCGAAAGTTGTTGGTTTTTTTTTTTTCCCTCCAGATATCCGAATTAGCTTTGTACTTTAGTGCTCTTTGGCTAGAACTATCCGTCATCCAATAGTTCTTTCTAAGGAAGGAACTGCTAATGTGTAGATGATTAACTTAGATCGCTAATCTAATTCTGAAATCTGGTTGGAATAAAAGACTAATTATTAACGTTAATTTCTCTCCATCTTGTTGTGTTTTTCAAATACTTGTTGAAGTAGATTTAGCATTGCATCCAACACAATACCTGCTCTCTTCCTTTTCCGTAGTGCCACCATTTTCTTTCATTGAAGATTTATTAAAGAAAAAAAGTTATTGAATGTGAATATTAGCTGTGAATTTTACAGTAAATTACCAGTCATTGTTGTTAATTCTTAGTAAGATCCGAAAAACACTTTTTATCAAATGGATAATCGCATCTGTTGATAGCCAGTATGCCTGAAACGGCTACAAGCTTGCTATAATGACCACAAGAGATGGAATTTCAAGAAACTTTAAAAAACAAAACAAATCATGTATGAATATATAAAACACGTATATAAAACAGTGGCCCTAGTATGGCCTAATTAAAGAGGCAATCGAAACAAGTCATGCCTTTTCGGTTTTTTTTAAATATTTTTGTGTGTTTTTTCAATTCTATAATTGATTGCTATACATTGTTAATAATAAGTCAGAAAATTCATGAAATCATTGGCCGAGAAATTTCTGTCACAACATTTTCAGAACTACAAAATTTTATAAAAATAAATATTTATTACTCGAATCAATAGATGGCGGTTTTGAAAAACATATTAATTAAGTTTGTATTCACAAGATGGCGTTGGTATGCTGAATTTGATACTGTCTTTAGGTATTAGCTTTAAGTACTCGGTTTCCCAACCTCGTAACCTAGAGACACGGTTCTCGTGATATTTTTTTTTTTTTCGTCTTTTCAATCTTAATTTATTACATGATAGCTAACCATCCACAACAAGCAACCATTAGCATTTCGTACAGATCCTCTTTAACCGATGGTTTATAGAAAAAGTCGTATAAATTGAGACTAATTTTGGACCTATTAATGCATTAAATTAATGCAACAAAACTATATTAGGTTCGTATTTAAAAATGGCAAATAGATATTTAAAGTAAAGATTAAACTTGAACATAGGCCTATGATAAGGTGGCTGCTATGTGTCAGAAATTTCAACTGTGAGGTCATTTCAGAAATTTGATCCAACAAAATGGAGATACAATAAGTCTATTCTAAAGTTTTCCACTGTGCAATAATAATGTCCCGCGTGATATATAATGGAACAGAATTGCCCCTCTATTATCAACCTAGAAAAAGGCAGATTCTAATTCCTAGGGGTAGATGTGGATTTTTCTGGACTAACCAAATATTGCGTTGATGGATTTTGCTGATCCTTAGACTAGTGCAATGTACAAAGTCTAAAACTATGACATACAAACTATGTCAATGTACAAAGGTATTTGTATTATGTTTAATTGAATATTAATATTTGTCGTGAATAATCATAAATAAAATTAAACAAATTATTTTCAAAGAAAAGTAAAAAGATCCAGATTTCAACAACTGACGGGTTCCTCATTTAATAACTGTAACGAGCCCCCCCCTCTCAAGTTAGCCAAAATCGTAAATTCTTAACTAAAAATATCGCTGAAATACCACACGATTTCATATTTCTCTCTTTTAAAAATGCCACAATTATTAGCATTATTTTTGTAGTAAATTAATTTAACACCAAAATCTACTTTTTCCAGCTCTACCCAAAGGTTTAGAAAATTCACTCTAGGCAAACATTGTAATGCAGAATAGCTCTATGCATATGGTTCTATGGAATATGGCTCTATGCATCTGTAATAAATTTACTAGTGAAGTTGAAAACACTATTTACTTTGTTACATTTGTAAAATAACTGATTGAAGAAATACTGGTATTCAAACAAACGATTGTTTTCTACGTACAATACATCACAATCCCACTTTGGAATTTAATTGCGTATATAAACTTACTGTATACACAGTTTTTGGTTTTCAATAGCAGTTTGTTCTTTTTCACGGAGATTAATTTTGATTGTAATAATCTTTCTTATCAATGGAAGTATTTAACGATAAATCTTGATATTATTTCTTTGAAACTCTCAGCTCTTTTTATGGTCGGTGAATTGAATCTGTTTCCACTTGAGAATGATTTGTAGATTTATCACTTCATAGTAGATGTTTTCAAATAAACAGTCCTATCTGAGGAAGGTAATTTTAGGGCGAAACTCTTTTAGTAGGTTGACTGCTTTCAATTAAATAGAATCTCACTGGAGACAAAAGATATATATGTATAAAAATACTAGATAAAAATCTAAAAACAAATAACATTAATTGCTTGAGATTAAGCTTCACCCATTCTGTTTTAGTTAAAATAAATAATCGTCTTTTTTAGCCTATTTTCCTAGGAGATCCCTCAGTCTGCATATCTGTGTGTGTTTTCTCTTTATAACTTATGAACTGCTGAATGTCCATCCACTACTCATAGGCAATCGAACTTTTTTATTTAAACTGTTTTGTTTGTGGCTTCTTGTCGACAAATCAGCGCGTGAAGGAGCACAAATTTTCATAGAAAGCATTGGAATCCATGATGTTTACCATTGGGTAGTGATCCTTTTAGGCTTTCCCGGAACACGGGGTTTTCTTTTTTTTGGTATTGATATGGGTAATACGATAAATTTAGTGATACGGAAGCCGGAGGAAAGAGCGGTTCTACAACGAAAAAAAGAAAGAAAAGGATAAAAAAGATGGAGATAAAAATAAATATAAAAATTAGCCTCTTAGATCGCCTCTTGCCTTTAAATCTACATGCCAAAATACAAGAAGTGCTTCAGAAAATGGAAAATTTGTACTCGTTTATATTCAGCAGATATAAATTAGGAAAAAGAAAAAGGAAAACGGAGGGAAAAAAACCCCAGCAATATTTAAAGAAAGTAGGCATTAAGATCTTTCAAGAACTTCTGATTTATTTATTTATTTATTTATTTATTTATTTATTTATTTATTTATTTATTTGTTGCTGGGATGAAATCTGTAATCGGAGTTACCGTTTAAGGCTGCAAACGCTGGCCTACTGTTAATGACAATTTACCTACATGTATTTCTCAAAACTAATGGAATAATAGTGTGTGGTTCATGATGATGACGTTACACAATTTAACATAAAAGAAGTCTACTAATAATATCACTTGGAATAATTTATTCTGGCAGAAAATTAATCTGATGCAAAACTTAAAGAGGTATGAACTGAGATATTTTTTTTTTTTTCACTTTTCTCAACTGTCTGCTTCATGTACGGCGTACGAACTCTTTAATTATAGGTTTGCGAATTCAGACGACCATTGTTCGTTTCAACAATGTGGATTCTTAACTGCGTTTATGAATCGCTTCTCCATTCAACAAGATAGATTTCTAAAGAAGTATCGACTGACAGACTCTGTTACTGTGACGGACGAAAGCAAGGAATTATGCTATTTCAATTTAACTATTAAAAATGATATAATTATGAAATGTAATTGAGAAACAGAAAATCACTGTCTCTGATGTTAGAAAAGAGACAAAGATATAAGTGATTTTAAATTTAAGACCTATTAAAATGTGTTTAGTCACAAGAAAAGTTTTTGAACCTCTTCAAAATTTTCATGATATCGACAATGACTAATCCTTGTCTTGCAACTTAAGAGATAGAGAGGAAGTAAAAACGCCCTAACTCGTGGATTTGTTTTTATATGACGTCATTGAACCGCATTCCTACAAGGAAATCTTTTCATGTGTCCCAAAAATTAAATCATCATTCCCATTTCAGATTACAGGTGAATTTCTAATTCAAAAAAAAAGTAGGAAGAAAAAATATTAAATAAAAGAAAATAATTAATCAAAGAATGAGGAATTATTTAACATTTTAAGTCAAACTGAACTCTGTACGAATTGTGAAGGGTTTGAATTATATTCATTAATTTTTTTTCTATTCGTTTGTTTACTTTTCACTATCGTTTGATTTCGGCTTAAGGAAATGTGATTTATTAAATTTTTGAAAACCAAAAACGTATTCATACCAAATCTAAAAAAGTGATTATTATTCTTTTTTATTTTTATTTTGTTTTTAGCTGCTGAAATGATTTTTTTTTTTTGCTATTCTGAAATAAATAAATTAGATGGAATATTTAAACAAATGAGGAATTGGGTCGTTGAACAATTTAGGAAAGAAATGATGGAAAGACATTGATTGTCCTTCCTTCATTTAAAAAAAAAAGAACAAGAAAAGAAATGCTTTTTTTAAAAGATCTGAATCACTCAGGTAGACTGCAAATAAAAAATTGACCTCTCACTTTTCTCATTGCAGTATTTTATATGTTTCAAAATATATAAAATACCATAATAAGAAACAAACAAATTTAATGCAAATTTTCATAGAATTTTTCGTCACGTCTTTCTCAAACCCTTTTACCTACACAATCTTCTGGAAAAATAACAAAGATTGAAATTACAGTCTGATGGTTTGTACAATTTATGTTTAATAACAAACAGTTTTTCTTTCTAAATTATTTTTACTGTTTTGTCTTCCCTATCCCCTCTCTGTCAGTATGGTAATTTTTTTGAACGAAGTCATTTAATTTTTGATGAGGAATCCTAATCTGAAGTCCGCTGTCATGTTTTTAGCTCGATACCGAGCCAAATAAATAAATAATTTTCTGTCCCTCAAAGGCAAATCTTAATTGCAGGTAGCAGTTAGGAAAAAAATATTGAAAACTTATGTATCTCAGTTTTTACCTATTTTTTTTTTTTTTATGGGGAATTTCAACTCCATTTCATCAGTCTATTGCAGCTTGGTCGTTATAGACTGTAACGAACATACTGTGACAACGATAAAAGCAACAGCGGCTTCCTTTGAATAATAGGATTATTATTATCAGACAACGTTAATAAGGAAATCAAAGCTTTTTTAATCAAATTTCAGAAAAGAAAAGGCAGTTTCTCATAAATTTCGTAGAACAACAAAACATTTCAAAAGAAACAACGAACCTATTCTGTTCTATATCGTAATGTTATGTTAAACTTCCTGTATTACTAAATGAAGGTTCGCCAGTGAGAGATTTTAGTTTTCATTCCTTTCCTTGGCGTGGACAGACACAGTAACTTATTAATATTTATTTACCATATTAAGACCGAAAACAGCCCAAACGAATAAGTTTGTCCTTCTGTACTAAGCCACACGTGAGGATTGAAACACATGTATGCCTGTTATTGTTATTATACAGATTGCTTGTAATATTGGATTATTTAATGAATAGTCTTACCTGTCTTAGCACGTTCTTAGTGTTCCAACAAGTCAGGATGCTCTCAAAACTGAGGTATTGTTTTGAAAGAATGTAATATTTTAAATAATCATCGAATTAGCCATGATAGGCTTCCTTATACTTTTTCATTATTTTTATATAATTATATATTTATCTTTTGTAATCCACGCTAAATCAGAAGGATATCCAATTAGTATTCGTTCAAATAATAGTAAAGAAATCAGATCTTATCATATGTTGCAATTAATGAAAGTTCTGTTATTGATTTTTTTTCTTTGAGTTAGGCGTATCTTCTTTGCTTTTATTTTCTATCTATCTATCTACATACAGGAACGCCACAAGCAGATGTCCAAGTTGTGCACTGTGCAAAGACGCTTCAACACTTGTGGCGCCAAATCAAGTTATAAGAATTATTTCTCTATTCCAAACACATAATGAAAAAGTCATACTTATTCCAAATTTCCTGTCTAACTCTTAACCATTGCCTTTTTTCTCAATAAAAATAAAATTATTAAAGAGAGGGAATGCAAAGAACTTTTGCACAAAGGCGCATTACACGTCAACACCGGCGCTCTCTATATACCCGAGTGATCCAAATTAAAGAGGAGGTGTTTAGAACTCTCTATAGGAAAAACTACTGGGCGAATTGCAACCAAATTTCGTATACTTACTGTCCTGAGCATGCAGTTTCGCTTTCTAAAGAAAAGAAAAAAGTTCAAATTTCAGCCGCTAAGGATGAATTCTGGCGCTGCTATCCCTATATTGCCTAACTTATCTGACAAATATCGGCAAAAAAAGAGTTCACGTGCAATAATTTAATTACAATCACATGGGGAATCACACTAACATCACAGGTATCCATGTGCCCTCCATCACCCTTTTCTACAAATTACATTCACTGCACAACACACACGACAGCAGAACACAACTGACATGCGTCGAGTTGTCTCGCATGGTGCGAAATTCTGTCTTTTAACACAGCTAACAAGTAAGTTCGAAACATTGCCTTGATAAACGAGGCTCTTTAAGTAGTCACACAGTCAAAAATCATAGGGGTTCAGATCGGGCGGCCTTGCTAATTACTCGGTAGTCCGAAAATGTTCGCCATAGTAAGGCTTTCACAGTTAAAGTTATGTGAGGGGGAGGGGGTGTACCATCTTGTACGAAGATTGTGGTGTCAACACAACACCTCTGTTGAAGTGATAGAATTACAAAGCTTCGGAGCATATTGGCATATCTGGAGCCATTCACAGAACATATCACTGGCCTGTGATACCGTGTAGCCACACCAACCGTCATCCTTGGTGAATGCAATGGAATTTGATGATCAACGTGTGGATTACTGTGAGACCAAATACGGCGGTAATGAGTGTTTGCAGCACCATTCAAATGGAATTGAGCCTCATCACTCCAATTGCCAAGGCCATGGATCATCCACCCTCATCTGAGCAACGAATGTCAAGACAAATGCTTTCCGCGTATCTTTATCATCAGAAACCAATTGTTGACTGTGGGATATTTTCTAGGGGTAAAAACCTCAAGCCATTTCGCAGAACTTCTCCATACGGCAGTGTGGAGAAGTTCTGCGAAATGGCTTGAGGGTTTTACCCCCAGAAAATATCCCACAGTCAACAATTGGTATACACTGCCGTATACGGCATGTCCAATTCCCGTGATATTGCACGTGCACTATTGCTATTATGTGTATTTGCAATTCCCTGTTCCACTACTACATTTGCAACTTCGTCTGTACTCTGAAGTTCACTTGGCTTGCGACCTCGTCCTGGTTTTACAGCAAAAGTTCCTGTCTCTTCAAAACGAAAAATAATTTTAGAAAGATTAGTAATCGTCAGTGGATCTCTACGTAAACGTTTTAACTGCCGAAATGATGTTTCGTTGATAAAAGAATTTAACAAGTAACGCAAGATCCGGTAAAGTGAGCTTCATGACTCTTCGCTAGTCGTGGATTTGTGAAAAATGCTTGGTAACTCCTTTTATAGGCAGAGGTTGTTCCATTACGTAGCAACTTGCCAATTACGGGGACAGTATCGCCATAATTAATCCTTAGCGGCTGAAATTAGAACTATTTATTTTTCTTCAGAAATCGAAACCGCATACTGAAGACAGTATGTGCACAAAATTTGGTTGCGATTCGCCCAGTAGTTTTTCCAATAGAGAGCTCTAAACACCTCCTCTTTAATTTGGATCACCCTGTACATGCATACATACATACTATGTTAATTAATCTTACTAAGAAAAATTGAAAGAACAAATTAAATGGTAGTAAAACACTAACAATATGTTTAAATGATAATATACCTTCTTCTATCATACAACAGTAATTGAAATATAAAATCTTTAACTACTTCCTCTTCTTTGTTACAATATTTCAATTGGCTTAAATATTGCCGATCTTCTTCAGGTAAATCTTATTTCTACACCTTCGCAAAATTCAAAATAACAAATAGCAGCATACAAAACAGTACTTAATAAATATAACAATAGGGCATGAATGAATACAACACCTGATAAAGATCATACAATACTTAAATTTCTGTACATTTTGTTTGAACAATCATTAATATTCATCCCTCTATCTTTGTTTATACATTTAAAACTTCTCAAAATCATTGCCTCAACTATAAATATTTCATTACTGTCTTTGATTCTATACAAGATTTCCTTTATAGGCTTAAATTGTTCGTTTAGTTTCTAGGCAATGATGCGCCCAATTTTATATACATCTTCTGTTATTTTTATACGCTCCTACGTGTTCCAGTATTCTTTCGGTAACGTTCTTCCGGTGCCTCCATAATAAACTCTGTTACAGTCCCGTAACTCACACTACACCCATAAAATGTAGTTTTTCATTCTCTGTACCTTCCTTCTTCACTTTACTAATTAGCTTCTTCCCATTATCGTGTACAATTCTGACATCATTCAATCGGCATAGTTCTTTTACTAAATTGTATACCATATTAACATTTTATCATGCTGTTAATATTATCTCTCTTTTGATGTTTTGGAATATTATCTCTATTTCTTAAGAACTTAAAACTTCTTAATTTCTATTTAAGAAATTTGTTGGATACTCGTTAATTCTTAACTTCTATTTTAAATTTTGTATTTCCCCCCCCCCCCCCAATTCCTTGTTCGTACTACAATTTGTTATCCTTCTCATACAATTCTTAATAGTTTCTTTCTTAATTCTTACGTCAATACCAGATTTAAAATTTAACATGTGGTTACTCTTGTATTTTCATTACATTCATATTCAATATAATTTTGTTTGTTGTGCAGCACGAGATCTAAATATTCAAATTTATTTTCTATTTCCTCTTAGTAAATTTGATATGAATATCTATACAATTAATATGTTCATAGAATATCCAGAATTTCCTTCTCGAACCCTTCCGTATGACCAAACTGTCATCGGCACACCTATGATACGTTAGGATTTTTTTTTCCATTCTAATATCTCTTTCTTTTCCAAATTATTAATATACAAATTACATAGTGTTCCTAATACAGTATTTGGACTTCCCATGACATTGTTTGTATATCTTGTTATCGAACTGAAAATATGAATTATTACAAACTACCTCCAATAGTTGCAAAAATTTGGCAGAAATTTGGCAAAAAGTTGTAATACTATTATTTATAAATTCCTCTTTATTATCTTGGCATAACCTTTCCTGCACCTGTACCAACGTGAACATTGCTTCTAAATCTAACATGAATAGCCGGACTTTTAGAGGAAAAGTCATCCAAATCATATTCCAATTTCAGTTTGTCTATTAAAACTTGAGCATGTTTTATTATTATTATTATTGTTGTTGTTGTTGTTCAAACTATGGTAATTCCTTTAATATTTTACTCAGGAAACGTCGAAGATTTTGTGTTGGTGCCCCAAAAATTATACGTTTATATATTAATCTTTATACTTCCGAAAAATCTAAAACTTAATTTACTTTCATGCTCTGGTACAATCGTCGTCAGGATTGCCTGAAACGCTCAAACATGCCGGGGGTACCTTGAATCGTTGTACATAGATCCACAATGCGTATATTGGGAACCACTGTATCGTTCACTAGCGTTTTCAGATAGCCTTGAAGAAAAAAAAGCCCAGAGGATTTAGGTCGGGGGAGCAAGCCGACCAAGCTTTTGATCCTCCTCTGCCAATCCAACGGCCAGGTTAGCCATAATAGACTACGTGCTGATCATTCTGTAACATCTAAATAAAGCATTTCCACACCCATATTCCTATGAACTTTTTCCATTATTTTGCTACGGTGCACCAAGTTTCGACAACCATTTCAAAACCACCCTGTACATAGATTCTTGATTGATTTTATAGAATTTTTAATATATATATATATACACACAAGGCTTTTTTGCTGCCATTACGATCTGCGGTAAACTTTTTTGCTCTTTTCTGAGTACCGATAAACTTTTAACAATAAAAAGATTCCGAAATTTATCAACAGTAGTATTATACGCAGCAGAAAGCTATAATCAGGTCCGCTAATTGAATGATTGCAAGCTAGTGCTGCCATCTTCTGTGGTTAACTTGGAAGTTGACGTTTTTTCCGTCAGTGTCTAGTGTGGTCCGTGCTAGTCGATTGCTTCTTCTAGATTGTGTAGATTAAATGCGTCGATGGATTTTCGTCATGAATTCTAAAATTACTCTTTCTCGCGTGCAGCCCCGCAACAACCAGACTTTTTAACAATGAAGTCAATGAGTGATGGGACGGGAGCAAAGCCATTGGGATGGCAAATGGGGCGGAAGGGAAAACCAGTCAAGTTTTTTTTAAGAAATAAAAAGACAAAACAAAAGATATCTTGACTGATACAAACAATGAATTTCAAGTATCTATCCGAAACAAGTAAACTCCAAATTTTGAAAATAGAAAATGACAACAGTACACCATCAACAGCATTCAATCTTAAAAGCATTTTAAAACAGATTTTATTTTTTACCCTAATTTTCTAGCAGAGTGAGACTCATAGTCTGCGTATGTCCCTCTAATAATTTTTGGATCGGCAGATGATTCTTCTTAAAATTGGACATTCATATTTAAGTTCAGAGACTATCTTTTTTATATTAGAATTTTTTTTTTCTGTCCTCGTCGAGAAAATAGCGCGAGGTGACAAAAAACTCTAAAATAGCCTTAGAAGCGAAATGATGGATTCTATGGATGTCTTATTAATCCTCTTAATTCTAACGCATCCTTAAAAATAATATAAAATTAAAAAATGAATTAAAATTATTAATCTGAACAGATAATCCCAGGACCTTGTGATAAGTGCCGATCAGGGGTCGTATTAAATATATATACCATTCTAATTCTTCTTCCCATGATTATATATACACCTACCTAGTAGCGTGTTGGGCCTCCTTTAGTTCTCAAAACAGCCTGAATTCGTCGAGGCATGAATTCCACAAGATGCTGAAAACATTGTTGAAGTATTGTGTATCACGCGGACATACTGAGGTGTAGGCCTGGAGTGAACAGCCCGTTCCAGCCTATCCCACAAATTTTCAGTCCCGGGCTGCGATCCGGGGACTGAGCGGGCCACTGCAGAAAGGAAAAGTCATCGTCATGTTCCTCAAACCATCCCATAGTGATGTGGGCTTTGTGCACCGGTGCATTATCCTGTTGGAAGTAGCCATCTACTAGAGGATAAACATGTACGGTTGCACTTGGTCAGCTACGATGTTTAGGTACGCTCTAGCATCCTGACGTGCCTCCAGCGATATCAATGGACCCAACATGTGCCAGGAAAACATCCCCCACACAATGACACCGCCTCCACTGCCCGTACCATTTGTGCGCACAAGGGGTGTACCTAATAAAGTGGCTGGACTACTACTCGCGAATGGGCCCCAACGGACCACGCGCTAGATTCCCTGACAACGTCAGGACAAGGCTAGGACATCAAGAGACAAGATTCACTTCCCATCGATACACCTGAGAGAGTAAGTCCTAGGGGGAAACGGACGAAACACAGAAAAAAGAAAGATAGCCATGCTACGACCGGGATTCGAACCAAGGTGCACACTGGCCACACACCAGTCTTTTATTTGTTTTTTTCAAACGTTTGAATATGATAGCGAAATTAAGTATTTATACTATCGTTTTCAAGTGACCTTTAAACAAAATTTCTCAGTTTACTAACTAGAGATGGAAACTTTAAACTAGAGATGGAAACTTTAAATTCGGAGTAGAGGTAAATCTTTTAAACGGTCTTTAAGCTTTTTGCCTGAAATATTTTCTTCAGAAATTTAACGAATAGCGACTTTCTCTGTAAGTGATGTTGACATTTTAACGAAGTAGTTGCAAATTATTTTAAGAAATTTTTGTTAATAGCATCAATGCATTTTTTTTTTAATAAAGTCGGTAGAATTGGTTGTTTTTAAATTTTAAAAGAAATTATTTTATTTATCAATAATTTCTCTGTGAAAATGTCAAAATTCGTAAAATTTGTCAAGTTTATATTTACTTCTGTAACTATTCTTAATGAAATTTTCTCATTAATTTTCCTTTACTGAAATATTTTAACATGTTAATATTTTACTTTATTCAGTTGCTGAAGAATAAATAAGAATTGTAATAATGAGAACACTTTTTTTTTTTCATTTGGTTGAAGATAAAATTGGATTTTTTTCTAAGAAACTCGAATCGGAAGCAGCGTTGCACACATTTTGTGATGGTTCTCGTCTGATTGGTTGTTAGATGGAACGATGGAAGTTTGCATTGAAAGACCTAGTAATGCCAAATGATACTGCTTACCCATTCTTATTAAGTTTAAATTACATACGAAAAAGAGTAAATTTGGTCTTTTTTATTATTTATATAAAGATAAATGCATTTGTTCTGATATAAAAACTTTTTTTTTTTTTTTTTAAAAAAAAAAAAAATACCATACATTTGAATTTTTCTAGTAATAGACAATAGTCAAACAATAATTTATACATATCTTAGTTTAAAACTGTAGATATGTTTGATTTAACTGATTGATTTTATAAATCACAGAAAACCAGACAAATACGAACTTCTTTACAGTTATGAACAATGTTTTCTTGAAATTTTCAAATTTTCATCAATATATTTTAAGTGGAAAAGCTATAATGAGCATGTGAGTAAAAAATGGTTCCACAAACTCCTGGGATCACAAAATTTTAACATAAAATAGAATTCTAAATTTCTAATAATGTTGTATGAAATTAAAAATAGTATGTTTTTTAATTTATTTATTATAATTCACTATATATAAATATGAATAATTTAATAATAACAATAATTCTGGTAAATAACATCTTAAATACTGAAATATAGGAACTAGATTCATTAAATGTATCTGAATTATGGCACGTGAGAATATTTCATAATTTTAATAAAATTTGTTCTACTTAATAAAAGAAAAAGTAATATTAAAACTACCAGTTATGAAAATAGTTTAAGTGTACTGTATCACTGGCAGATAAATATTGTGCGTACGTTATTACAATAATACATAAAATTTTGTACAAGTGCAGGTAATATATAACAAGAAACAGCAGGATATGTATGTTTTTGAAATATGAATTCTATGATGGGAATTGCCATTCTCATACTCATTGGTAATATATTTCTTAGTAATTTCATTTCTGTGAATTACATTTTGAGAAGAAAATTATTAGTTTGCATTTCTTCCCAAAAGGTTTTCACCTGCTATCAGATTTCAGTGGTAAATTGTTAAATCTCTGATGCTATATTAAAGAACTGTACTCTTTTTAGTAATTTTATCACAGTATTATTTTTTTTTCCATAATAATAGCAAAAATGTGTTCATATATGTGTAAAAAATAAGAATACAAATTCAATTAAAAGTTGAGAAATACTGATGATACATTATATTTAAAAAAAAAAAAAAAAAAAAAAGTAATTTCAAAAATTGCTATGAAGTTTCATCAATGTTGGGTTTCACAAAAATACTCTGTAGTACTGTTGTAATGTACAACAATAAAATGTAGTAGACAGACACCTAATTTATTCTGGATGTTTTAAGGTATCAAAAAAAGATAGTCCTTTTGCAAATGTTCAAGAAATGATGGTTTATGTTTCTTGAGTGAGAAATACTGCTGAGTTAATAATTTATTCATGAAAATCTGACTCAGAACTGAGTGAATGAAGCATTTTCATGGAATGTTTCTTCAAACGCTTGGCCATTTTGTTTGCGAGATCTAAGGCATGCATCAGCTGAAGTTTTCGTACCTAATAAAAGAAAAGTTTTACATATTTTTAGTTGTCTAGAAAACTAAACCTCCATTCTTTTATCATTCAGATTAAATATACATTTTTATACTGCTTTTATCAGCTTAGTAGGATAATAATGAAATAAAAATATATTGAAAGATAAAAGTTCAGGATGTAAATGGTCAATTTTTGTCTTTTTATTGCTTCAAAAGTTATTTATTCTTTAAGAAAAACAATCTCCTGCTAATTCCCCTTTAATTTATATATATTATGAAAATTCAATTATTCTATTAACTTTAAGATATGGAAATACAGTCGAGATACAACTGAGGATAAACAGAGATACAACTAATCTATGGATTAATATTATTAAGTGTTAGAAAAGAAAAAAAGAAGGAAAGCCCTAATAACAATCTGAAAAGTTTTTTTTTAAAGTGGAATGGGAGGCATAGTGATTTTTTTTAAGAACAAAAGTATCTTACGGCAAAAGAAAAAAGAACCTGTTTATAATTATTTTATAATTTACCATTTGCTGCTTTCTTTATAAATCTCATTTGCCAAAAACGAAAAAAATAAATAATAATAATTTCTTCCTATCAATCATTATCAAATTTGTCTCTGAAATTAACATGTAATGGTTGTTGAAAAGGCAGATTGCAGCAGAAATACAATTACTCTGAATTACAATTACAATTACTCTGAAGTGCCAAAAAAACCTGGGATTCACGATGTGGCATGGACTCTACAAGCACTTTGTAGTACAGTGGTCACAGTGCACATCATGCATCCTGCAGTATGTCCCACTCTCACAATTCTGTAATGTTCGCTGATGGTGGATTCTTGACAGTGACAGTTGAAGTGCCTCCCACATGTGTTTGATGATGTTTAAATCAGCCAACGGGGGAGGGGGGGGGGGACAAGACATGATGGCAAACTTAAGAGGTATGCTCCTTCAGCTTCAATAGAGTGACTGTGGCCTTGTGTGATGGGTGCATTGTTCTGTTGAAGGAGGCCACAACTCATTAGGTTAAATGCAGGACATGAACAGGTGTAAATGATCTGCAAGGATGATAATTTAATGGCTACCAGTCACAGAGGTCTGCAAACATTAGACATCCTGATGTGTGTCACTGAGCTCACCTCGTACCGTAACAGAGGCATCGCCGTCCTATACTGCATGCCAGTTGCCTTTGTCCACATTCGTCAAGGGCTTTTTTTTCTGGCCACAACAGTCTTGCACACTGGATGTTTTTCTTGATTAGTCAATTGTCAAGTGAATACGAACTTTGTCATAATTTCCAAGCTGGAGTGACCAAACTCCCGGGCTGCTGCAACCATACCCTTTCGAAGTAGTTAAAAGTCCTGATAAGCTGTCATTGGAGCTGCGAGTGATGCTACTTGAGATTGAGGAGATATCTGCCATTATATATACATCATTTGCAGATGAATTCCATTAACCGCTAAGGTGTTGTGGCATAAAAAGGACATGGTAGCCTGCTTCCCACTTTTTTTTTGGCATTTCAGTATATATATAGGTGTGTCAAAATTTTGGCTGTAGGTTCTCAGTAAAATAAACAAAAAGTTCAAAGAAACATGGGTACCAAAATGAATGGTTTCCCTGAAAAACCTAGTTTTCATTATTTATTGTATGGTTATTTTGTTTTTATTTTTGTTGGCACATTAAGATGCGGTAAAACATATTTCAAATAAAGTAAAACACTTATGCAAAATAGGGAAAGAATGATTTAATAAACAGTGTTAAAAAAACAAAACAATTAAATAAATAATGAACAGTCAGGATGAGCTGTGAGAATGACTAACCTATTACATTCTTGAAATTTGTGAAAGAATTCACTATCAATGTGAAGGCGAGCAGAAGAATGCATGTAAGCCAATGGTTTCACATTTTGAACATATATTATGAGGAAATAAAAGTCATTTCCATGTTTTGTTTTGACTATTATAACCATACAATGAATAACGAAAACTATTCATTTCTGGACCCATGTATATTTGAACATTTTTGCTTGTTTTATTGAGTAGAACCTTTGGCTAATTTTTGACACACCTTTTGAAATCACCATTGTATATAATGTAAATACTATATATTTTATATATTACATATTATAGTGAAATTGCAATAGTACATTTGTTTTAGTGACATAGAATGTAGTAAAAGAACCACACAATGTATACTCCAATTTCCTCCAAACTGTCAGACTGTACACAACCTGTTATTTCTCAAGAATAACATTATCTTTAGTAACCCCACAGCCAGAGCTATTATGGTTCCCGTGTATGTGTGTAACACCTTCCACAGCCCAAACTGTGAGCTGGGACCCCAAGAATCATACCTCGTTAGACTCCCCATGGCTTGAAGGTTTGGAGAGAAAACCTGACTTCTGGTCTAGGCCACTTCTGGTTTTAGGTGGTCATTGATTGAGTCAGGAAAATACTGGTAATTGGACAGAATTGGGGTTCTATCTATATTGAATCGATTACGAAAGAATATAATATTTACCCTTTGACCCAATGTGGCTACTTCTGGTTCAAAGAAGTTATTTTAAATATTATTACAAATCCAGCATGTAATTGTAATCATGTATTCCATAGCTGGAGCATACATTGAACACATTCTGTAACAGTCTTTGAATAATAAAGTAATGTTGCATTCAGACCATGTTTACAATGCCATATTTTCGCCTGGTAACAAAACTTTGAACCAATTTTTTTTTCTTCGGAAATCGTTTTCCAATGGTCTAATTAGCATACATACCAATTTTCCTTGAGTTGATTAAGAGCCTGCTCCAGGGAGCTGAGAGTAGGGTTACTTTAATTATAACCTTCCTGTATTATGTTGTTATATTATTGTCTTTAGCTTAAATAGAATTTACTGAAAATTCTGAAACTATTTTAACTGTATTGTTATTTTAACCTTTTTTTGAATTAAAAAAAAAATGAAAATTTGTTTTAAAGTTTTTTTTTTTTTTTTTGAAAATCTGGTTTGGAGATCAAATTTTTTGTCATTTTGTCAATAAAATCTTTACTTTCTCCTTTAGTCCTTCAATCAAATACAAGTCATGTCAAATAATCTAAAGTAAGTTCCTGTTAATCTGGTATCAATTTTCAGTTTTTTAATATGATATATTTTAAATTTAAAAACACTTATAAAAATTATATGAATTATGAAATAGAAAAATGTATGATACAAAAAAAAAAAAAAAAAAAAAAAAAAAACTCTAATTAAAACTGTTTAAATTAGGGATGTAAAAAAGTACTTAACTAAAATTGACTTTTGTTTCCCCCTAAAATGTATAAATTTAATGTTTGTTAAATTCACTCCCCTTTCCTAAAACTCTTGATTTATTTTTGGTTATTAAGTAAAGCATTAAATTTAAGTAAGAGATATTGCATCTTTTGTTAAATTCTCCATTTTTTTAATTTTCATTGCTACTGCTCTATAAAAGACAAATGACAAAAAAAAAAAATAATACCTAAGTATTATCTCTTACAGCTCAAAAAAAATCTTCTTTAAGTGCTAGGACCTTAAACGCTGTCTATATTCAGACATGCTTACAGTGCCATATTTTCACCTTTCACCACTTTGAACAATTTTTTTTCCTTCGGAAATTGCTTTCCCACGGTTTAATTAGCATGTAGTCAAATTATGGAGAAATAATAAATTTGAAGGTACCTCAAGATCATCTTCACTGTTCTCCTCCGCTGTTTGGGGATTTTGCAATCCTAATAATAGAGAAGTTGCTACAGCTTCAGTTTTCTTTAACAGGCGAGTACAGCTTTTACAACTAAAAACAAAAAAATAGTTCCAAGGTAAATTTCTGCCTACTAAAGAATATTAAAATAATGAAACAGCAGAAGCTCAAACTTCAATTAAATGCACTTCTGTCAAATTCAGGGTTTTCTTGTTCTTGACCCCCTTACACCAATATTTGCCTTATTGATAGGGGTGCATGATAATGACATTAAAAGTACATTTCCAAATAAAAAAAAAAAAAAAATCAAAGCACAGTTATACAATTTTTCTAAAGTGATCTCAAAGATACTTTTATCCTAATCATATTGCATTCCTTTGACTTTCAGTAATTTTTTTCTAAATAACCATCTAGAACTAACTATGCAATTCTTTTGATCTCAATTAAATTTAGGCTTTTTTCTGCTGTTTTCAAAGAAGTTTATCTCCAAAACCAAATGGTACAAAAAAAAATTCCTGAAATTATTATATTTAAAACTGATTATAAGCCAACCCCTACTCTTAACACAAGCAATTCAACAAATGATGGCCATTATCTTGTAATTCAAAGAAGTAGAGACTGTTGAATTTCTAAGTAAGAAAGCTGCAACAATAAATACATTTTATTCATTTAAGCATGACAATCGTTTTGTAAACAGATATACTCTTGGGCAGACTAAATTTGCACTCATTCTAGAAATTTAAAGATCTTTAGCACATAAAAAAATTGTTGGTGAGCTCAGCATTTGTTGGCAAACAGTTCTTTCAACAGCAACTTATTGGCAATATCCTCCAGTTTACAAGTACATTCATGCTTCAAGTGTTTTTCTTTGGTTTGAATAAGTAAATTCATCTCTCCTTCAGTCTATCAATCTAAAGCATTGCTGAATTGTGAGATTAGATATCTCTTTTTTTTTTTTTAAGATAGAGAGATGTTGATTTAGTGGAATATACTTGTATTTATGGAAGAACTAAGTGGCACTGTTGTTGTGAGATTTTTCAGCTTTTCAGAAATCCATAATCCCAACATGCACACCATTAATTACATTAAAAGAAAGAAATTGTTTTCAAATGAAATTTTAGTTCTAGTGTGTTACGCAAAAGATTTCTATATTTAAAAAAAACAAAACAAACATCTTTGTGCAAAATAAGACCATGTAACTCAGACTCATTTTTTACAAGACTCGAAAGACCTGGAATAATTTTTTTTTTTAAATAAAGATAACAGCCTTAACGGTCCTGACATGAACATACATTGATATTTGTTTGTGATCTTTCTTTGTTTCTGTTTGCTGCCTTCACCCCCCCCCCCCAAATTATATATATGTAGATATGAGCATATATGTCCTGTCAACAATGACGGGATAATAATGTGACGACTTTTAGTCTAGATAGAGTACTTGGGGGACGTTCATTAATTATGTGAGCTCAAAATGGGGGGGGGGGGTCCTGGCAAAATCTCACCAAATCTCATTTAAAGGGGGGGGGGGGGGG
>JAFIDM010009631.1:301181936-301256975 GCA_023159025.1 Thereuonema tuberculata
GGGGGGGGGGGGGGGGGGGAAATCAATGAAAATCTCACATCAACTTTTTAATTCAGAGAACATACATATTATACTAGATTTTTTTTGACTTTTTGAAATCTCAAGTGAGAGGGAGGGGGGGGGGAGTCCAACCACATCTTACCAAATCTCGCCAAGGGGGAGGGCCAAATGTTTTAAAAAACACCTCACATAATTAAGGGATGCCCCCTTTTGCCCGTCATATGTATATGTCCGATAGCAATTGGTTTTGTTTTTTTGATGAGTACTTTGATGTTTTCTCTGTTTTGAGAATGTAACAATACAACATAAAGCTGGCCATCAGAAAAAGACCTGCCCTATCGAACAAGTGATATTTACATTAAACACGGGGTGAGTGCGTTACCTTACACACAGACAGATAGATCTGGAAAACTATATGATAATTTCTATTTAATAGAATGGTTTGATGAATGATGAATAAATAAGAATATTTAACAAATAATTTGAATATAGTCCGCATGGAGTAATGCATACGGCATCTGACTTCGGATCAGTAGAATGCAAGTCGATTCCTGTCGCGGACATTTCATTGAAGAAGTTATTTCTATTTTAACAGGAAATTAAAAATTATTTTATAAACCCCCTCGAAATTGTAAAGGCTGCTGGGGAGGTTGGGATACAGAGGTTGTACCGGGGGATGAGGGTGGTGTGGAATGAGAAAAAGACCCCTGAAGATTGGAAAAAGAGGACTAATTGTCCCAATTTTCAAGAAAGGGAGCAGAAAGGAGTGCAGGAATTATAGGGAGTCACTCTAATATCACACTGTGCCAAGATATATGAAAAGATTTGGGAAAGTAGAATCAGAGCAAAAGTTGAGAGGGATATGAGAGAAGAGCAGTTTGGATTCAGACCTGGGAGATCTACAGTTGACCTCATTTTTGCAGTGAGACAACTCCAAAAACATCACTATGAATTTGAGGAGGATATTTGGATGTCCTTTCTAGACAAAGAAAAGGCACATGATAGTGTGTGTAGGAAAAAGGTGTGGGAAGTAATGGAGAACATGGGGGTGGATAAAGGGACTGTTAGTAAGGAAGGAGATGTATTGTGGAAGTGTGAGTTGTGTTAAAGTGGGAGGGAAAAGAACTGACTGGTTCAAACAAAGGAGTGGTCTGAAACAGGGTAGTGCACTGTTACCCCTGCTCTTCATTGTGGTCATGGATGAGATTTTGACATGGGTGGCGGAAAGAGTTGGAGAAGATAATATGAAGGCAATGGTGTTTGCAGATGATCTGATGGTCTGGGATAACAAGGAGGAGGAGATTCAGGAGCAACTGGAGGCTTGGGAAGAAACGGTGGGTGAATATGGGATGAAATTCAGCATAGGTAAATGCGAGATTCTGTTGACGACCAGGAAAAAGAATAGACCGGTGAGTGGGATTACACTGGGAGGAGGACTGCTAAAGAGGGTGGAAAGTTTCAGGTACTTGGGAAGCATGGTGGAGGAGAATGGGAGAAATGACGAAGAGATTACGGAACGTGGCAGACAGGCAGAAGCTTTCCTAAGATGCATTAGGAGTTTCATGTGGAATAAGGATGACCCGCAAAAAAGCAAAGAAGTGTTGTACCGATGCTACTATGTCCTATACTGACATATGCATTGGAAAATGGATAATGAAGAAAAGAGATGTAAGCACATTGACGGCTAGTGAAATGAAATTCCTGCGGGGTAGGTTGGGAGTTACTAGAAGAGATAGGGTGAGGAATGAAAGGATCAGGGAGATAGTGAAAGAGCCCCTGCAGGGAAGGATCGAGACTTCTAGACTGAGATGGTATGGACACTTAAAGAGAATGGAAGAGAAGAGGATTCCCAGGAGCAACCCTCGAAAATCCCACTTGCAAACTCGCAATTTGAGAGTAGAAATTAGGCACTTGCGAGTGGAAAAAATTACTTCGCAAATCGGTTTTTCCTAAATTCAAAACCTTGGCTGCTGTGCCAATTCAAATTTACCGGCTACCGCCTATTCAAATTCACTGGGATGTGAACTCCCGCGAGGGGTATTTCATGATGGAAGTTTTCTTTACCCTTCACCAATCACAACCGCCAATCACAACCCCAGTTCTATTTTTAGTTCGGCCAAATTTTATACACCTACCAATCGGGCGGGTTCCGCTGCTAATATAGGTATATCATATATATATATATATATGAAATTTTGCCGTTAATTAGCTAGCGAGTGTAAATTTCCATTTGCGAGTTGGTTTAGGTATAAATTTTCGAGGGTTGCCCAGGAGGATGCATGAAATGAGGATGCAGAAGAAAAAACCAAGGGGAAGACCAAGGGATAAATGGATTAAGGGAGTGGAGGAATGTGTCCGGATGAGAGGGGAGGACTGGAACAGGGTGACAACGGAGAGATGGTGGGAGGTAAGGACTAGATGGAGAGGCTTATGTTCTAAACAGACCCAGCCTGAGGTTGGAAACTGTACTACACTCAGTAACAAAAAAAAAACGATGCACCTAGAAGGAGTTGTCCGATGGAGACAAAAATTGGTGGAGAGGAAGATTATATATAGAATATAAAATGATTAAACTTTCAGACAAATTGAATGATTTGTTTCAGAGTTACAGAGTTATAAAGTAACGAGCTCAATAAGGTGTTGACCCACCCTCTACCCTGAATGCAAGCTGCCACATGACGTGGCGTAGAGTGATAAAGCTCCCTGATGGTCTCCTGCGGTAATTCTTGCCAAATTTGCTCCAATTGTCGGGCTAGATCATCCACATTCCCTGGTGGATGCAGTCGCCTTCCCATCATATCCCAGACATGCTCGATTGGAGAGAGATCGGGGGATCTGGCTGGCCAAGAAAGTGTTTCACAAGCTGCAAGACAGGTCATAGCAACACATGCCGTATGTGGTCTGGCATTATCTTGCTGAAAAATAAGGCCAGGGTACTGCAAAAGGAAGGGTAGCAAAACAGGTCTCAGAATGTCGTCGACGTACCGCTGTGCTGTAAGTGTGCCGCTAATGACGACCAAAGGGGTCCGGCTATCAAGGGAAATGGCACCTCAGACCATAACTCCTGGTTGAGGGCCTGTGTGGCGTGCAATAGTTAAAACAGGATCGGCACGCTGCCCTAGGCGTCTCCAGACACGTCTGCGACGATCGTCAGGACACAGTTGGAAGCGGGATTCGTCGCTAAACACTATACGTCCCCAGTCAGCATCATTCCAATCGGATCGAGCCAAGCACCACTGTAATCTGGCTTGACGGTGCGCAGACGTGAGTGGCAGGTGGCGTAGCGATCGGTACGAGCGTAGATGTCGCTCTCTCAGCCGTCTGTGAATGGTCATGGTGGACACTCGTGTGCGGGTCGCACATCTGATGGTTGATAACGATGATTCAGGCGCTGTGACAGCTGATCTGACAATCACTCTATCCTCCCGCTCTGCTGTGGCCCTAGGGCGACCGCTACCTTCATGACGCTGAAATCTGCCATTGTCCACCCATTCCTGCCAGCATCTTCTAATCGCCGAATCACTTCAACCGGTATGACGAGCGATTCTCCGATTTGCCCAACCTGTCTCTTTCAATCCAATGATACGACCTCTTTCAAACTCTGACAGTTGCACGTAATGAGCTCGAATCCTGCGATCATTTTTCCGTCATTGAAAGGTATCCTAACTCGCAATGCAACAGAAATTTTGACCGTCAGATTGAGAATCGCTTCTTATATACACCTGCTGAGTGCGCAGTTCCGATGAGCTGTAGCTCTCGCTATTCATTCACTGGACACCAAAGTTTAATCATTTGCATGGGCGATTTCATTACAATCGGACAATTCCTTCTAGGTCGTCGTTTTTTTTTTGGTAATGAGTGTAGATAGTACCATTAGAGTTGATGTCCCCGACAGTTATTGATAGATATTTTAAATAAAATTGACTATAGGTGGAGATGAGTAAACAGAAAATGACCTACAAAAGACAGGTAAATCAGATGTCTTGCAACAAGGACTTTTCTAAATTTCATCAAAGACAAATAACAAGAATTATTTAAATATTGAATAATAATAAAAATGCCACTTTTCTTCTTCACTTTCTCTGTAAATAAATTATGTATTTTTTTTTCTACATTTAATCTACGAAATTTGATTTGTAATCTAAGAAACTTAAAACAATCATGGAAAAGAAAAAAAAAGAAAAATTATCTCAAACCTGTGATGGTCAGTTGATTCAGGTTTTGAGATGCCTGCTCCATCTCCACTCTTCCACTTTCGTTTGCAGCTATGGAAATGTTTTGCTTTGGTACTTGGCAATAAATCCACAGGTAAAGCAGCTGTTTCAGTTTCTTCCATATGCTCAGCTGATTTCTCTTCATCACTTTTATCCGATACGGAGATGGAGCTGCTTTCATCTGTTCTCGGGATGATTGGGACCATTTCTTCTGTGCAAGTAGATTCTGACTCACTGCAAGGTGTGGATAAGATTCCTCGATTCAAATTGAGTTGCACAGCTACCGAAACTGATGTCACATCACTATCAGTTTGGGAAGCAGGAGACATCGCTGTCACTGCATCAGTCATATTAGGACAGAGCTGCGTAAAAGCATCTTTCGAAAGCATGTCTGATTGTATCCCAATGGAGGAATACATCTGCTGCTTTTTTTGCTGGTAGGTGACTGGATAAGCTTCTGCTTGAGTATCAGCATCTTTCTGAATCACCTCTGATTGTATTCCAACAGATTTAGTTTCTACCGACTGAAATGTCAATTGCAATTCTGAACTATGACTATTATCTGAGTTTGCAGAAGGACTTCTTGAAGGAGCCGAATCGATTATCATTAAATTATTCAAGCTGTCAGAACACTTTTTATTAAGACCAAATTCTTTATCATCAGTTACATCCTGCATATATCTGACAAAAGTGTGACTGTCATGTGAAATGTCACTTAACTGATCAGAATTACAGGTTGCCATTGTTCCAAGAGATTCATCAAGTTCTTTTGGGTATTCAATCCAGCCATGGCTAATGCATATGTTGTCTGATCGGTCTGATTCTTTCCGACCAAGGGTAGTTAAAGAGCTGCGGGAATTCACGCCCCCATCAATAAAACCTTCCGATACCAAAGGGTAATTTTTTTCTGAGTAAACTGAACTACGGCACTTTGGAAGTTTCTTCGAAAGAATTTGGATAGCCGAAATTGGAACAGGAGACAGACAATTCACTACTTGCATGTCATCTATAGGTCTTATGGGAGAGGAAGTAATGCTACGAAGTAATGCTCGATTGTTGTTTTGTGTAACTATTTTTTCAGAATTCATTTTATCTACATTTCCATCAGAATAATGATTTTCTCGACATGTATAATTTTTAGGAAACTGCTTTTTTCCATTTCTTTTTAAGTGTTTATGTGAGTTCCATGACCTCTCCTCTGACAACTGAGGGCTGACCACTGGAGAATATGCTTCATCTTTCAAATCTGCTGTTGTGGGAGTAGTAGCATTCCAACTATCTAGAGATGTATCAACTTCATTCATTCTGAAGGTCACATTCCCCTCATTCCTGCTACTCAATGGTGGCCATGGTCCTAATTGAGCTGTCATTTCAGTTATGTCTATACAAGGAAGACTTAGAAAAACGTTGGAAGAAGGCTCAATATCATCAGTTTTACAGCCTACATGTTCAGTTTTTTCAGATATTTTAACAGAGTCAGAGTCTTTAGCATTCAATGTGTCATTAACACCATAAAAGCCATCTGCTGCATTGGATTTACTATCGGAATCATCACTTTTAATTGTCAACTTTGAATTTTCCCTCTCTGGTATATGCTGAAGAGAAAGATCATTTATTTTGGTGACTGGGGAATACTGATCTGTTTCATAACATTGGAATGAATGTGCATCATCACTAATACTGGAACTGCTCAGATTTTCACAAAACTGGCAAAATTTTAGAGGTTTTCCATGACGACGACAGTTGGCAGATTTAAATAAATCTGACTCTGATAAATGGAAGTCACTTTGCAGGTTCTCTCGAGGTGAATTTTCACTGCAGTTCCACTCCTCATTTTCTTTATATAATGAAGTTTCTAATGGAGCTGTTCTGGGCCGACTGTTTTCTCCCTCTAAAACATATTGGCAGCAAGGGCAGGTGGCCTTATAACTAATTCCTTCATTTTCAGCATTTTTAACTTTATGGCAAATTGAATCAGATTCAGGTTTTTCTGAATACAGGATATGATGTAACCCGCAACAGTGAAGCACTGTTCCACTTCTGCTGGATGGTAAATGGGTGTTTTTTTGTGACTGACAGCTGTTATCATTCATGTCAATTATGTACATATTCTGCCAATTGTTACACTTAGTTTTATAGTTGTCTGCATTATTGAAAGGAGAGCCACAGTTATTACAGACGTGAAGACGATGTTTGGAAGAATCTCTTTCAAAATCTGTCTGACAGGACTGACTACACACTTTGGATGTGTCCTTTTCTTGTGAGTTTTTCAAGAATAATGCTTCTCTCAATTGCTGAATCTGCTCATTTAATTTTTGAAGAACTAATCGATCTGGAACATTTTTTTCCTGATCGAATTCGCTCTCTTCATTTATAAATGCATACGCTGCTGAAACCATAGAAGTTCGATCGGTTGACTTTGGGATTGGAATACATGGAATCGAATTTGGTGCAGGATAATAAATAAAATCTAGTTCAGTAACATTCTCACTACTGACTTCTGTGGTTTGTTCTGGAGAAGTCATAACTGGTAGAATGTCTTCATTTATGCGATTTCTTCGAAACTGTACAACTGGTTTAATCAATTCACACACATCAGGAGACAGTAGTTCTTGTTTTGATTGTATATCATCTGGTGCATCCATCCGAAAAGTATTCAGAAAAGCAATAGGACTGTCATAGTTTTCTTTTTGCTCAAGAAGAGATATTGTTAGAGAATGAGCTTCTTCACTTTCATTGTTCTCTTTAGAATCCAACTCAGTAGTAGTAGTTTTTCCTGAAAGTCGTTTTTTAACCTCATCCAATAATTTCATCACAACTGATTCTTTACTTCTAGAACCAGTATCATCTGATTCAGTCATACTTTCTTCTACTTTATTTTTCAATATAGCACACATTTCACTGAGCTGTCTGTCAGCTTCTTGGTTTTTTACTACTTCGTCATAATTCTCAATTTCAGAAATAGATAAAGATGGAAATATACACTCAAAATCATTATTTTTATTACTGTTCAAAATTATATCAGCTACTTCTTCCAAATTCAAATCTTTATCTTTGTTTTTCTCAATTTGGGTCGAGATCATGTTGTCTTCTGATTTATAACATTTCTCAATTTTCACATCGTTTCCATCAGCCAAACAATAACTCTTTCCATTGCTTGACTGAATTTTTTCCACAATTAAGTTGTCTTCAACTTTGTGAAAATCTTCATTTTTATTTATTACGGCACTGTGACTAAATTTAATTTGTGAGTTTTCAAATTTTAGGGATTCCAAGTTCTGTGCTTCCTGAGATTTCTTGTTTCCTATAAAAGTTTCTGCTTTATCATCAGTTTCACTTAATAATTGGCTGCTGTTTGCTGTATTTATATGATTGGTTTTATCCTTAATGCCTTCACTATTCTTATTAGATTTGGTTAAAGTAGTATCTGATTTGTATGATCTAGTATGATCACTGCTATTCCAAGGAGTTTGTTGACTGCTATCATCTTCTTTATACATGACCTTCAGTAAAGCTTTCACAACATTCAGGCATTCACTTTCACTGCTGCTCTGACGTTCTAATTGCTCTTTGGAGGCATTTAAATTAATGGAGGACAAAGACGTCTGATGTTTTGCTATTTGCTCTACATCAGAAATTGACAAGTAAGCGCTCTTCTGACAAAGAAATGCTAACATGTCCTCTGAGGACAGCTTCTCTAAATTGGACGGAATGCTTTTGCCAGCACTATGACAGCCACTGTCTACTTCAGATAGAGTATGTTGTGGACTTTTTCCTTTCTTCATCAAATCATCAAGTTTTGGAGGTTGAGCTTCAGTTGTATAAGGACAAACAGTATTTGCCTGTAAAAAGAAAATTAGCTATCAGTTATTAATTAAAACAAAAAAACTATATACAACTGCATATTGTTTTTATAGTAACGACAAGATTTCTTGAAGAATTTTCACTTTTAATTTTGCTTAAAAGAGGGTCAGTGTTTATTACACAGTCGGAAGTCAAGCTTCTTAACTGAAGAAAGGCAAAGCATTGCTGAAATGTCTTATCACTCCAATCTCTCTTTAAGAAGAAAAAAAAACTTCAAAACAAAAAAAAAATCCTTTAAAGAATCAAGGAAAAGTTTAATTCCAACTATTTTTTAATTAAGTCCAAACTTAATTTAATTTTTAAATTATTTTTTTAATTAAGGCCACTGTTCTATCAGTTTGTTTTTCACGTTCCAAATTTAACAGTCTTCCGCTCAAATAGCTGCACTGATTAATATGTCAACAATCAAAAGGTTACTTTACAATTAGCTAGTACTATTTCATAAAATATTTCATAGAAGCAAGAGTTCATTAAAAAATTAACTGCCGCTTAACTTTTCAGATGAACATATCCCTATAGCTAGTTTGTTTCTTTAATCGCACACATATTTCAGTGAGATTTGTAATGGCGCAAGAGTGAGGCTAAGCTGTGCCAGGAACAAGATTTGAAATTAAGAACAAACGAGAGAAACATACACAGAAAACATCTAAGCCCACACTTGGATTCAAACCCATATCAACCCTGTTACAAGTGCTTGACCCCTCAAGCTGGTGGTCGAATGGCTCTGTAGCTAGACTTAAAAAAAATAATCATTAATAAATGATATAAAATAACATTACCTAAAATTTATGAAATCTGAAGTAAAGTTGCCTAATTATTTAAAAAGTTCTCTATCAGTACAATGAGATACTCAATTCTTCTCTAGAGCAATCAAAAGAGGAGCCATCCCAGAAATCTCAATGGCTTGAATGTAAAACAAATGCTGGCAGTAAATTTTATATACACATATACATACACTAGTGGCCAAAATTGTGGAAACCTTTTAGAAAATTTGTGTTTTGGGGTTTTGTGGCTCTGAACATCAACTGTTTTTAAACTAATATTATAATATTATACATCATTAGAAACATAATTTAATGCAGAATGTAATGAACTAAACTGTATTGAATTATAATTATTCTGTCAAAAGTTATAGCCAAATAACCAAAAAAAAAAAGGAAACAACTGCTTCAGTAAAAAGAAGTGAATTTTCTTAAAGTTAAAACCGACCAATGAGAGTGATTGTTTTGAAAGCCAATCATGTGCTGTTATGATACAGCAAGGAACCAATAAGGTGCTAGTATGAATTGCCTCTAATTTCAATTAGTATTAGCAGTCCTATTCAGTTGTCAAGAGTGTAATCAAGTTGACCGTACATTTTTGTTGTTGTTGTTTGTTTTTTTTGGTTCGAAGTTTAAGAGTACTGAAAGATGACAAATAGATTATAAGGTTTGACCGGTCACCTAGGAAAAGAACTAAAATACTAATTTTGCACGAAGAAGATCCGTTCACAACACACCCGATAAAGACAGGAAAAGGTGTACAGCAGCTGTTGATGACAGAAGAATTAAAAGACTGAGCTTAATTAACAAAAGAACATCATCTAATTCAATTAAAAATGAATTATCAGAAAGTGAATTTCATGTGAGTGCAAGGAGTATTCAATGCAGACTCAGACTTCGCTTTAAATTCCAGAATTCCAAGGAAAAAGTCACTTCTATCTCCCAAACAAAGAATGAAGAGATTAGAATGGGCTAAAAAACATGTTAATTGGGCAAAAGAACAATGGGATCAGTAATTTGGAGCGATGAGACCAGAATGTCCATATTTAGCAGAGATGGAATAAAATATGAGAGGAGGAGAATTGGAGAAGATTTGTTATCTGACAAGGGAACGTCGCGAAGTGTTACTCTGAATTTGATATTGGTTTATGGGTCACTTTATAGACTTTTTAACACTGAGTCCAAATTTGAAATTCATTTTCATCTCTAGTTAATAGTTAACTTAAAAACTTTTAATTTGTTATAACTTTTTAACAAATGGAGATAGAATAAAAATTCCAACGCATTAATGCTACTTGCATACATGACTATCATGTGTGTCAATATGTAATGAATCCGTCAACTAATTTCAAAATGGTGGACCGAAAATCCTAAATTTACGGCACTTTCAATGAAAAATAGGCTCATCCAACCCTAACTCAAAAACCAATTGATAGGTGGCAACACAGGGCAGTTACAGCAATTTGATAATAGATGGCGCCTATGTGCGCAGCCAAATAAAACCAATAAACTTATTTAAATCTCCTTAACCAGAAATACAAATTAAAATTAAAACATACAGAATTATAAAGAAATGAAGCCACTAGGAAAGCATCACTATAACTGTAATTTTATTAAAAGCTTAACTGACAAATTTACATAAAATTCAAATCGCAACTTTAATTTTTACATGAGTATGCAATGTACATATTTAGGCCTAGCTTCACTTACACTTAAAAAATGTTTATACTACTTTAATTGTGAAATTTCCTGCTAGAGGCGCTTTATTCGGATACTTCAAAAAAGCCAATTGGAATATACCTTTTTTGCTTGTGTTTCGTTCACTTAACCCACTTGGATACTTCGATAACCCAATTGGAATATACCATTTTGTCTTATTTGTTTTCTTCACTTATCTTGACCTTGAACATGGCTTCACTGGAAGGTGTGACAAAACATTGCGGGGATATCTCGAAAACTATTAACCGGAGATGAAAATGAATCTCAAATTCGGACTCAGCGTTAAAAAGTCTATAAAGTGACCCATAAACCAATTATCAAATTCAGAGTAACACTTCGTGACGTTCCCTTGCACTGTACCTTAAATGAAGCATACCGTTAGTATCATGATCTGGGGTTGCATGACAGCTAAAGGTGTAGGCAGAATTTGTGTAATGGATGGCACTTTAAATGACAAAATACATCGAGAAAAATACTTTAGCCAAAACTAAAGCCTTCGGCACGTGACCTTTTTCACGATAATGAGACCTATGTATTTCAGCAGGACTCAGCTCCTTGCAATGTTGCTGCTGTCTGTAAAAAGTGGTTTAAGGAAAATACTTAAACTTATTTAATAATAGCCAGGTAATAGCCCTGACTTAAGCCCTATAGAGAATTTGTGGAGCATTTTGAAGAAACATGTCAGTCAGAAGCAACCTAGGAATAAAACACAATTAATAGAAGCTATAATTCAATCTTGTTACCATATTATAACACCTGATGAGCTAAAACACTTGGTTCACTTCATGGAACGCTGCTGTAATGCCGAAATTGCCGCAAAAGGTTTCCAGACGAAGTACTAACAGAAATGATGAGAACTTATAAAATAGGTTTCATTATGGTTTTACTGCATAATTTTTTTAATAATTGTATTTTTTTCTCATAAATTATATTCAATTGCATTATATATATTACATTGTTTTCTAATGATGTTTAAAGTTATGGTGTTAGTCTAAGAAAAATGGATGTTATGAGCCAGCAAACTTGAAAAACACAAATTTTCTAAAAGGTTTCCACAATTTTGGCTACTAGTGTATGTATATATACACTGCCTGATAAAAAAAGTGATGCACCCAGAAGGAGTGGTTGGAAGTGAATGAAACTACATATGCTGAAAGATCATGTGACTTAATTGAACTGATTACAATACGGGATGAAAGAGACAATGCCGTTGGCAGTTACAGGTGGAAAATTGTCGCCAGGTCAGTAGGGTATCGCACCTCCTCTGGCCGCAATTCATGCCCTTATGCAGTTCGGAATGGTGTCAAACAGCTTTTGGATCCTATCTTGAGGCAAGTTCATCCACAGTTGTTGCAGCTGTTCCTCTAGATCCTGCAGGTTGGTACAGTGACGGAGTCCCCCTTCCAATGTCATCCCACATGTGTTCAATGATGGAGAGGTCCGGGGGATCTTGCTGGCCACGCGAGGACCTCAACATGCTGTAGGCAGTCCATAGACACCCGCGCTGTGTGTGGACGTGCATTATCTTGTTGGAACACTGTCCCAGGGTGGTGTGCCATAAGGGGTATGACGTGCAGACGCAGAATGTCTGTGATGTATCGCTGTGCCGTCAAAGTCTGCCAAAGGACTATTAGAGGTGATTTGAACGCATATCCGATGGCTCCCCACACCATGATGCCCGGGGTTATGCCTGTGTATCTCTCCATAATACGGACAGGATGTGCCCTCTGCCCTTGACGCTGCCACACTTGAACACGATGGTCATTGGAGATTACGGCGAAGCGGGATTCATCACTGAATATGATGTGACGCCATTCGTCCTCTGTCCATGCCTCCCGGGCACAGCACCAATCCAAATGCCGACGTCGGTGTTCTGGTGTCAATGGCAATCGACGCATGGGGCGGTGGGACCCCAATCCGGCGAATGCGAGTCGTCGAGCCACTGTGCGGGAACACACAGGATGTTGTAGAGTCGCCAGTACATGTTCGCAGATGGCAGGTGCCGACGTCATGGGATTCCGCACTGCTTGGCACACAATACGACAGTCCTCCTTCTGGGTGGTGTTTCTTGGTCGACCCAAACCTGCACGACGTTTATGGGTGCCCTCATGTACCCACTGATTCTAACATCGGGCCACTGACATCTGAATGGCCCACATGCCTGGCAATTGCACGATACGACCAACCAGCCTCATGGAGTCCCACAATGCGGCCTCTGTCAAATGCAGTCAATTGGTGGAAAGGCTATTGAACGCATCTGCGCGGCATCGCGGGTGCTTCGTACTGTACGTCAACGTCGTTCTTCACTGTCTGGCTCACAGCAGTTGACTAATAACAATTGCACAACAACAGGGCGATGACATCACGAATGCACTCTGGTGGGCGTTCTAGACATTACAGATATGTGTGAATCTAATCATTTACTCACACATCAATGGCATGCATGTATACCGAAATGGGATAATATTGGACCACTCCTTCTGGGTTCATCACTTTTTTTGTCAAGCAGTGTATATAAGGGTGGTCCAAAAATAAAAATTTTGAAAATTGTATTCTCCACAAGCCTGCCCTTATTCTATATGTTATTATAGAATTGAGAAAAAAAAATTCGGGTGACCTGGTCAATATTTAGGGGTCCTATGATTTAACACTTTATATGTCAAAGTGAGAGTTTTACTAAAACACCGATATTTTGGTAAAAAAGCTTTACTAATGATATAAATATCAACAAATATTTAACATACTGTAAAATAAATTGCAAATGAAACAAACCAGCACAAATCTAAATAAAAATTGAAATTGCCTCTCTGTTTTAGTTATGGGGAAGGAGTTGGGCTGTTTTGTCCTTCTAGGACTCATCAGCCCAACCCCCGCCTTCCCCTGATAACCCAACCAGAGAGGCAAGATCACTTTCTGGTGGCCACGGACCAACCTGGCCGTGACCCCCCAGAGCAAGAAAAACAAGAAAATTAAAAAGTGTGTAAACTTTCACACTTAATACCTTATTCCTCCGGACCGGAGGCTATGAAGGCATTTAACCCACTAAAAACAGTTAAAAAATATACAAATCAACAAATATTTAACGTGCTGTAGAATAAATTGCAAATGAAACAAACCAGCACAAATCTAAATAAAAATTGAAATTGCCTCTCTGTTTTAGTTATGGAGAAGGAGTTGGGAACAGCTGTTTCGTCCTTCTAGGACTCATCAGCCCAACCCCCGCCTTCCCCTGATAACCCAACCAGAGGTATAATGATATAAATATATATAGAAATATTGTGGAAAAGTTATTTTACATTTACAGTGGTCATAATTCAGGTTTCTGAAATGTTAATGTTACATATAACATTTTGTTGTTGTTTACTGAGATTTAATAACATTATTGGCCATCAGCGTCACCTTCTTGGACGTTGGCAACTTTTTTTCTGTGCAGTTAAACTAATCAAAGAAGGTACTGAGACTGTTCCTTGTTTTTTGTGATACTGGTATTAAATGTTTGAATCACAGCAATACCTCTTTCGGCACAGTTATTTACTACTTTCATTTTGCACACTTTATTTTTGAGATCGATGAAGTTAGGATTCGAAGGCCACAACTTAGGATCCTTGGAAAGGAAAGAAGCAGCTTTTTCTTTTCCGTTTGTGTGTAGGATGTCGAAGAGTTCTGTTGTTCACTGTGTGAAGTATGTCTCCAGAGGACTCTCATGCTTAAATGATTTACTTTCTACTCTCTTTCAGGGCTTAGCCTTCGGTGGGCGCTGTAGGTTTTTAACCATCTCAATTTTTGTTGCCTCACTGACAAGGGAATCAAAGAGAGCCAGTCCAACCAAATGTTTAGAAAAGAACCACAGGTGGCATTGAATTACAAAAGCAGCCTTCTTAATATTGCAATGGGATTTGCTTCGATTTGCTTTAACAGAATGACATCATTCGTAACAGCTTTCTCAGCCTTGGGTGCCTCATTCCAATCTCGACCATAGATAAGGGCTACAAACAAGCTTACTTCAGTGATCCCCTTTTCTTCTGCAGATGTAAGTGTAAACTGATCTTTGAATAATTAGATTTTAAGAGAATAAATAGCCTTTGCCATCCAACGTGCATTGTGCAAAACACCTGGGGCTCGGAACTTTACTTTTGATCCTGGGCTTGTACCTTCCAGAAAGACATTACATGTAATAACTGCAACAGCTCTAAGTAGTCATTTCGAGGCTGCTTTGACTGATGTGAATCCTCTAAAATGGCAGTATAGTAGCTCACCATTTCTTCCCTAAGCTTTTTTGTTTGGTCATTGAAGTTAAACAGATCATTTGTGTCTGGAGAATATATTTCCTTGTCAATATGAGGCAATTGTTTCTTGAAACGCTTAAATATAAGAACATCTGGACCCCCACTTACTCCAAAAGCTGTGCTGAAAACAGATGAGAGTGCAATTTCACAATTATACATGGTGCCTACATGGAATCCACACAAGACTAGTCTTTAAACTCTCTTCAAGAATAGTACATGCTCCAATCTTCAAGCCTGTACTGGCATCTGTTGTGTCAAATACTATAGCTCGCACATTTTTCCTTAGGTTCCAATCATCGAGAGCGTTGAGGCAAGCAGTAGCTTGTTCCTGGCCTAACTAAGACTTCTTAATAGTCTTCTAAGAGTAAATTGTAATAGTTGATTGATTTGTTTCAAAATCACCTGTAAACGGTGAACTTTCACAAACGAAAAATAAAAGTTTACAACTTTCAATTCATAGGACCCCTAAACATTCTCCAATTGATCCAAATTTTGGATTGGTAATTTACTTTGCATAGTTGAACAAGGGCAGCTATGTGGAGATAAATATTTTTATCTTATATTTTTCACATATCATTTTGGACCACCTAAATAACTTATATATACCTACACACCTACTCCAAAAATATTTATTTTCCTACCTGGATGACAACTACAATTCTCATTCTTTAAAGTATCAAAATAAAAGAGCAATACCTGTTGCAAGTGTGGGCTTTCTGTTGATGAAATAGCCTTTTCGTTATTGCTTTTCTCTTCTTCTGTTTTCAGTGGAGAAGCTATACTCAGAACAGGTTGTGAGACTTCCAAGGACTTCTGTTTAGGTTGTAGCGTCTGTAGTAGTGTATGTATTTTGATGAGGAGCTTCTTTGTGTCTTCCAAAGTCAAGTTTTCCAAAGAACTTCCAATATTAGTGAAAGAGTGCACTTCTTGTTGGAGGGAAATCAAACTATCCCAAAGGTAATTAAATACTTGGGTTTCCACTTCTGGATCCATACTGATTCCTTCCTCAACACATTCACGAAGGGAATCAACCTAGAACAAAAAAAAAAAAAAAAGACTGAATTTTTATACGTTTAATTCAGATTCTTATTTAAAAAAAATGGAGAAACAATGAAGTCCATGCTAATATCATAGAGAAAGGAAATCTTGATAAACTTTCCTGGACCCAAGGTTATTTTAACCATTTAGGTATAAAATATTACATTAAAATACAAGAAACAAATTAAAAATGCAAGAGAGGCCAAGAGAAATATTTAAAATGAGACTCTGAATATAAGCTTATTCAGATTCCACGTAATGAAATTTATGTAGAATCTGAATCTCAATTCCTATAATAAAAAGGATAGTTGTACATATACTATTTTTTAGATTCAATATAATATTCAGGATAAAAGCAAACCACTGGCGACAAACATTTGCTGTAATTGTCAATTTGAAAGAGAGATATAAGTAAAAATCACACCAAAATTTAAAGACAAAAGTTAAGTCAGTTCAAAACAGAATTCCTATCTGATATTGAATAAGAAAAACATTAAGCCACAATGGAAATTAAGTTTCTTAGATATGAAGCCCTGCACTTTGTTTATCCTGCTTCACATACAAAACTGGAAAATGATGATCATTAATTTGAGAGCTTCAAAACCTTTAATCATTTGATTCAAATGATATTTAGATCAGATCCAGAAATTTCTAATCTCCATCAAACTTGAACTGGCAGCAACCTTTAACTTTTATCAGCCATGAAGTTTATAGGATTGTTATTGACTGTTAGTTTCTTGCTAACATCTATTCTTTAAACACTATCTATTGAGACAGTAAATTTTCATAACAGATTTGATAACAACATGGGTTGGAGCAAGAATTCTGTATAATTTTTTTCTTGTTGTGTTTCACTTTCTGGATCAAAGCATGTTGCCAAATTAATCTAAGTAAGTTTTCATTCGAGTTATGATAGTACCTACAGGAATCACTTCAGTTGGTAACACTGATGCTTTTGAGGAAGTAAGGGATTTAAAAAAAAAAAACGCAACTAGTTAAAACTATTTCCAAGACTAAGTTGTTTGCAACTTTCCTAAAACTAATTTTGCATATGTGGATAAGTATTCATTAAGAAGAATATTTATCATATTATAGTTCGGTATGTAACAAAACAAACGACTTTGAATGTCACAAGCCTTTGTTGCTCATGCACACCACGTGATGACCTCATCAAACGCCGTCATGGAAACATGACAGTATGCTTATGTTGGTCGAAGCTTGGTAGATGGTCAATGGAGGAAAAAGAAATTATTGTGGAGCATTATTTTGCGCATTTGGAGTTGAACGTTCAAATGGACCCAGTTTGTTATACTTCGAAATGCATGTCGGGAATAGTTTCAACAATCACCACCCACAAACATGGGTATGTTAGCCATCATTAAAAAATTTCATTCAACGGGCAGCGTAAAAGCTGCACCAGACTTAAAATTACAGTGACAACAAATGTGAATCGAGGAAAGCTTCTTGAGCAGATGCTAGTCACCTAAAAGAAGTTTCCAGCAAACATCTTTAAAAATGAATCTTAGTCAAACACCTACGAGATGAATACTCAAGGAAATTGGTGGTTTTACCTATAAGATCCAGACCAGACAATGTCTGAGCAATGTCAACAAGGATGTGAGAATCACTTACTGTATGATGATGTTAGCGATGGCATACAATAATGAAGCGTTCCTGCCGAGTGTCTGATTTTCTGATGAAAGCCATATTCATTTGAGCAGATTCATCAATCGACAGACAACTCACTTTCTGGGACTTGGAATGGCCAAATATTGTTGAGAAACACCTCCACAGACAGTGTGTAACAATATGGTGTTTGGTGTCTGCAAAAGGCATCTTGGGCCCTTATTTTGTTGAGGATAATCATGGCAGTCCTGCGACTGTGACAGGTGCGGGTACAGAGAAAACATTGTCACACCATTTCTGAGGGATCTCATCATATTCTGCCATGCACGTAACCTGCCACTTCATATGCAATGGTTCCGCCAGGATGGGGTCACTCGCCACAAAGTGAGAAACCCACAAAGTGAGAAATGCAAAGTTTGGTAATCACATCATTTCTGTGGAACTGCCATCCCATATCTGTCTCATTCACCTGATCTTACACCACCAGATGCTTACTTTTGGGGTATGCTGAAGGAAGCCTTTTTCCGAGAGAACCCACTGGCAACCATTGGTCACATGCATCAGAACTTGAGTTATAGAAGACTGTAACATGCATCAGAGGAATGAAACAACATTCAGGGACATGTTTGAGAATCTCATGTTTGTTATGAGTACGAACTGCCTGCAACGCAATGGACAGCATATTAAATAAATGCTATGTCTCTGAAAATGTGGACATTGACTTCCATGTAGCACAAGCTTCCTCTACTGTTTATATTCTGTATGCCACATAAACCATTATTCTACATAAATATTTTAGTATCGTTTGTTTTGGTGCATAATGTATGTTAATTGACTTCCCTCACCAATGCTCACTTTTTGATGCTACTGCACTATCTATGTGCTTGTCTTTCCTTTATTTTTTTCACATTCCTCTGTCCTTTCACATATTGGTGATTAGAATTATTTTTCATTGGTAAATTAACAGATATAGAAATGCAGAATATAAACCTGTAAGGGCCATTCTTCAGTAACTATACAATTTCATGTCCCGGGCCATTTCAAACTCAATGAGAGTATTAATTTCCTATGTTTTAGATGATATGGAGGCTTAACGTGCGTGTATTGAAATAAAGAAAAAGTGAAAATAAATAAAATGCACTTACTTACAAAATTGTGGAGGAGAGAAATATTAACATGGTAATAATCCGACAGTTTCGGAATACTGTGCATATTCCTTCATCAGGGACGGCACAAACATATAAGACATTAAAACAACACTTAATATGACACGAGATGGGAAGGCATGGTGAAAGTGAGGGAAGTGCTAAACTTGCATAATCCTCTCACTTTCACCATGCCTTCCCACCTCGTGTCGTTTTAAATGTTGTTTTAATGTCTTATATGTTTGTGCCGTCCCTGATGAAGGAATATGCGCAGTATTCTGAAACTGTCGGATTATTACCATGTTTATAATTCTCTCCTCAACAATTTTGTAAGTAAGTGCGTTTTATTTATTTTCACTTTTTCTTTCTTTTAGATGATAAAGTACATTAATATAAAAGTCTCCTAATTCTTAATTTATTAAATTTGTAAAAAATAAAATATTTTTTGTAAGTAAACAAGAAAGTGACATGTCCTGCCTCACATTTGCTTTTAAATAAAAAATATTTTTTAAATGCAAATATTTGTAATTACTCCAGCAAATTTAACTGTAATCTTAAACTTTATATTTAGGCCGCAATAATATTCCATAAAATACAATTTTTAATAGGATATACTACAATACATAAGAATGTAACATTTGTCCCATGGTTTTAGTGTCACCTCCAATATCATAAATTTTACTTCCCTTGAAGTCTGGCAGAAGGCAGTTTTAGTGTGAATCCACTATTGTTTGGAGTTAGTAAGAAATTGCACCCAAATTTTCCTTGAAGAGCATGCTGGCAGTTCATTTGTTTAATTTTATCCTAATTTTGAAACTGATTGAAATTTTCTATAATCTTTTATCACATCTGTTTCAACTCATATTTTGGTAAATATAATTAATTATAAATAGCCTCCATTATCACTTTTCAAAAGTGAAGGTGATACAATTTTTTTTTTCATGTCCATTATAATGTTCATCTTTTTCCCAATACACAGTAACTAGACATTTGTAATTCATCAGCTAATGAAAAATTTTATTTTTATGAAATGCTTTATGTCATAAAATTTAAGGGTATGGTAAATGACAGTAAATTCAATTCATTTTTTAAGTGATGGACGCACCTCTCATACACAAATTGTAACGTTTTTTATTTAATTGGTACTTATTCCTAAATTATCAGTTAGCAATGTTAGGTGGCATTACAGTGAAAACAGAACATGGAAAGGAAGCCTCAGACAGTTTATCTAAAAAGAACTGTTGACATTAGTTGCTACAGGTAAAGACATTCCAAACTTTTTCGAGCTTTACAAGAGAATTGTCCAAACATAAAACTTTTTGCTGTAGATACAAAATGCTATCCAGCATGGATTCAAAACTACCAAAAGAAATCCAAAGTTTTAAAGGATCAATGAAAAGTCACCAAATTTGTACATGGCCAGTTATGAATCCAACTATTCTTCAAGTTCGGCGGCTTAGTTGTCAGAATTGTCTCCCTTATGATGCAAGCCCTTAGGAACAATACACCTTAAAAATTTATGAAATTATATCCTTGTTTATGTTAACTTATTTTCTTTCTTTATACGATATATAAAGAACTTACGATATAAAGTTCAGGCTTTTTTTTTAAAAAATAAAAAATTAAAAGTGCCTAATAGAAAAATAAATGACATATTATGATTGAAATGTTTTTTTCATTCTAATTATAGAGAAAAAAAAAAACCTGTCTTAATAATTTTAGTAATAGTACTACACTGAAGCTCGGTTATAACACGATCTTTCAGATCCAAGATTTCGAAGATCGCGATATAACCAAACTTTTATTACTTTGCAACGTCAAATGTCGTATATCACACCCTATTATTGCCCACACGATTCCAAATCAATTTAAAATGGTCATCTCGCGATTACCTACATCATTCAGAGTTATGTGAGAGAATTTTATATTTATAAATACATAAATCATTACCTTTTCAACACTTTGATGGGTTATATTAGCCAAAATCGATTTGGCGCAGCCATCTTGGCATCTTGTACAAACAACGAGTCACGTGGATCGAAACTAGGTAATCATACACCTATTAGATTACATGGGCCTCTTTACTGGTTGTCATTGGTAGAAAAATAGATCTCAATATTCATTTTGGTTAAACGAAAAAGTCCGAGATTCTGGTATTTTTTTAAAAATATATTGTATTTGATGCACTTTTCGTGACATTAGGGTGGGTGTAGAGTCTCAATTACAATAAGTAAACAAGGTTATTAATTTACACCTTTGATTTGATTTTAGGCGAAAAATCTGTAAATTTTGCAATTTACAATTATACACCTTTTCGAAAATAGAAGGGGTCCAAGACCAAATCGTTATATCCGAATTCGCGATATAAACGACCGCGTTATAACCGAGCTTCAGTGTATTTAAAAAAATGTTCTGATGTATTTATCATACATTTACTAAATAAACGAAAAAAAAAAAAATCCCTCTAGCCAGTTTCTACAAAAGTTTCAGAAATAAGCAATTTTTCCTTTTTCATTATTACTAAAATATGTGGAAGACTGTTGTCACTTCTATTATCAATCCTGTCACCTCCATTTACCATTGATTTTCAATTACTTAATTATCAATGAAAAATCGTCACAAAGTATATAATCTCAATTACCTTTATCATCACATTATTTTTATAAGGTGATAAAATATTAAAAATAACAACAACAAAAAAAGACATAATTCAAAAATTTGCTTCCCAAATAGTGCATTTACTGGAGAATGACCCATAAGTATTGAGAAGCCCAATGACATTACTGTGAAACCCCCAAACACCTTTTGTGATCACAAAGGGATCCAAAAACTACCAGACTAGGAATGCTGATCTACACAATTTAAAAACTTAAGTTTCTATTCCGTTTTGACAAGCAGTGCAGATATGTTAAACTGAAATGTTAGATGACAAAAAAGATATTTGTGAAAAAGAAATGCTGGGAAATAAATGATCCCTTTTACAGTAAAAATAGCCATAATTACAAACTATCAGAAGTATTAACAAATCCTTGGGTGAACTTAGCATTGGCCTTAAGAGATACTTCAGAAAGTATTATTTTATAAATTAAAGCAAATGAATCTACTTTTATTTTATTGGTTTCATCACAATCTCTTGATTGCTCTTTAATTAATTTAATAAAACAATAGTTTCTCCATTTACTATAAATCCATAATTACTTACCTGTTCTAACAAACAATTGGCTCTTAATAGGAGACAGGCAATAGATGACATCAAACACCCACTGCCTCCAGGGGACAAATCAGTTTGACAACAGCCATCTTGAGTGCCTGAAAAAAAAAAAAAAAAAATTACCAATTTTCAATTTTAGAAAAAAAAATATTTTGTACTTTCTTATATACACATACATACAAAAAAAAAGGCTATCTTCTCCATTGTATTCAGGTAATATTACAAAGGCAAGTAATAGTTTTAAATGGACTATCACAGCCAACAACTGAATAGCCTAACCATCAGCCCACCTACTTTATACACCACAAGATATGGGTGAAATACATGAAGTAGGAAATTTATAGAACATAATTTATTCGGAGGTAACACTGTATTTAGATTTTTTATTGAATCAATTATATTACATCAAAATAATATCATTAATTATTTAATCTTTTTTTGAAAAATTCCTTTCATAATTTCCGAAACATTTCTCATTTACCAGAATTCATGTCTACAACTTTTTTTGTTTATCCCCTTAAGCTCCTTTTTATGATTTTCCAATCTTTTCTTCCCGTGTGTCAGGATTTAAAAAAACAAAAAAAACAAATATCATTCAACATTCCCCTCTGGACTGAATTTTTTCCCACCTAGATATTTCGAAAAAAACGTGAGGAATTCAATTATATGGAATAACAAGAATCTTTTATAAATGGCTTCTATAATAGATCAGAAAGTTGTTAGAATTGTTTTTAATCTTTATAAATGGAATTATAATCTTGAAAGATACAATAAATTAACAAAACTTTTATTAATTAAAATGGAAAATAAAAATTAAACAATCACAAATAGTGTCCTTCATTCTTTTATTATTAGAGGTGTTATTATACAATAAGGCTTTTATAGATTTCTTAATTGATTCTTGGTTGATTCTTAATTAATTATTTAATTGGATTTACCTAAACAAAAATGATCATTTGAAGTAAAACTTTTCTTACAAATGATCTTAAATGTAATTTTCTATTACTAATAAACAAATTCTTATTTAAAAAGAAAAAAAAAAAAGCATTAACACCTAAATAGAGATGCACAATTAAAAGTGTTAATATTAGATAAATTAAAAAAAAAACAACTTCAATAAGATTTCCGAAAAACAAATGCCTCCTAAGTAATACAACTGACATAATAAATAACATTGAGATCAATCAAGTAATGTTTTTCACAAAGATTTATTTAAGATAAAAATAATCTTTAACAATATTTTTAAGATAAAATAATTTTATAAACATTATATTGCAAATCAAGAATTAATTTTATTTTAAACTTTAATGTCAGTTAACTGTAAAATAATTCATTGTTATTGTATTGCATTGTAATGTTTAATAAACATTATTGGTTTTTATATCAATTTGTGTGAAAAGCATAAGTGTCATTAATTGTATTATATTCTTTAAAAAAAATTAACTGTATATTATTTACTTTATGTTGTATTAATATTCCAAACAGTAATTTGGCAGGCATTTTTAATTGCAATCAAATCTTTTTGGATAGGAAGCTTCCATTAATTACAAAAGTCCTTTTTTATTTAGTTACTTTTTTACTTATTTATTTTTTCTGATTTTGTATCATAAATTTCCCGGATTTCTTAGTGCTTTATCTGATTTTTTTTTCCCTTAACTTTTCTTCTTTTTTCCTTAGTAACAGGAAGTAAAGTTGTTGTGTGTTTTTTTCTTTTTCAAGACTTCTTAATATGTCTAAAATTACAAGAAACTTTGTTCTGTCTATCTTTTACTCTGAACTAGCTCTTTTGCAGCTCATGGTCAAAGGAAGAAAATATCCATGACAAAGTGTACTTTGCTGCAGAATGTTTTCTTCCATCAACCATGCTGGGGAAACAGTAATTATACACTGCAGTGGATGGTTCCCTCTGAGTTGCAGCAGCTCAGCAGAACCTATTTTCACTGTTCCTTGTGCCAAGCAAATTAAAACCGGACTGATGAAAAGGAAACAAACTAAGCAAAGGAATGAAAGAAAAGAATTAGGATAGTGATGTGGAACATGAGAAGCCTATTGGAAGTGGGAGCACTACATAACCTCAAGGAGATTTATGAGAAAGTATCAAATTAATATCCTGGTGATTCAAAAATGAGATGGAAAGGAGGAGGATAATTTTAGAATTGGTGGTTAAACTGTCTTTTATAGAGGTGACCTATGGTGCTGATATTGTTTTAGATAATAAATTTAGATACCATATCCTGAATTTTACAAGTGTTGATGAAAGAATGAGTACTCTTAGGCTGAAAGGGAGTTTCTTTAAGATAACTATGGTAAATGTACATTTACCTATGGAAGAGAAGGAGAATGAAGTAAAGGAAACCTGCTTTAGTAATCTGGATTTAATTTATAGTAGAATCTCTCTCATGCTGGCAAACTACTTATTGGAGACTTTAATGCAGAAATAGGTAGAGAACCTGTACATCAGAATATTATGGGGAAATATAGCCTCCATGGCCTAAGTAATGCTAATGGAAATAAAGAGTCACTGATTTTGCTACTGAGAAGAACTTAGTCCTCAAAAGTACAAAATTTCCACATAAGAGGATACCCACTGATGAAATTATGGCTAATCAAAGAGACTAAGTCTTGATTGAAAGGAAATATGCTTTGCATATATATATCCTATGTTAAAAGTAGAAATGGGTCTGTAATTCGGATCACTTCCTAGTGTAATTGATTATAATGAATTATAAACAATAATTACAGCTCAGCAAGTTTATAAGAGGAACCATTAGGGCGCCATGAAATGGGACCACTTGGGAGGTCACCTGACTCACAACCCGGGTGGTGCAATCCAAGATTTTAGTTTAAGTATGGACACCAAAGAAATACCAGCGGTCACATATCTGTATCTGATTAGAAAGAAAAGGAAGAAACAGCGATTTTGGGTACATCCCATTCTAATGGAGAAAACGGTGTCAAGTTTATTTTATACAATGTATTCATGTGTCAAAGAAAATTGAGCCAAAAGCTCTTCTTTATTAATAAAGAAATTAACCAACTCTTTCCATGCATTCTTCTTCTTTTCCCTGTTTGAATAAACATCAAAAACAACATCCCATATTGCTGGACACTGTTGAATTTCATAAATCAAGGCTTTAATGGTAAGCTTAATTGCAAAGTAGCCACTTCTCAGGGTGTGGTGTGACAGGCTGAATGGAAAACAGCAGTTGACAGGCTGGTGCCATCTGTAAGTAGTGCACTGAGTCGTGAGGGCCGATGCTTGCAAATGACTTGGTAGGTGGGGCCACCCCATGTGACAGGAGCAATTGAAATGTTGTTACCCAATGGGTTATGCAACCTGAGTGGCCCCGTCTGACGTCACCCTTAAATATGATGTAAAGAGACTGAAAGATGTTGAGATTTCTAAACTATATAGAAATGAAATTACTAAAAGGTGAAATCTGAGCGAAAGGTAGAGGAGAAGTGAATATAATTTTGTGCTAAAGCATAAATTTAAAGACGACCCATAATAATAAAAAAAAAAAATAGGAAAATAAGAAAAAACGACCATGCGGACACTGAGAAAAAAAGATTAAGAAAAAAAAAAGTAAATATACGGATTTGAACCAACAACCTCAGGATCTGAGTTCGAGACCTTCAGCATCAAGCTATAGCTGATCACTGAAATCAGATGGTTGCATTTCTAACATTAAAAGCTAATAGAGGAAATCCAATGAAAACAATGCCAAATATCTTGAACATGGGGTGAGGGAGTTGGTCCCTGAAAATACCCTATTTTTACGTTGTTTGGGCCTCTGAACATGATGGTGAAATCCTGTTGTCGACCCGACCATTCGTTCAGGAGTTGTTAGGGTGGACAGACACGGACAGAACGTATGCAATAGCTATTGATTTTGGTTGCTAAAAATATTGAAGGTTAGTGAAATTAAATAAAGAATATAATTACAGAAACTTTAGTACTGGAAAAAAAAAAGACCAAAATTAGAAAAAAACTGTTTTACAGATGAATGTGAAAGGCTATTTCAAGAAAGGAACAGTGATAGGATAAACTGGATAAAGAAGAAAACTAAGGCTAAAGCAGAGCTGTTTAAAGAAAAACCGAGAGAAGCTAAATCAATATGTAGAAGAAAAACTGGAATATAAAGCCTTGCTGCAAGAATTTAATTTGTGGGAAAAAGACAAACGAGAAAATTTTATGGAATGATAAAATATTGCAAGAAGGATTTCCAACCTAGAACTGATTATTGTAAAAATAAAGAAGATTTAATAGGCGATAAAGAAGGAATCAAAAGAAGATGGACTGAATATTTCACGAGTTGCTCTCTGGAAGAACTGAAGAGGAAAGGGAACCATTCTAATGATTATATTGTTCTACCCAGAAGTGAAGAAGTTTATGCCCAACAAAGAAGAAATATTTTCTGCTGTGCAATCACTCAATAATAATAAACGTTCCGTGCAGGAGATGGCATAACAGCAGAATTGATCAAATATAGGGGTAATGACTAGAAATGTGGGATTGCTAAAATTATTCACACTTTTTGTGGAGAAAGAAGAAATGGCTAATGATTGGACAATTGATATTATCCAACTTATGCACACAAGAAAGGTAGAAACCCTGTTGTTAAATTTATAGAAGTCGGACTTTGTATACAAAATCTTGTCCCAAGTTAATTACAATAAGGATATCAACTTTTATGGAAAATATTATTGGGAATATCAGAATGGATTAATTGAAGGAAAATCAACTGTTAACTCCATATTTGTGTTAACAAACATTCCAGAAAAATGTTATGAATTTAACACAGACCTTCACTTACTATTTAAAGGTTACAAATAGACCTACAATAGTGTAGATAGGAACATGTTATTGGAAACTCTTTTTCAATTTAGAAAGATGTACTTATACAGGTGACTCTTATGCATATCAAATAAAAAGTCACAATTCAAGGGGAGTTAGTCAAAGAATTTGACACTTACTATGGAATGAAACAGGAAGATACTCTTTCAACTCTTCTCTTTAATTATATTGTTTGAAGATAACTGTCGGGGACATCAACTCTAATGGTACTATCTACACTCATTACCAAAAAAAAAAACGATGCACCTAGAAGGAGTTGTCCGATTGTAATGAAATTTCGTATGCAAAGACATTGGGACCGCCCATGCAAATGATTAAACATTGGTGTCCAATGAACGAATAGCAAGAGCTACAGCGCATCGGAACTGCGCACTCACCAGATGTATATAAGAAGCGATTCTCAATCTGATGGTCAAAATTTCTGTTGCATTGCAAGTTAGGATACCTTTCAACGACTGAAAAAATTCCTCACCACAGGATTCGAGCTCATTACGTGCAACTGTCAGAGTCTGATAGAGGTCGTATCATTGGATTGAAAGAGGCAGGTTGGGCAAATTGGAGAATCGCTCGTCATATGGGTCGAAGTGATGCGGCGATTAGAAGATGCTGGCAGGAATGGGTGGACAATGGCAGATTTCAGCGTCATGAAGGTAGCGGTTGACCTAGGGCCACAGCAGAGCGGGAGGATAGAGTGATTGTCAGATCAGCTGTCACAGCGCCTGAATCATCGTTATCAACCATCAGATGTGCGACCCGCACATGAGTGTCCACCATGACCATTCACAGACGGCTGAGAGAACGACATCTACTCTTGTACCGACCGCTACGCCACCTACCACTCACGTCTGCACACCGTCGGGCCAGATTACAGTGGTGCTTGGCTCGATCCGGTTGGAATGATGCTGACTGGGGACGTATGGTGTTTAGCGACGAATCCCGCTTCCAACTGTGTCCTGACGATCGTCGCAGACATGTCTGAAGACCCCCAGGGCAGCGTGCCGATCCTGCTTTCACTATTGCACGCCACACAGGCTTTCAACCAGGAGTTATGGTCTGGGGTGCCATTTCCCTTGATAGCCGGACCCCTTTGGTCGTCATTAGCGGCACACTTACAGCACAGCGGTACGTCGACGACATTCTGAGACCTGTTTTGCTACCCTTCCTTTTGCAGTACCCTGGCCTTATTTTTCAGCAAGATAATGCCAGACCACATACGGCACGTGTTGCTATGACCTGTCTTGCAGCTTGTGAAACACTTCCTTGGCCAGCCAAATCCCCAGATCTCTCTCCAATCGAGCATGTCTGGGATATGATGGGAAGGCGACTGCATCCACCAGGGAATGTGGATGACCTAGCCTGACAATTGGAGCAAATTTGGCAAGAAATACCGCAGGAGACCACCAGGGAGCTTTATCACTCTATGACACGTCGTGTGGCAGCTTGCATTCAGGGTAGAGGTGGGTCAACACCTTATTGAGCTCGTTACTTTGTAACTCTGTAACTCTGAAATAAATCATTCAATTTGTCTGAAATTTTAATCATTTTCTATTCTGTACATAATCTTCCTCTCCACCAATTTTTGTCTCAATCGGACAACTCCTTCTAGGTCATCGTTTTTTTTGTTAATGAGTGTATAATAGAATGTTCCAAAGTTTAGCCTATGGTAATGATACTGTGATGATCAGTAGATCCACACAGAATTTAAAGGAAAGTTTTCTCTAGCTACTGCATGAAAGCTAGAATGTTGTGCTTAGGGTGAATGAAGAGAAAACCTAATGCATGATTACCTCAAGGAATAAAAACAGATGGAGATATAGTGATCGTATACAAATTGGGACTTTCAATTTTGCAATAACTCAAAAGTTTTATACATATTTGAGAACCTATTATCACTGAGGATAATGTGTCCACTGAGTAAATTAGAAAAAGGTTGAAACAAGGTAATAGATGCTATTGGGCTCTCCATCCCTTAACGAAACTCAGAATACCTCTTATGAAAAAAGAAAGTTTACAGAACCATTTTCAGACTTGTGGTGGCTTATGTATCTAATACCTATGTATGTTCCTTTTGTAAATGGGAAAGAAAAATAGTGAATCAAATTTATCAACCTAAATTTTTAAATGGACAGCGGAAAATAAGAAATAATAAAAAACAGGGAGATCCCTGACAATCAGATGTGGACTTTTTCTCTTGTCCCCACTTGGATTTCTCACAATCCCAGTTCTTTTCTTCTTCGACTCCAGATTGCTTCTTCATCTGACAATCGCTCGAATAGGATTTTTTCTCCAGTTTGCCACTGCAGATGGCAAGATGCAGATCCGTAATCTTCTTCACCTCCATGAAGCATTCTTTTTGGATGTAAGTACTCATCTAAAACAGTCAAATTTGATGGAAACGTAGATTCTTGCTGTTTCTCATAATCTGAAGACGATCCGAACAGCAATCGCAGCGGTGATGAAGCCATTACCTACCAGCTGTAGTCCTCAGAGCTGACAATTTGGAAACATTTTGCTTGCAAGATTCACATCGTAAAGATATGCATTCATCATGTTCTTTTTGTGGCTTGTGATTGTTGGATTCAGTTGCATCAGAATATGAGGAACAGAAGGCAACACGTGAATGTGAACAACAGACAAATGGCAAACTGGAGAAAAAATCCTATTTGAGTGATTGTCAGACGAAGAAGCAATCTGGAGTCGAAAAAGAAAAGAACTGAGATTGCAAGAAATCCAAGCGGGGACAAGAGAAAAAGTTCTCATCTGATTGTCGGGGATCTCCCTGTAACGAAGAAGAAAAGAAAAACACACGAGGTTATAACATGACAAATAATAAAAAACCTTATCAGTTATATAGGATCCACAAGTATTAGGAGAAATTAAAAGCGCCAGGCTCAAATAGAGAAAAGATAATGGAAAAGATATTAAGCATATTGAAAGATGCAATGAGGCATCCTTTATTAAAATGATATTCAAAGGCAAATCAGATGGAGAGATGCAAAAGTAGACACAGGAAAAAATGGCTGCAGGATATAGAAGAGGGCTAAAGAATATAAAGGAACTAAAGGTTAGCAATTGGACAGAGAAGAATGGGCTAAAAATTGTTAGGCAGGTCTTGGCCTTTCCTGGATCATAGCACCATTGTGCATGAATGAAAATGTATTTTCATTATAAGTGATGTAAACATTTGGTCAATTTTAACCAGAGTTAAATTTGATCACTGAATTCTTGTACATATCTTAAATTTCATCAAAGAAAGTAATCAATAACAGACAGATTGTTTGAAGATTTCATGTTAATAGAGAGATATAATGAAGATTAAATGAAGACACAATATGAATACACTTTTTATTGTTAATATATCTGAAACAAAAAGTAAATAACAAAGTTCCTCAGATTTGTTCCTCAGAATGTCTAGAGATTGAACAGTATCTAGTCTGCGTGTAAACTGGTTTTGAACATTTATTTATAGATTAAATAAGAGCTACAAACCACAACACACAAGATTGAATCAGAATTGCATTTCTTAATCAAAGTTTTGTTAAAACTCCATGAAATCAAATGGACTTGTGGCTTTTGAAATTTAGTATGTTATCTTGTTGAATTAACCCAAAGATTTTGTAGTGATTAAAATACTTGTCTTTTGACAATAAAATTAAGTAACATTTTAATTAAATTCAAATGAGTTAAAATTCAGTTGCTTCTTGAGAACAAATAAGAAAATGAAAACACACTGAAGTAAAACTTTGCACATTAGTTTATTTTCAATGGGATTTGAGCTAAATATTCTATCATTCATCATTCAGAATTAACCAATATTCAACAATTAGAAGGATATGTGGGTCATGAATGTCATAATGAAATATGGCAGTGGCATGCCTGTCTACACCCCCCTCTTCTCAAATAGTAACAATGTTTTCTAATAGATTGTTGTAGAAATTGGTTATATGAACATCTTTTCTAACATTTCACCACTTATCTCTTAATGCATAATGGCTTATTTTTAGCTGGAGTAGATTCTACAAATACACCTTGCAGGAGGTATGCTGCATCATGTAAGATCTGACTATATATTACAATACTCCCGTTAAATGTTATGGGATCTAAATCTAGCACATTTGGTGGCCATGGTTTCATCTGAAATTCACTTTTGTGTTTACAAATTACTGTGACAGAAAATCAGTAATGGCACATACCCAATTGTCTAAGACTACAGGTACATGGAGGAGTATATTGATTACCCCACAATGGACAGGTATTTTGTGGTCTGTGGTTATTAGAAATTCTTAAGAAAATCTCTTGGGCGAGATTCTTGGAATCTTGTCTGTCTGTATTGGATGTTGTGAGTCAGTAAATTACCTTTCCAGGTTTTCATTTAACCTTCCATCTACCAGTCACATGGCAAAGTTGGAAACAAAATTTTCTAGTCTTCAAGTGATCCATAGCACTCTCAGATGAACTGAACAGATGATTAGGCAGACATCCTAATCCTTTATTAAGGAGGAAGGTTCTTTAGATTACCTGGTCAGCCATTCACAGGGTTTTCATTTATGGGCTTCTGTATGGCAGGATATCTTACATTTTAATAAGAACATCAGTAAGGCAAAGATGCCCACCCTTGACCCAACAAATGCTATTCGATCCAACAATTGAAGCAACAAACTTTTGATGGCCTACGACTTTGACACTTTTGTTGATACAACAAAATCATGTGGGATTTTTTTTTTTTTAAATCAGATAATTTTCCTTGCCCATGTGAATCAACTTTGCATGGGTAGCATGTTTCCCTTTCCAATATCACATACACTGACTTTCACCATTGTATTGCTCGTGATGTGAAGAAATGGTTGATTATTAAATAAAAAAAGGCTGGTGATAAAATTTTGACTGGATATAGGGTGATTATAATTAAAGTCAACTTTCAACATGCTGTAAAAAAAGAACCACTTCTCAGAATGATCTGAAATTTGAACTGAACATACTCGAAGAAAGGGGAAATAGTGTGGCATAAGAAAAAAAATAGTTCCAAATGTTAGCAATAGATGGTGCTTTAAGCGTCTTAATATGCAAAATACAAGACGTGTCATGTGCAAGACACATTGCATTTGTTATAAAAATGCGGGGTATGTGGCTTTTCCTCATATTGCTTCTGAGAAGCTCACCATGACTCTTTCAATGAAGGATCGCGCTCTGCTTGTGAAGCTCTTTTACAAGAACAGTGACTGTGCACCAGTAGCTCTGAAGAAGTTCCGTGTAGTAAAGGGTATGAAAAAAGGCTGGTGGTCCGATGTCTGCCAAGGGTCTGGAGAAATTGATGAAGAAATTCGAAGAGACGGGTTCTTTTGAAGTGAAATCTGGCAGAGGGAGGAAACCAATTGCTTCGACATCAGTAGAAGATGTGGCCACAGCAGTCCAGGAAGAGACGAGGGGTGGTGTGCAAACCTGCAGTGCACAGGGAATTGCCCGAACTTTGGCATGCCTGTGAGCAAGGTGCATAAAATTGTATGAAACATCCTGCATTGCTATCCATACAAAATTACCCATGTTCAGGAGTTGCTTCCTGCTGACCTGCCAGTAAGAGAAAGGTTTGCTCTAGAACTTCTTGCTTGCAAGGAAGTGGACAATGAATGGCCATGGAACATTTTGTGGACAGATGAATCCCATTTCCATCTCCAACGACATGTCAATACTCAGAATTGCAGAATATGGGCAACGGAAAATCCGTTTGCACATGAACCAGTACCTCTTCATTCTGCAAAGGTAAATGTGGGATGCGGGTTGACACCAGCGTTTATTGCAGGGCCATTTTTTTCCGAGGAGATGGGTCGTGTGGGTCCTGTTACCTGTACCATCAATGGTAAATGCTACGAGAGTCTTTTGCACAACCACGTCATTCCAACACTTCAACAGCGTGCATGTGTGGGTAGCATCGTTTTTATGCAAGATGGCACATTGCAAAGCCAGTGAAGCAGCTGCTCAAGAGGCATTTCGGAAATGATAGAATTATCAGCTGTCATTTTCCAACAGCCTGGCCGTCAAGATCACTTAATCTTAATCCTTGTGACTTCTGGCTGTAGGGTTATCTGAAAAATGTTGCGTTTAGTGGTCCGATTGCAAACTTAGCTGAATTGAAGGTACGCATTGCGCAACACATTCTCGCGATAATTAAAACCCGATTTCATTGTTGCTTTTTATGTGGTTTTTGGCTTCAGGACAATTAAAAACCGATTTTTCCCATCCAATGTGGTACGACCTTGCCGTGGTGGATGGGCTTTAAACTAACAGTGCCACAACTGTTGAATGACTTGGAAGTCATTTCTTCAGTAAAAACCCGATACAGTCATGCACATTGAACAGTAAAGTTGGTTTAACGTGCAACTCATGTCATAGATTTCGTATTGCAATTCAAATGTCACTTGTGGCCGAACCTATTTATGTTATGATGCTTAAAGCGCCATCTATTGCTAACATTTGGAAATATTTTTTTTCCTTGTCTTACCATTTCCCCTTTCTTCGAGTATATTCAGTTCAAATTTCAGGTCATTCTGAGCAGTGAAATAAATGATCTGTATTATTGATGAAATAAAGTCAATAGGAAACGAAGTGCATTTACAGTGCAACTTGGATAATTCGAATGTCTTTAATTCGAAGATTTCTCTTAGTCCCTTGAATTTCTTATTAAATCAATGTTAAAAAATCGTGGATAATTCGAAGTTCAACTTCCTTAATTCGAAGTTTTTTATAAAAAAATTTCGAACCATAACAACTTTTCGGCGTTTCATCGTTAAGAAATTCGACACGTGACAACTGAAATCCCCTTCCCGCCACCGTTCGACACGTGACGCTTCAGACGCCATTCGAGCTTCCTGCTGTCAGTGTCACCATGTCTTTCAGTAAACCACGCGTGTACAAGAATTTAACGTTCACTGAAAAGGTCGCCGTCATTCGCGAGGTGGAAAAGGGTGTGAAGAAGAAATGGCAAATCGCCAACGAGTACGGAATAGCGCCGAATTTCGTCGGTACATTGAAGGACAAACCAACGTAAGTGAAGCTGTTTTCCGTTCACTAAACATGCTTAATGATTTTGCTAACTTTAAGCGATTGAATTCTACACAACAGTCAGACATTGCACAATTTTTTTGAAAAACTATAATTTTCTGTATTGAATGTAATATGTACTGTAGCTTACGTAATATAAATCTTATTTTGTTTACGTACATATCATTCCATGATCTTTCTGAATAAATATTACTTATTGACAGAATAATCTTTTCAAGCATTCAGTGGACCTGAAATTAAAGTTAAAAGATGTAACTTGTTTAATTCGAAGTCTTGGATAATTCGAAGTTTTGTAGTGGTCCCTTCAGCTTCGAATTATCCAAGTTGCACTGTATTTGGTAAAAATTGAAATAAACAGCATAAAAAAGTGATAAGATACCAACAGTTTCGGAATATTGGAAGTATTCCATCTTCAGGGACCATATGTTTATGCTGTTTATTTCATTTTCACCAAGTTTCATTTCCTATTTATTGTCCTATTTATTTATTTAAACAAAATTATTTAGTAACTTACTAAACCAAACTCATTACCTGAAGTTGAAGGGAGGGTTTTAATCACTTGATGCTGATTATTTTCTGGAATAGCCACATGGTGTTGAATTTCCTGTACTAGCAATTGAGGAGAAGCTTCTAAACGAAAATGAGTTCCCAGACGAAGCTGATCAATTGTGTTTTCTGCTTCTGCATATTTTGCCAACATTTTATCATAAGAATCGTGCAACTGAGCCAAAAGTTGATCAAGTTCTTCCCTGTGACGGTGTTCTGCCACCAGCCGAGCCAGTAACTCCCTCTTTGGCATTTTGGCAAAATCCCGGTATTTGTTGACCGAATCTGTACTCCAGGAAGGTGAATCTGCATCCATTCGTTCACTTGTCAATGATGGAGAAACAATAGAATTGAAGCTGAAACATTCATCACTTCGCAGTTCCTGATTGGAAGCTTTGGAAACACTTTTTGAATGTTGACTTGGACTTTTACTAATAGCATTCCATGTTAGCACTTGATTTTCCCCAGCACTGTGTGGTCTGAAACAATAACTGCCACTTTGTTCCCTAACAGCAGAAGTACTTTTGAGTGCTGTTCCAGCACTGTGAGGTCTCTGCTTGCTACTGCTGCAACTACTGCTTTGACTTGAAGACGGCTCAGTTTGACTTACTTTGTCTAATGTTTCTAATGAATCTTTGCTACAAATTTCAGAAATGCTTTTTGAATTCTTCAATTTTTTCACTTCGTCATCAGAGGATACAGAACTGAAAATACTGTTGGTAGGTTTTAACTTTGTACTGGACTCTTCAATAATACTGTTGGTAACTGCTTCAAGTGGTAGTTTATTTGCTAAATGCTTAAGAGATCCTTTGGCACAATCACTATCAGGTACTTCACTTAAATAGCAAACAGTAAATTTATGACCTTGAGTTTTAGTATCTACTTTTAAAGAGTTCTGACTAGAATTAAAATTTTCCCAGGAAGCTGCTGCTTCTTTCATAAAATCCTCTTTGGCATCCAGTTGATTATCACATTTGTCTCCTACATCATGATTTTCAAACATTTCTTCCACAAGAGTCTTGGATTGTTGTAGATGGTGCTCTTTGGACAACATCTGAAGCAATGAATTCTGAGCTAAGTCCATAAATGAATTTTTCCTCTGAATTGTGCCTAAACTTCGGGCTTCGTTATCTTCTAAATCACCTTTGTCCAGACAAATACTTTTAACATTTGTTGAGAACTCGTCACTTTTTTGACTAAATAATGATGACTCACTAGATTTCCTAGAACTACAAAAGCCTAAGTCTTCTGTTTCAATGTAAGATATATCAGTGCTTCCTATTTTAGGGAAAGTTTCATTTTCAAGGAGTTCAATTTGAGAAAATATATCGCTCTGATCCGCCATGCAATTCTGGCTACTGGAACTGACTTTCTTGCAACATTCATTATCACAGATATTAGGATTCTTTGTTTTTTCGTCATTTTCTTTTATTCTATTAAATGAATAGCGACGATTTCTTATTTGATTGGAGTCTTCATCCATATTATTGTTCCAGCTGTTGTCAAGAGATTTGTCAGCCTCAAAATGCATAAAATTCTCTTCACAATCATCTTTCAATTCTGAGGAACTGTCAGCATCTGTATATTCCTCACCTGCAGCAGACCAGTCCACTTTATAAAAACCTTCCATTTCCACACTATACGGATGTTTACGTAAGGGTTGCCTTTGTGATTTTTCAGGATAGATAGAATTGCAACATTCGTTTTCGGATGGGTATTGGCCTTCCACATAGCAGGTGCTCTGTTTTGAAGGTGACTGGCAGTGGTTTTCACTACTTGATGAATCTGTCAGACTGGTTTCTTCATATATACGAGGCTCAGCTAACTTCAATCCAAGATGATACTTTCCAGCAAGAGTTCTTGCTTCTAAACCATGTTTGTAATGACAAGGGTAGTAGCCTGCATTGGGTTCAGCACAGGGATTCAATGAGAAGTTGTCCAGATGTAATGATGGAACACTTCTACATTTGTGTTTCTTAGTTACGTCCAATCCTTTTTGCATTTCAGACAGTTACCTAAAGAGAACAAGACAAAAAATAACAAGAAGTCATCAATGAATGAATATTAATAATAAACTAGTATTATACAGTAGTTCTATAATAATTTATTATAGAACTTGACAGGGAAAATTTTTCTAATACAGAAAAAACAATTAAAAAAATAAAAAGAAAAACAGACTTTTTTTAAGATTTGAATACGTAATTTTACTTAAGCAAAGCTTTGATTTCTACAGTTAACTTGACTTTACCTCAAGCTTTCCACAACTAAGTAAGCCCTGGCAGTCCTTCCTTGTAAAGATGATAATTTAAAGTTAATTTTGTAATTTTAAAAAATCTACAAATTTTCTATTTTAAACTGCCAATTCTCACTGTCTTTGTTTTCCTCTTTTTTAGTTTTAGTTTAAAAAAAATTTTTTTTTTTTTTTTTTGAAGCCTCTTTACACAGTAATTTTGAGAACATTTAAAATACAGAAGTTCATTCAACTCGTCATTCAGTCTTTCATTAGCTTTTCATTATTTTTTTTTCAGATTCATATGTGTAAAAAATGTTAGTTTACAATGTTTTTAAGTTTACAATGTTTATAAATCTGGCAGTTTGTGTTTAGATTAATTCAGTAACGGTAATGTTTTGATAAGTTTTGTACTAATAGAAACTGAAAGTAATGTATTAATAGGAAACTGAAAGTAATCTACAGCGCTTAGTTAAAAGAAAAGAAAAAGTAGTTCAGAAAAAGTGGCGCTGCTGTATTGTGTTCTTTGATGGCGATCTTTTTGCAGTAAAAGTTCATGTCAACCAAAACTGTAGTTTCTTCATTTTTAACTCACATTTTAACTCACTCTGCTTAGGATTCCAACAGGTTACGGGCCCAGATAACGTGTTCCAAAGCATCCGGACGAGTTTAAATGGTGAGTTTGAAGAATAAAGAAGATTTAAAGAAAAGGTAAAGGAATTATCGGACATTGCTTAGTTAGGCTTACTTATCTTTCGTGAAGAATGTCAGACAGAATTGTTATTGAAAGGTTAAAGGACAATCTGAACCAGATTACAGCACTCGGGGAAGAAATAGCGGACAGACTGGCGGTAGCATTTATGCTGAGCAGCTTACCGGATAGTTATTCAACACTGATAACAGCGTTGGAGACTAGACCGGATAAAGATCTGACGCTAAGCCTCGTGAAGACAAAAATGGTTGAAGAGTACCAAAGACGACTTGGTTATTCATCCGAGGGGCAGGTTCATGAGGAGAAAGTTCTTAAAGTATGCACGCCGAGAAGGAAAGACGCTCAAAGATCAAGCATTGCAAGCGGAGCATCGCAGTTTTATGGAGAATGCTACTTTTGCAAGAAGAAAGCAGGCCATCTTAAGCGTGATTGTCCCGAGTACAGACTTTGGAAAAAGAAAAAGCAAGAAAAGGAAAAGATACTTGCGGCAAATATGGTTAATCAAGAAAGACTTCCAGATCCAGAAATTTGTTTCACAGTAGGCGAAGGCAACCGTGATAAATGGTATGTAGATTCAGGAACGGGAAGGCACATGAGCTGTGATAGAAAGTTCTTTACATCTTTAGACACCACCGTGCGGACAAAAGTACGGTTAGCAGACAATCGAGTGATCACTGCGGAAGGTGTTGGCAGTGGTGTTCTACGATGTAAAACCGGTAATGGGAATGAAGTACGTGTTATCACAGTGAAGGACGTGCTGTACACTCCGACTTTCAGCGGAAGTTTACTATCTACTTGCAAGTTAGTCAAGCTGGGATTCACTACAACGTGTGTAGGTGGAACCGATAAGTGCCTTATCATCTGGAAAGGAAAAACAGTGGCTACAGCAAGAGTTAATGCTGGAATGTATGAACTTGAGCTAGATAAAGGTGAACATGCACTTACTGTGTCAACAAAAATGGAAAAAATTACTCCAGAAACAGAGGAATTGCAGAGGCAGAATGGGGGACGACCTACAGAACGCCTGGTTGAGGAACTTAAAGAACAAGAAAATATAAACAAGTCTAAGGGAGCTCCACCAGTGACTCCGAAAGGTAAACCCGTGCCTGAAGTCAAAAAGGATTTTAAAGAAGCACAACAAGTCAAGCCGCAGGAACCCCCACTACCAAAGAAAGAAGAAAATAATAAAGCTCGCTCCCAAAAGCCGATCACCGAAAGAATTATGAAGTTTAGTAAATCTCCTCAAGAAGTGACTCAAGATGTTAAAGAGAGGAAGAAGAAAACAAGTTCTCCCAGTTACGAAGTGGAATCTGGTAAAGAATGTGATGTCTGTTCAATCGAAACATCACAAGATAAAGTCCCAAACAGAAAAGAAGGAACTGGTGAACCGCCTCCAATCAAAGAATTCAGGAAACGAGAACCTCGTGGTAATAAAGGAAAACCCCGACGAGGCAAAAGTCGCAGAGGTACTGGCAGTGGATTTGATATTCGTGGCAAGCAAGATTTTGACAGGCAAACCATTGAAAGCAGTGAAGACGAGGAAATTTGCCAATGCCTTTGGACAAGTATAATTTAAGACTTTAATGTTTTAAATGGTTAAGGTTGCAGATTTATAAAACATTGAGGGGAGGTGTTAGTTTACAATGTTTTTAAGTTTACAATGTTTATAAATCTGGCAGTTTGTGTTTAGATTAATTCAGTAACGGTAATGTTTTGATAAGTTTTGTACTAATAGAAACTGAAAGTAATGTATTAATTGAAACTGAAAGTAATCTACAGCGCTTAGTTAAAAGAAAAGAAAAAGTAGTTCAGAAAAAGTGGCGCTGCTGTATTGTGTTCTTTGATGGCGATCTTTTTGCAGTAAAAGTTCATGCAACTAAAGTGTAGTTTCTTCATTTTTAACTCACATTTTAACTCACTCTGCTTAGGATTCCAACAAAAAAGTTCCTAAAAAGTATTGTTTTACTTTTTAAATTATGTATACAAATTAAGTTTTCTAATGATCCAATAATACTGAAAGTGATTTTGATTCTTCCATACTTGTTATGCAATAAAAGATTAGAAAGGAAATAGTGGTAGCATAGTGGACTACAATTTCAGCGAGCTAAAATCTTTGGCTCTCCGAACTAGCATATATATATATAGGGTGTTGCAAAATTCGTGTGTAATATTCAAACCACGTGTAGGAGCATGGCTAAGGATCAATATATTCCTAATGAACTCATGTCCGGAAACGCCCCATTACTACGCTAGGTGGTCCTAAAGGGAGCCTTTCCGAGAGAACATATCCTTTGCGACACCATTGATCTGGGGGTGCTATTTTTGTTTGTTTCAATTTTATTCGGTGTTATGCAGTATTTGGGTAATTATTTACAATAAAATAAAAACTAACAAGATAAAAAAGAAAAAACAAAAATCGGAATAACGATTGTAAACTGACATATATAGTATAAACATTTACAACTACAGTAGTTGATTAATTAATTAATTTAATTACATCTAGACAGAAGGGATAGATGTGTCAGTCTACGAAACAATGTAGACATAGTTGGAGCTGATGCTACAATTACACAAATATCTACACAGGTTTCGTAATACTGTATACCTAAACAATGCAATTAAACAAATGTCGTCATTCAACTGAACAATGCAACGAAACAGCTAAAGAACTTATGTAATGCAAAGAACAACAAATCTGAATGTTCGTATATACAATAAATGTTCAAAGTTGCCGCCTTGAACAACATCGCTGATGCAGAGATGACAGCGAGTCAGAAAGGACTGTTGGCATCTGCCTACTTATTCTGGCACAGCCGTAACGTGGCCAGCAGCAGCTGCTATCCTTGCCATCAGATCCTCCTCAGATTTGACCTCCGTATCATAAATAATGACCTCAGAAGTAGAAGTGCAGGGACTTTTGAGGTTATTACTAGCATGTGTGTTTTCTTAAAGTTTGTGTTGTTTTTTATTATTATTTATTAATAATATTTATTTATTATTGTAAAAACAATTATCTTACGAAATGTGTTAAATTTGATTGGATTTTATTTTATTTTAATTAAATAATAAACTAAGTATGGAAACATAAGCTTTGAAATTCACTTTTGTTATCAGACTTTCGTGAAAAAATATCCAAATTCAATAACTGCAAAAAAAAAACCACTGGTCCTAATGTGATGGCCACCCACTGTAGATGTAATTAAATTAATTAATTAATTCAACTACTGTGATTGTAAATGTTTATACTACGTACGTCAGTTTACAACCGTTATTCCGATTTTTGTTTTTTCTCTATCTTGTTAGTTTTTATTTTATTGTAAATAATTACCCAAATACTGCATAACACCGAATAAAATTGAAACAAACAAAAATAGCACCCCCAGATCAATGTGTGGGCTCGCCTGCAAAACATTTCGCATGGTGTCACAAAGGATATGTTCTCTCGGAAAGAATCACTTTAGGACCACCTAGCACCGAACTGGGGCGTTTCCGGACATGGGTTCATTAGGAATATATTGATCCTTACCTATGCCCCTATGCAATTGAATATTGCTCATGAATTTTACAACACCATATATATATATGTATGTATATATAACGTTGCCCTTAGGGCTGGTTAGTTGTAGCCAGACGGGCCTGGCTAACCTGGGGGTTTCTTTCCCGAGTAAGTGGTCAGGAAAGATTGGTGGTTCACACCTCAACTCTTCTGGCTGCAAACCAGATCCCTTTTCTTTGTTTTGGGTCTTATCCATATCAGTCTTTTTCTTTTCTTTTCTTGGCTCAGACACTTTTACTTCATCCCACTCTGTCTTTCCCCTCCTTTTTCACTAGGCAAATCCCATGGTTGTTAGACCCTCGCCTAAGGGATGAATGTCGCCGGCCCTTATTCCATCAGGCGATCCTAGAGGGTCTTGATGAAGGAGTGTTACTACACTTTAAGCTATGGATAATAGAAGGAATGAAATTCAGTACCCAGGTGATAATCCACCCTCTCCTTCGGGAGAGGCAGGCTCCCATTCGGATTCTGGGGGGAGCCATCCACAGCTTTTTTCATCAGCGGCCCTGCTTTCTGCAGAGGCCTCAAATTACACTTTAAGGCATGGGGCAGCAGAGACTGCATCCAGTCAAAGTGATATGGATGCACAGTCAAACAAAGACCTTCTCTCAGAAAGTGAGGAGGCAGTTCCTCTGGGTAATCCTGACACACCGGGGACCTCAGGCAAGCTTGCGAGCACGACTCAGCAACTTGACAATTTAAAGGTCAACCGAGTTAAAATGACAACCAGCAAACGTAGACTAGCTGTAAAAGCTAGACTTCAGGTGCAGGATATTCCTTGGGATCCTAGCAAATTTGGCAAAAGCAAAAGGGCTAACAAACTCAAGTACAAAGCAAGAATGGCAGAGGCTGCTCAGACTCCCTCTAGTCAACCTTCAAGTTCAAGCTACTGGAAATAAATGCAACAGAGCAGAGTCCTCCACCCCACCGTCAACTGAGTTAGACAGAAAGCGGCAGAGATGGACTCGGCCAACAGCGCCAACAACCTCAAAAGAGACCAACACAACATACAAAGATAAACTCACGGTCACAAAGATGGCGGTGGTGATTGAAAACTATCCAACATCTAAACTTACCAAAGAACAGGGTGAACAGATAGAACAAGCACTGATAGGCAGGATTGGCCGACTTTCAGACGATACGTATCCTGTCTTTGCTGGCACTTATCTTGAGAGGGGAGAATTAATAGTTTCCTGCAAAACAGAGTGTACCGCCAACTGGTTTAAACAAGTAGTGATGGAAATAAATCCTTTGGGAGAGGAAGTCAAGTTGATTGCAGGTGACAGGAAAGAAGTTCTGCGGGCTATTAAGGTGCTCTTTTAGGACTTCACTCCTGACAAGATCTGCGAGCTGCTTGACAACCACAATCCATTATTAAAAGTTACTGAATGGACAAGACTATCAGAATTAAAGACGACCCGAAATGCAAAATCTTTATCTTTCTGATAGATGATGAATCGTTGGGGGCATTTAAAGCCTCTGATTGTATTGTGAATGTAGGCCTGTGGGCGTCAACTATTCTTATACTCCCGGATAAAGAAAAAGATGACGCTAAGGGTGATACAGATAAACCTCCACCACAGTAGAGCAGCATCAGCTGCTCTCTGTCGTACCTTTATTAAAGGTAATTTTGATCTAGCCCTCATCCAAGAGCCGTGGATCTACCATGGACGTATAGTAGGGCTTGGAGAAACAAAAGGTAAGATTATTTCCTGTAATTCAATAAATAATGCTAGAACTTGTATTATGGTTAAAAATGGCTTACAGGTCTTTCTGTTGGTTGAATTCTGTTTCAGGGATCTAACCTCGATACTTATCAACTGGGGCGAAAGGAAGGAGCAAAGCCTAATTGTGAGCTCAGCATACCTGCCTTACGACTCCAATGAATTACTCTTAACGATGCATGCACAACGTACCAACCTCGATCTTTTTGTGGGGTGTGATGCCAATTCTCACCACAAAGAAAGATGGGGAAGTACCAATACCAATGTTAGAGGTGAGTCACTTTTAGAATTCCTATTAACAAATGACTTACAGATAGCTAATGTTGGTAGTTCTAGTACTTTTGCTAACAGACTCAGGTGTGAAACTATAGACATTACCTTCTGTACGCAACTAGACTTGGTACAGGGATGGCACGTCTCTGACGAAGCATCCCTTTCAGACCATAGTTACATTAAGTTCAATTTGGGATGTACACTAAAACCCCAATCGTATCGTAATCCTAAGAATACAGATTGGCAAGGTTTTTCTGATCAACTTAAAGCCATGGTAAAACCATTGGCAAAAAAAGTCAACACAGCACTTGACATAGAGCAAGTAGCTTCTGCACTAAATGAGGCTAAAATGGGAAAGCTTCAAAGACAACTGCCAGCTTGTGGAAGGATCCCGATCCTCCAGAATTAGATGGTGGACAAGAGATCTAGATCGAAAGCGCAAGGCAGTCAGAGGCTATTCAACCATTCCAAGCACACTGGGGACTGGAGGGAATATCACACAGCCCTCACAGCCTCGAGTGCTGCAATAAAGAAAGAAAAAAGGAAATCATGGAGGGAATTTACGCAAGATGTAGATAGCCTCAAAGAAGCTGCTAGACTTCATAAAGTTCTTGCAAGTAAACCTATTAATCCTGTTGGTTCTCTACGAAAACCCAACGGAGAGTGTACAACCACAGCAAGGGAAACGCTTGAACTTCTCCTCAAGACACATTTCCCTGACTGTGTCATTACAACTGGTAATGAAACTAGCGGTTACAACATTACTGGCAAAGACTCAAGGCCATGGGCCACCAGATTGGGCAGGAACCTTGCAAGGCAAGTTATCACTGTATCTAAAGTTAGATGGGCTATCAGTAAATTTAGCCCATTCAAATCTCCTGGGACTGACGGGGTGTTTCCTGTCTTGTTACAAAAAGCACCTCAGTCAGTCAGTCCTCAATCTTCTCTGCGAACTATTCAGAGCCAGTGTGGCCTTAGGGTACATTGAACGAGCCTGGAGGGTGAGCAGAGTGGTTTTTATTCCCAAGAGGAGTCGAAAAGACTACTCCTCTAAGAAGGCATATAGACCAATCAGTCTCTCCTCATTCCTCTTGAAGGTTATGGAGAGACTGGTGGATACACATATCCGAGATAAGGTGCTACTTGGATAACCCCTTCATCGGAATCAACATGCCTATCAACCTGGCAAGTCATGTTTATCAGCCCTAAACGATCTTGTTTCAAGGGCAGAAGACACACTGGACTGTAAAGAAATAGCACTTTGTGCATTTTTAGACATTGAGGGTGCTTTCGACATCATCTCTCATGATACTATCATACGTAGGGCTAGAGAACAAGGCATACAAGCCACTGTATGTAGGTGGATAGATGCTTTACTCCAAAGCCGTTACATCAAATCTACCCTTTTGCATGATACAATTGAAATCTATACCAGCAAAGGTTGTCCACAAGGAGTACTATCACCCCTATTGTGGAATTTGGTGGTCGATGACCTCCTTACTCAAATCTCCAATACTGGAGTTCATATACAGGGCTATGCAGATGACATAGCTCTCATGGTTACAGGTAAGTTCTGTGAGACAGTGGTTGACATCATGAATGACAGACTTAGGAAGATCTGCACATGGTGCGAGAGGGAGGGACTTAAAGTCAACCCCTCAAAAACTGTCATAGTTCCGTTTACTCGTAAGAGGAATTTAACTGCATTAAGCAGTCAAGCTGAATGGAGTCCAGTTGGAAGCTTCGGAGTCAGTAAAGTTCCTCAGCTTGACATTGGACCAAAACCTGAACTGGAACGCACATCTGAACAATGTCATTCATAAGACCAAATGGGCGCTCCTTACGACTAATACGTGCCCTCGGGTATTAGTCAAACATCGGGCCAAACTGGGGACTCAAACCAAATATGGCTTATTGGCTGTATGTATCGGTTACACACCCTCAGATACAATATGGATCTATAGTCTGGTGGCATAAAGCCACCCAGAAGACTTCTGGCAACAAACTAGCTAGTCTACAAAGAATGGCTTGTCTGTATATTACAGATGCTTTTACTAGCACCCCAACTGCAGCACTGGAAGTGCTGCTAGACCTAATACCTCTAGATTTGTTTTTACAGCTAGAAGCTTGGAAAACAATCTACCTGTACAACAAACAGGTTTGTTGAAATATGGTCGATCTCTTAAAAGTCATACCAAACTCAACAACCTGACAAAGTTATTTCCAGATCTCGACATGTCTTCAGACGTAATGAAGAGAACATTAGTATTTACAAAACCATATACAGTCAGACCTCGATATAAGGTCACCCCTTGGGACCTTGCGAAAGTGACCTTACAACCGATTCATACGCATTTGTCAATAAATAAGCATTATATAAATACAGTATAATTCTTTGTAAAATTTAATACGTACAAAAATATCAGTTTATTACGTTATAATTTTTTAATTTAGTTGAACCAATTAAAATTAGGAATCAGAAAGAAATTATTTTTAAAAATTTTAATTCGGAATAAAGTTTTTAGAAATAGTACTAGTATGCTCAAGCAAAGTACTGATGTACAACTGACCTTACTTAAAATAATCCATACTACAGGACTGTCCTGATTTTGGTTTCATCTTTTGTACAATGTTTTCTAAGTTTTGTAATTTCTGAAAATGTTCTTCAGCTCCCTCATGACTCGTAAAAAAATGTCTTACGACATTTAATGCTCCGAGTGCTTCTGCTTGTGTCAACGCTTCACTTTCAATATCACTGTCGTTATCCTCACTTTCTGCTGCATTGGAATCTAAAACTTGCAAAACAATTTTGGAAATCGAAGCTTGAGAAGTGGTAGCAATTTCATCATCAATTTTCACGTATTCACTTTCCCCTTCTATAGCACAGCCGCGATTTCTGAGATCTTGTATTAACACAGCTAAAGGAATATCGTCTTCATCATCTTCATCTGTTATTTCATCCACACTAGTTGAAGAATATTGAAAACCAGCATGTCGAAAGCAATTTGAAATGCAAGTGTTTGACAGCAAGCTCCAACTTTTATGAATATAAAAAATTGCATCTAACACAGATATGTGAAAATTTTTTTTATCATCAATTGCTGAAATCAAATCTTTCAGAAGGAGCTTTCTGTAGTTCAATTTCAGACTTTGAATGACTCCCTGATCCAAAGGTTGCAAAACACTGTACATTTGGGGGTAAGAAAACAAGCTCAATTGATTTCAACTGAGGTATGTTGATATGAGCAGGGCAATTGTCTGCGATGAAAACAACTTTTCTTTTATTTCTCAAAAAGTATCTATCGAAACGCCGTATAGTTTTCTCAAATATGTTAGCATTCATCCATGCTTTTTTGTTTGCATCATAATCCAAAGGTAAAGACTTGACATTTTTAAAGCAACGTGGCTTTTGAAATTTTCCGATAACTAGCGGTCTCAGTTTTTCAAACCATCCATATTGGCTCCTAAAAAAATTGTCAGTCTTTCTTTACTTTTTTTCCCCCCTATACATTTTTCTTTCTTGAAAGTAAGAGTTTTGTCGGGAAAGACCCGGAAAAAAATCCACATTCATCAACACTGAATATATCGCAATGTTCATACCGCTTCAAAATGTCATCTAACACGGATTTCTTCCAATCACTTCATCATCCACATCACCGGCTTCACCCTACAGTTTTAAAATTTAAGTCATGTCTTAATTTAAATCGCTGTATCCATCCAATGCTCGCCATAAAATCGTTCTCTCCAAATTCGGCAGCTATTTGTAGAGCTTTTTCTTTCAGTACTAAGCACGATATAGGCACATTATGTGCCTTAGCAAATTTTATCCATTGGAGAAGGCCTTCTTCAACTTTCTCATACGGTGATAAACGCTTCCTTTTTCTCTTTCCATTACATGTTTCTGCAACAGTATGCGAGGACAGAATATTGTTAAGAGTCGTTCGTGGTATCCCACGCTCTTTGGCAAAACATGCTTTCGATACATTAGTTTTCAAAATCTTCGAAGATTTTCTTTTTCTCTGATAGAGACAACGTTTTTCTTTTTGTCGACATCATAACACAAGCACAGAAACAGTTGGAATGAGATCCTTTCCTTCGACTTCCTGGTGAACAAACGATGGACACGTGACACGATGGGAACGGAGAAATATCCTTCCCACTCGTCCAGGCGTGGGAAAGCTGTCCCTTCCGTCAGAAGGAGAAATGATGCCGATAAAAGATCGTACCCACGGAAAAATTCTTGGAATTGAATCAGTGTGGCACTGAAATCACAGACAAAAGTGACCTTATATGCGATTACGGTATTTAAGACCTGACCATATATCCGATATATGCGGGGTGACCTTATATCGAGGTCTGACTGTACTGTGACCATTGAATCACGGTTACTTTGGGAGACTAGGAAGAATAATCCTCCAGCTAAGGAACTTGTCTGGTATAGATGGTTCTCTAATCAATCATAAAGCTGGATTCGGGGTGTTCTGTAACAAGCCTCAAACCACTATAAAAGGCAACCTGGGAAGTCATTGCACTATTTTCCAGGCAGAAATTATAGCTATTTTGGAATGTGCCTATCTTGGGCTTTTAAAAGGCTACAAGAATGCAAACATTTCCATTCTTTTGGACAGTCAAGCTGTCCTTAGAGTGCTGGATGCCATTGACATATCATCTAAATTGGTATGATAATGCCACCAAACACACTGTGCTCTTGCCGAACTCAATGCAGTGACACTGGGATGGATTCCAGGGCATAGGGGGTTTGATGGGAATGAAAAAGCGGACCAATTAGCAAAAGAGGGGGCTGAAACTCCCTTCATTGGTCCAGAACTAGCTTGTGGAATTAGCTGGTCTCTAGCTAAGAACACAATGCATAATTGGGCCAAAAAAGAACACCAATTAAAGGGCATTTCACATGGATCCGAAAATCGGACGGTCGGATGTATTCTCTTTCACATGGCCATGAAACATCGCATATACGAATGATTTGAAAGTTACATGTCGTATAGACGATATCGGAGAGAGTTTCGTGGCCATGTGAAAGAGAATACATTCGATTCGTGGATCCGACCGTCCGATTTTCGGATCCATGTGCAATGGGCTTAAGATGGAATCTCTTTCCTGGCCAAACCTTTGGGAAAAACTAGTGCAAGGACCCTTAACCTCGCTTACAAGGTCCTTACTTAGATTTGACAGAGCTAATCTTTAATTAGCCGTAGCATTTATCACTGGACACGGCCACTTCAGGAAACATCTGATAGTAGTTGGTCTACTTCAAGAAGACATCAGCTGCAGGTTATGCGGGCAGTCGCCGGAGAGATTGAAGCATTCAATCCTGGATTGCGAATCCTTAGACCTTAGGAGAAGAAGGGTATTGGAGGGTAAACAGTCAGGAGATGAATTCGACGCAAGTTTGGGGAGTAAGATACTGGAACTTATAAAGTTCACTGGTATCGGAACTCCCTAACAACGTGAAAATGGTAGCACAATAAATCTTATAGGTTGATGTGCGCAGGGTCTAGAACCCTGATCCCACTATTAATCTAATCTATATATATGGTGAGGCATTTAATCTCAAAAAGTGGAATATCTCCTAAAGGAAGTGTTTTATAGAAAAATGTTCCAATACAATTTGTGTGTTTGAAAGGGGGAAAGAAAGTAGCGCTATTAGCTTTTTATTTGATGAATGTTTTCATGGTCATTTCATATTCAACTTAGTTTTTTTAAATGGAAACCTTTTTTTTTAGCGGCATCTGAATCTACACAAAAAAATGAGTAAGTTTTGTCTTAAACATTTTTCTCTTAAACGTCTTTTGACTATACCCAGGGTTCCCAAACAAAAATGAAATTAAATTCCCTGAGTTTTCCAGGTATGATTTAAAAATTTTTCAGATTTTAATCTTTAAGCTTATGTACTTCCCAATTAAGCAAAATATAGCGGTACTTCCACTCGCAAAGAGTTATTAGAGTATTTAATTTGATCATGTTATAGCAACGTTTGGAATTATGAAATATAAGGCTGAAAATTTTAAAATATAATAAAATTAAAATAAATAAAATAAAAATGCTCCATAAATATAAAAAATAAAAATATTTAAAATGTTATTTCTAATCACTTAAATAAACTACATGAAACCAATTGCATTAAAGAATGAGCAGCATTAATTTGTACCTATTACACTTATTTTACTAGGCTCAATGTTCAGATTAAAGCTTTTATTTTTATTATAAACTTAGTGTATTAAATGGAAATATAGTCACCAGTGTAACTTATTTAACGGTTTCCTGTTATGATTTGAGCTCTTTCAATTGTTGTGCTATGGCCTTTGCGTTTTCTAGCATCTTTCGTTGCTTTGCTTGCAAAACACGTATCTCATTTGCTTTGCACTTTCTATCTTCTATTTCACTAGCTTTAGAGTCAATTTTCTTTTTTCTTTTCTTCTCCAATGCTTCTTCATATCTACTATGTGCTCCTCTCACACTTTGGATCATATCTTTATTGACATCTACATTAGACACTCCTCCTGCTACTTTCACTGCATCATAAACTTGACGAATGCCCACGAGTGATTCTTCTTTAAGATTTTCAACCAAAACTTGTTTATTTATGGAAAATCCACTTTCCACATAGGCATTGCCATGAGATAAAATCAAAATCATTTTAATTACACCCCATAGCTCAAAGAACTCCTCTTTATTATGAAGGATACCCGTAAAGAAAGAATCCAGTTCATCCTTTTTGATTGAGAAATTTAGAAGTTTCTCTTTCAATTCCTTTTCACTGCTTACTTGATTTAATAAAATCTTGTACTGTCGAACTACTTTATCTCCAGTCACGCCTTTTATTCTTTTCTTCTTGAGAAGTTCCTGCACAAGATTTTTCTTACGCTGAGAGCAACCTGTTGGATACTGAACAATTTGCTTTGGAATTAAACAGCTGGATGCCCGGACGATAGCATACTTCAGTGGACTACGTTCCATTAATTTTTCTGTTGTTGACTGCAAAAAAACTCTGCAACTTTAAAAAAAAATAAGTTTGTCTCTTTCTGAAACACCACAGGCTTTCAATGCAACCATGGCACTAACTCCGATGTCAATTTTGGTTAATGTAGTTAAGTTGTCAGCGTTCTTAACATCAATTTGAATCGACTTGAAGCTGCTTTTAGCATTATCCAGTATGTCCTTCTTGACGAATCTTCCCATTACTTCTCTAATGATCTCTTCAAGTGAATCATGAAGGAATGGAAACATGGCCTTTGGAGTTTGATACATTCTCAAAAAAGATTCAAATGAGCTAGCAAGATTCATGAAGAAGTTGAGCTTTGCAAGCATAAGAGGATCGCGAAGTCCTACCATGATATTTGACAAAGAATGGGATGACTGGAAACATTTACTTTGGTGAAAAACGTTTTTAAATCAGGGAAGGTGTCTATAACTCTTTCAGCGATCGATGCATTTTGGAGCCAACGAGATGCACAAAACTTCTGAGGTAGATCAGCTTTACCAGTAATCCTAACATAATCTGCACGCCGAGCAGGAGAGTCTCTAAAAAAATAATAGAGGCCTCTAAGGAACTCATTTATATTCAATTCTGATTTCTTGTGGCCAAACTGAAAAGCACCATGAACAACATGAAGACCACAGCTTCCAACTGATAATATCTCTGGATCTTCCTCGTCTGTTACCAAATCTGTAGACAATTCACGAAAGAAAGCCCAATTTACATTTGGACCGTCCATCGACACTTGTATCATTTTTTGCAGAGGTAGAGAGGCTAAAGTTTCTAGGAACTTTCTGAGGAGATCTTTTGCTGTTGTGTGCCCTAAAAATACCGATGTAAGATAACGGGTAGAGACCTTATTCTCAAGTGTATCCCAGTCTCTCAAGACAATGTCCATTTGTTCACGCTGAACTACTTTGTTCAAGGACTCATTAAAGCATACAACAAAGGAAGAACTCAACAGGAGATCATCAGTCAATGAACGTGTAAAATATGGTGCCAAACCATACAAAATCAAATATAACATTTTTGTGGGACCAAGAGCAAACTGCTCAGCAATCCTACTATCTTTAAACATTTTTTTAAAAAGGTGTCCTAATCCTTCCTGAAAATTGAATGAACCATGACCCATGACAATTTTTAAAGTCCAAATGATTTCTGCAGCTTTGACATCATCATTTGAAACAAAATTATCCAAGGTTGAACATGATTTACTTGATGAAGGAACAGAAAGTGATGTTACTTGTGATTGTTGTTTTTCTGCAACACTGCCATTATCTTGTTTATTGTTAGCATCCACATTGCATGAGCAATAGTTCTTCAAAGGCATGCATGATTGAGAGACAGCATTTCTCTTGTGTGTAACACTTTTAGAATGGCTTACTACAGCTTGACGTCCCGTGTTACTAAGTTCAAATACTTTTTTACAAATTTTGCACTTTGCTTGCATTTGGTTTTCAACCTCCTCTAGCCACTGTGACCATTCTGGGTTGACATGAGGATCAATCCATAAACGATTAAGGCTAGTTTGAAAATGAGACATTCTTAAAAAATTAAAGAAATGTGAGAAACTCAATTTTGGGGAAAAGGTTGTAACGGAATGGACTGAAACGCGCTCGAACCGGCACGAGCTTTACCATCATGGCTACCGGATGTTGATGACTGCGGGGCTGCTAATTAAAGGATTAGATATTTTAAATACTCTTTTATTTTAGAGGCCAGATTAAATTTTTAAAACAGCCACTCTTCATTATAATTGTTTAAAAAATATCCTTTTTTAACTTAGCATCTGTCATGAGAAACTTTAATTTTGTCTGCTGAATAATTATATCGATTACTTGAGCTTTAGGTGATCTTTGGATTCAGAATAGCGGGAGGCTTGAACTTGTAGGAATCCTCAGGTGATAATAATTTAACAAGAATTCCCTGAGTTTTCCTTGAGATTGATATGTTTTCAAAATTCCCTGAGAATTCCAGGTTTTCCAGGTGTGTGGGAACCCTGTATACCATTTCAATTTGAAAGTTAGGTTAAGAATATTTCGCTTTTCAAAGTGGAAAGCAATAATTTTATTAGCAATACAAAACAAACAATTTTTAATGAGTATCTTACTCCAATAAATGTTCAAAATGATGACCACCAACCTCAATAAATTTTGCAAGACATTGATGAAAATGTTGATGAGTAGCTAAAAGAGTTTCTTGATCAATGTTTACAAGCATTTTTTATTTGCTCCTGCATATTTTTGTTTAACCATTGAGGATTTTCAATGGACCAATAATGCATATCGTGTCGGTTAACTTGCCCATGATTAGTGAACGTTCGATTCATCAATAGCACCGAAAGAAAAAAATGGTTATCAATTTGTATTTTTTCTCATGCCCTTTGACAAAACACCACACGATTGTGGAAATCATTCCCCATGAAGATCTTGATGTAATGACAAATGATACGGATGAAACTTTTGCTTTAATATTCTTAGAACACTTTTCTAAGATATTCCAAAATCAGCAGCTAATGCCCGAGAGCTTACATGAGAATCACATGAGACTACAGATAATACTGCAATTTGATTATTTTAGTCGGTTACAGTGCTTTTACAGTTCCTTTGTTTTGGTTGTATACTTCCACTTTTTGAAAAATTGTTGCACAACACGACGAAAAGAACTTGACAATGGAGTAGATGTTTCGGGAAACCGTTAGCTATACAACATAATTGCCTGTTCCATATTTTGTCCAGACTCATCACAGCTGAAAATTTCTCATCTAAAGATAAGTATGCCATTCTTAGCAGAGAAATCAAATCATAAACCTTTAATCAAATATAGGATGACTACTGTACAATTGGCAAATGAACAACATTTGAAATGATATACGTACTCCAAAGTGATCAAAATATTGTATATTTTGTAATAAAAATTTATTTCTTTTTAACAAAAGAGATTGCTATTTCTTAATTGGAATAAGATACTCATTAAAATTGTTTATTGATAATAAAATTATTGCTTTCCATTTTGAAACGCAAAATATTCTTAACCTACTTTTCAAATTGAAATGGTATAGTCAAAAGATGTTTAAGACAAAACTCACTCAGATTCAGATTCAGCATAGATTCAGATGCCGCTAAAAAAAAGGAGGTTTCCATTTAAAAAAACTAAGTTGAATATGAAATGACCATGAAAACATTCATCAAATAAAAAACTAATAGTGCTACTTACTTTCCCCCTTTCAAACACACATTATATTTACAACATTTTTCTATACAACGCTTCCTTTCAGAGATATTCCAGGCATTGTCTAATCGATTCAGGCAGGCAAAAAAAAATCTTACCTTCATAGTCTCAGATTTTTTTGAATTTAACATATGTTAAAATTCAGGAAAAAGTAGATATGTGTATTTTTTTGTTTTGTTAAAAAAATTCCTGGCCCGAGATACAGGGCGCCAAAGATGGCATCTCGGGCATCATTTCTCACTCGCGATTTTAAGCAAATTTTCGAAACGCTCTATCTCTAGAAAGGTTCAAGATATTTTGTTGCAGTTTTTTTTATTTGAAAGATAATATTTGTCTAATTAAAATGATATACTTCGTTTGAAAATATGTGTTCAAGTTCTCTTGCTGTAGCCTTCTGAATTTTTTTTCTTCAAAAATGCCAATCCCCAAAATTTTTAATTTTTTGACTGTTGATCAGTACCTTAGAGTACTACATTTCCTGAAAAGGGGAACTTCCTCTTTTGAGTTTAACATATTTTAAAACAAATTGAAAATTTTTTCATACATTAAACCAGTTTCCATTACCACATACATATTGGCCTCATGAAATAAAAATCTAATGTTATTTGACATAGCATTTTAATTCGTAATAAAAATAAATAACAGACACAACTTTCAAAATTTATAACATATAACTGATTTCACGGCATATCACTTCTGTGCACTCTGCTTAGAACTGAAAATAGCAATTCAGGGAACTAAACATTTGTTCAACTGTATCATTATCTTCCTTTGATATTGAGTGATGCCTTCCTGTTGAACCAATAGGAACTGGGGCATCCACAATCTTTAAAACATCGCGAATTGGAAGTGAGCAATGGTGGTGGTGATGTTGCTGTCTTGCAGCTGGAAATCTGTATCCAGCAGCCAGTCCATGTGGTAGCATAAAGTTCACAACGATTTCATTTAACTCACAACTGTTATCTATAACCTCTGCAATCCACCAGTCGCAGTCATACACATATGCCACAAACATCCCTCTTTAAGTTGTGAATCTGAATATTCTGCTGTTTCTGAGATCTTGGTTGTTCAAATGAAATTTCCTCTTTCTTGCTCTTTAAAGTCCGTGCAATGTAGATTCGCCCATCATCATAAGTCCACATGTGTCTTCTGAATTTCTTTCATAGGGGCAGTTTGGTCTGACCATTCTTGTTTTTTCCGCTGGTGGAATTCTTCAACTTCCTCTTTAGGCAACAGGATGAGGACTGTTGATGTGTATGACTTTCACCACTCTTGTAAATTCTTCGGCATTCTGAATTGCAGCTGTACTTTGGCTGGAAAGATTATGTTTTGTAGCATGGTGCATCAGCAGGCCTCCTACACCATCACAAGGCCCCTTCCATGACCAGTAGCTCTGAATACCCACTCCATTGGCATAAGCGACTTAGTCACTTCAAACAGTTGATAATGATTTTTGTTATCAACTATTGATAAAGGGGCACCATCAGAAATAATGATGATCTTTTCTGGCTGTGATTGCAACTGTTGTTGAATTTTGCATATTGCCAACAATGCATGTGCTGAGTCATCTCCTCACTTTTAACTGCAACACTTGTGTCTTGTTTTGAAAATATATGATTCCTGTAAAAATTGAAACTTGGCCTTTACTCCAGTGATGCCCTTGTACTCTTTGTGGTAGAATCACAGTGAAGCACTAAACATAGTTGTTCATCCTCTACATGAGGAGGTGGCGTACAAAAAGCATTTTGTCCAAAAAAAAAAAAAAAAAATTGAGTTATAGGTATTTTTGTGTAAAGTTTATTCATTCACACATAGTGAACACATCAAATAATAGTGTCTAGGGTGCTCCTAGAAGGGAAAGGAACATAAACATATGGATGTTATTTTGTAGTTAATTATAAATCAATTTTTCGCATATACTGAAAATTATGATCTGTGTGACAAAATGCTTTTTGTACACCACCTCCTCACATGTCCCTTCACTTCTGCAATGTGTTGTTGTTGCAGTTTCTTCAGATGTTGGTGTGTTACTGCTTTCACCGTCCATTTCTCAAGTTCATCAATGAAGGTATCTATGGCAACAGTTTTCGTAATAAGTTTATTGTCCTCCCATGTTGCATATGTAATTTCAGAAGAGCTATCTGCTATGTTTTCCAGACCAAGTGTCTGTAAGGCAAGTCCTCCCTTTCCAGGACAGTCACCACATTCTTGAAGCAAACAGGTCTCTCGCTCTACATCACAGACTACTAACGACTTCACGTGTGCAACCAAGGTGTGATGTCTCACGCCTTCAAGTAAGTTCTTCAAAATCACCACGCAAAGCTCAAAATTTGCACAATACACACATAAATTTTTAGTTCACTGAATTGCTAATTTCAATTCTAAGCAGAGTGCACAGAAGTGGTATGCCGTGAAACCTGTTATATAAGTTTTGAAAACCATGTCTGTTACTTATTTTTATTATGAATTAAAATGCTATGTCTAATTAAACATTAGATTTTTATTTCATGAGGCCAATATGTGAGTATATGATAACGGAAACTGATTTAATGTATGACAAAATTTTCAATTTGTTTTAAAAAATGTAAACTCAGAAGTGGAAGTTCCCCTTTTCAGGAAATGTAGTACTCTATGGTACTGATCAACAGTCAAAAAATTAAAAATTTTTGGATTGGCTTTTTTGAAAAAAAAAAAAAATCAGAAGGCTATAGCAAGAGAACTTGAACACATTTTCAAACGAAGTATATCATTTTAATTAGACAAATATTATCTTTCAAATAAAAAAAAAACTGCAACAAAATATCTTGAACAGTTCTAGAGATTGTTAAATTCAAAAACATCTGAGACTATGAAGATAGCCCCCTCTGCCTGAATTGATATGGACTATGCCTCCATTTTTTCAAGTTAAATGCCTCACCCTATATACATATACAGGGTGAGGCATTTAACTTGAATATATATATAAATGATGATAAACTTGTCCCAGCCCAAATAAAATTATTATTTAGATTATATTATTGTAGTAATAGTATAAATGTTATGTTCCTTTTAAATTTCAAAATTTTCTATTTTGAATTTTCATAATTTAAAACACCTCAGTAGAGTTGAAACGTATCTGGTTCACAAACATCAATCAGTTTTGTTTTGTTTTTTAATAAAATAATTTAGCAACTTCCGATATAGATCTTCATTAAACCCTAACTTAATTTTTTTCTTGGTATTAACGTTATCGAATTGTCTTGCAAAAACATAATTTTGCGTTTTTTATTTTCAAAAGAAAATATTTAATATTTGTTTAATTTTGTTGGGAAAGGGTGGGAATGTATTTGAAAAGAATAAAACTAAGTGAATGAGACCGGGAACTTTTTTTCGGGGGGAGGGTGGGGTTGGCTGATTCTCGACCTATGCTAAAAAAAATCTTTGAGGAGATAATTAAAACAATCTGAATCATTAGCTTTAAATTTAAAACTCTCCTTTAAAAAATAATAATAATCTAATAATTGTAATATTAAAGTAAAAAAAATAAAATAATAATAATAAAATATAAGTAGGAAACCACACCTCTGATGATGAAAAATGAAGAATCAGGTTTCACCCGTATAGTGAGAATACAGGTCATCGATCAACCACTATATTCTACTTCTTATTTAAATTAAAATACTTTATATTTGGGTCATATTATAATAGATAAAATTTTCGTTAGAATTAAATGCATAGAATTTTGAGAGATAAAAATAGATCTATGATTCAATGAAATCATAAATAGAATTTGACCTGGGGGTCTACCAATTGTAGGATTGTGGGGGGCATTTTATATAAACATAAAACTTTGGGGATTCTTTGTGAAAGGAACCGTGCTGTTGTCCTGGTTAAAATTCGATCAGGAATCAGTTCATTGTTAAACTTAAGTTCTAACTAATCCTGATATTAGCAGAATCTAAATTAAAGGAATATATCAATAAATTGATTTATTTTCCAATAAATCTACTTGTCAATATGGGTTAGATAGTTTCATTTACCTTTAAATCAATCGCGTTATAAATTAAGTTTTGATCCATTTCCAACCACTGAATAATTAGCTATGAAATCAGAATGATATTAATCAAAGAGTAGCTTCAAATAAAATAATAATAGTGTTGATGTATATGTTTCTATGGGATTTAAAAGTGACTGGAATTTAAATATTAGGAATTCAACTGAGTATTAACGTCTAACTAAGGTTCTTTTGAGAATATATATATCTTTTCAAAAGATTTGATGTATTTCTTCTGTCGTCTGATATATCTAGTCACCGATCTGTGGTGATTACTATGAATATTGCCGTTTCTTACCGTTTTATTTGATAATAATCGAACGTCCATACTAAGAACACCGCCATTATTTAAGTTTGGTTAGCAAGCGTAGAAACGAACAGCCTATCAGTGTTAAGAAGCTGAATGACGTATTACACACGTGACCATCTCAACTGAACCGGTGACAAAGCCTAACAACCGAAATAGAAATGACTCGCTCAGCCACCGGATATAACAGCTCCTTTCTTAGTTACATGTGTTGCCGCTTTTAGTTAAAATGGCGCTGCAATCCGACCAAACAAAAATGCAAGTCTACATTTAATTTTAGATTATAATCTAATTTCATATTATCATAATTATTACTGATTACTATAAAATAAGTAGATATTGCTAATATTATATCGTATTAAGAAATTTTTTTACATGTATAGAAATTTGTAATGGAATCAACACTTCCTTGTTGCAGTGACTTTTAGTTAACAATGTACAGATGTTTAGGTTTTAGGTCAGGGGTTCTCAACCGGGATCCATGTAATATTCTTCGGGGTCCACAGGGATCTCATTGAATCACACTTATTTTAAAATGGTTTATTATGAATTATTTACCAGTGTGTAGAATATGTATTATTTACCACTGTAGAATAATTTATTTGTATTAAATTAGTTTTCATTCAAAATAAAGCATAATCATTTATTATTTCGTTGATTATTAATATAATCCCTTTACTTTTTAGCTATGAGACGGTCCACCAAAAAAAAAAAAAAAAAAAAAAGAGGGAAAAGGGGGCCATCGGGAAAAAAAGGTTGAGAAACCCTGTTTTAGGTGATTGATTTGAAACAAATCTAAGTATCACATCAAACGTTTGTTTTTTTTTTCTAGAAAATTATTTGTTACTTTGAGGAACTCAACATTTCATATTTAAAATTTAGAAATCGTCTATAAGAAAACAATAAACTTCAACCTTGGCTTGTTAGTGGACCCATTCAACCATGATCCTTTAGTTTTTGTTCTTCTTATAACTCATTTTATTTGTAATTTTATTTGCTTGAAAACGAACCGCAGGTCGGTTGGAAAGCTTTGCATGTGTTTTAAATGTTTTTAATATATCATGAATTGTAACCAGTGTTATTATTTTATCAAGAAAACATTAATTTTATATGCATAAAAAAAAGGAATTTATGGATGTGACGATTTTGTTTTCATCTTATAACTTTTTATAAAAATTTAATATAATTAATTATTAGTTGTTAAGTTTTATTAATATTTAGTTTATTTATTAGTTACATATACTGGAATTTGCTCTTGACTTCTAATTATTTTTAGTAATGTTGTATGTAATTAATAAATTTAAGAAAATTACAATTTATATTAATATGAACCTTAATTAAACTTCTCACACACACACACAAATATCATTTGTAACAAATTTTCCTGAAGTAAAAGATATTATAAAATAATCTGATAGCTTTCGGAACGAATTGAAACTTGATTAGATATTTACGGAGGTATAAGAGGTAATATGTCTGTTTATCTGACAAACACTTTCAGGTCGGTTTAAAACGGACCGGCCTCTCCCGGTAAATTGAACATAAGTTGAAATTCTGTTTCTTTTAAAATCACTTGAAAACTTTTGTATGAAGATTTGATTTTGTATCAATAAAAATAAAAAATGCACAAGTCTAAAGGATTTACACTCTGAGCTATCATGGACGGAAAACTGGGACGGTCGTTTCTGCCTTATTAGGTGTCCTCAGCCAGTTTTACCCTTCACGGTAAAAGACTTTCATCAAAAATGAATACTAAGATGATTGTGGCCTTCCAATAAGAGTGATGATGGTTTACGAAAATCTTTTTTCATTCATTTCATCTCTTTATTTTAATATAATAATCACTGTTAGTCATGGGTCTCTATTGCCCGCTCCTACTTGGACACACATAATAGATCTAATTATCAAAATAAATCATTATAGGAGAAAAAAAATAATGTTTTAATTCTATTTCCTATCCATTTCTATTAAATTTCATTAAAAAAAATAACAATGCTAATGTTTTAACGTGAATTTAATATTTCAGAAATGCTTTTACTAATATGTAAGCAGGGTTTGTTGCGAGCGCCATTTTAATGATAGCGGCGATATTTGGAAGTAGGATAGCATTAGAGACTGAAAATGCAATGATGAGGTCTTTGGCTTGAAATAGCGCACAGGCAGAAATAATCGATCCAATCTCTTGCGAAGGCGTGTAGAGGAGGCTGTCATCACAGCTGCAATGGGATAGTCCTTTCTAAGACGTTTGGTTTTGAATACCTTTCCCCACGAATACGAAATGGAGTAAAAATTCGCCAGGCGAGAAGTGACTGACGAGATCTCTATTTTGGGAACCCAACAACAAGGAAAAGAAGATAAAACAAAAGCCATGGGTGAATGGGCATGGGAATAACCCTCCCCTTAAGCGATCAGTAATTCCATTCAGCTTAACCGTTACGCCTTCTTTATCTATTGGCGGTTTCGTTATGTTAGACTGTGAGAGGAGATTGGCGCCAACACGAGATCTCTGGAGTTGAAAGATGAAACGACACCCTGCGCTCTCCATCTATGCATCTTCTGCCCACACATATCTCTGGTACCACCATATCACCATCATGTGAAAAGCCTATGCTTACTACGGGCTATGTCGTTTACTGATCGGGGGAGGGGACCGCCATGAACTAAGTCTTTCCCGTTGCGTCGAACCTTGTCAGTCATGTATTCACGGGGTCTCCACAACACTTGGAGTTCGACACTTTCCCTTAATGCCATGCCCACCAGCACCCATTCCTTCTCAAATCACCAGTATGGTAACTTTCGACGCAGCAAAAGCGTGCGCAACCTGAGCCTCTACGACGATGAGCCCGAGGCCGCCGGTCAACGACAGCTCCGGCGGATCGTGTTACGGCGACCGGCGGACCTGAGCGTCGGGCTGGGCTTTAGTATCCGGGGCGGACGCGAGCTCGGCTTGGGCATCTTCGTGTCCAAGGTAGTGGAGAGAAGCGTAGCCGACCGCGCTGGCCTCGTCCCCGGGGACCAGATCCTGGCTGTGAATGATACCTCCTTTGAGGACATCGGGCATGAAGAGGCTATCAAGGTATATCTTCCTTTCTTTCCTTTTAAACTATTTTGAATGCTTATCAGTTAAGTTTAATTTTCGTTCAAAATTATATTTAAAAGAAATAATCCTTTATTTAAATTTCATTCACTGAATCGTGAATTAATATATATTAATAAACTTAGGTAAATTTCTCTAAACATATTTTATAAAATAATTGTCTTTTGATAAGTAAAATGTAAATGTATTGTAGTTTTATTGAAAATTAGACAATTATGTTTATTCATTTGTTAAAAGGAAGGAATTAGTACTAATAATCATTGAACTGATTATTTCACAAAAAGGCATTTATTCAGCCAAAAGTAAAAAATTCAAAAAAAATTCGTAGTTTTTCCCACTTCCTGATTTTCTCTTTATTAGTTATGTAAAGGATAGGACCAAGAATTAACAAAAAAAAAAAGTCTTTACTAATAAAATTGTATTTAGTTTCGGAGTTAATGTATATTTATTAATTATATTTATTCTCTATAGTTAATATATCATTAAAACATTAAAATCTCCTAACATTTTATTTACTTCAAATTTCAGAAAAGTTAAAACTAATAATATTTTTTAATGCTATAACAAAATTATCAATTATATAAAAAAATTACAAAAATATATTTGTAAATTGATCTCATTAATTAATTAATTAATTCGTAGTCAAATTTAAGCTTTTAGTTAAACTATACAACTTACAATACGCATTTCTTGTGTATCAAAATCTACACTAAATAGGAGCTATTTCTTCGGTTTAACTATTTCTCTTATCACGTCATAATTTAGGATCATAGCAATATTTTTATTATAACTCTTTTATTTTTGTTTATATTAAAACTCAAGATAGTATCAACCATTGAAAAAAAAAAAAAACCCCAGACATGTAGGTAACTAACAATTAACTACGAGTCGAATAATTACAGCTCTAGATTATTGATTTAGTTAGCGTGTATCTACAAATAAAAAAAAAACAGCACTTCACATATGTTTTCCAATCCAACTTGGAATCCGTATCCATTAGTTTTCCATAGAAGCATATAACGACACCTTATTTGCACCTGTGTCCGTGTGCACGAAAGCCTTCCAAATATGACGGTTAGAGACAAGCAGTCCATTCATCCAACCCGAGATATTTCATCGCATTTCCCGCGAATATTAGCTATTAAGTTATCAACTAATTACATTTTTAAATTATAGAAACATGGGTTTTGTTTGAATTTTAAGTATTAACTAACGCCATTACGCCTAGAAATAGAAAAAAGGTGAAAAAAATAATAAAAAGGAGAAGCTGTAGAAGTCTCTTTTAAAATTTAGAATATATATATATATATATAAAAAGAAGAATATAGCTATCAATGCAAATGATTAGGGTTCGATTAGTCGTAATTTTAAAGTATTATGTACAGTATATTTTAGTGTTATTTAATTTTAATCTATAATATACTTGTTTTCTTTTAGGTTTGAATGTTTTTTTTAAAAAAATATCTTACCTTCTGAGCTTGCATTTTGAGATTATAATATCCATCAAAGAAATAGATTTGTAAAATTCTTTGTAGACGAAACCCACGTCGAATCGACGATTTAAAAGAATTTAGATGATGACTTCAGCCAATCTTGTTCAATTACAGAATAAACGGTGATTAGCCAATAAGCCAGTTCTACGGGAAACACAATGTTAACGTATGCTGTGCAACTCTCGGTCATTAAGAAGCTCTTCTTTTCATTGTCAGCCACAAGAATCAAATAGTATAAGTTCAAAAACATTCAGTCGCGCAGTTCTAAGCTATTTAAAAATTTTGAAAATTCGATAGAATTGAGATGTATAAATTTATGAACAAACTTCACTATATTTAATATCATTTGCCTCTACACGATAGGAAAGAGTTAAGGCGCATTCTAAACAGAGCTTCTGTGGTTTCCTGTTACATTTGGGCGTAAAAAGCGTTTTGTAACGAAAAATATAGATGAACTCATATATCAGAAAAAAACAAAACGTGCTTTATAATCAGGTAATTTCTATAAAAGTTATCCGTTAAATTTTTTTCGTTATCTATTTATTTTAAATAAGAATTCATTTTTTTTTAATAATAAATTTAGCAAAATGTTGAAATTTTCATGAAAATCCAGAGGAATTTAAAGATGCTTTCACTTATAGCGGGGAAAAAAACTCTTATCATGAGCGTCACTGAAGTGGTAAATGAGTTCTTTTCTGAACGCAGTTAAACTTCTTTCACTGCAGACATGTCTTGGATAATCTTTTCATTTCATTATTGTTATTTGATGGATTATTAATTCTCTTCCTGTTATTCAGCTTTCATCTGCCAAATATTTATCAGTTATTGCATTCAACAAGGTAATGGAACAAACTCACAATTTGTAGTGAATTAGAATATACATAATAGATATAAACGAAGGAGCTTTTTTTTTTTTCCCTTCGCTTGTTAATGGATGTTTGTAATTTTAAGGTATTGATTTTGGATGTGTATTGCAGGTAAGTTATCATTCTGCGGAGTTTGTAATAGAAGCCCCTCCCAGTATCCACTTCCCTGCAGAGCATCACTACCACAAACCAATTGCCGACATTGAATCGTCTCTGTTTAGTCAATATTTTAAGCGGAATCCATTACATAAAAAATCACTTTAATCAAGGAAGTGAATCTGAATCCAATTTTTTTTCCCGAAGTTATGAACGACATTATGAAGTTATGAACGACATGTTGGATTCTTTGTATAGGAAAAAGGAGAGATTACATAATATACATTATTACAGATTTATATGAATACATTACTTGTAGTTAGTAACGATCAGAGTTAATGGAATTCAACAATTTCTAATTTGCTATTTTTAGAAATTTTGTAGTCACAAATTATACAATTTGTTAGTACCTTACCTTCTATCGATATATAAAATAAAAAATACAAATTCTGTAAAGCAAATTTTAAAATAAGTATATATTTAAAGAAAGGGAAACCACTGAAATACAAGCGGTGCTAATGGTTTAAAATACTTTATTAATTGAAATGATTTGAAAATCAATACGATTATTATTTCCTTATCACTTCAATTAATAAAGTATTTTAAACTTATATGTATATATATTTTATCATAAATGGATCTGTATGGGCTAAGTGATTTTCGTCAAATGTAAACGTGATCTACACTTTGTTTTGTGAGTAATAGTTAAAAAATGTAATTGTTATTTTGTGATGAAATCTATACTTTCTTTTATTTTGATTTATGTTTAAATGGCCTTAACAATACCTGTCTTTGATCATTATGATAAATTTAACTGAAATAAAGAAAAATCAAGAAGTTATAATTAAAAGTAAGACAAGAAATGTTGATAAATATTTAAAAAAATAAAAACAACGAAGGGACATTATTAATTGAGCTATAGATATTTTAGTGTTATTTTTTCGTTTAACGTTTCAGTTAGTAATTATTGAATATTAAAAACCCAATAGATTGAATGTTAAGTAAACTATGAAGTATTTTTAATTAACTTTTAATTTTGATACTTTTTTTTGAAATTTCATAAAATTTATCTAATTTGTACAAAAGCGTTTCGTCAAAATACAAAAATGTTTTCATTAGAACTTGAATTAATTGATCGATTTTATTCAAATTTGTATAAAATGATTCAGTAGAAAATTTCATCAACGCAGATAAGCAAAAGGTGAGTTGATCCATGCGGACTGATAAACGGACAAGCTAAGATAGCAGGGCTTTTCTCAAAGAAACGCTGCTAATTTATTTTTTTATATATATTTAAGAACCAAAATGTGTGCTCATAATTTTCATTTTAGCTTGAGACTGAAAAAAAACAAAAAAACATTCGTATGGAAGTTCATATCGTCGATCACAATCCCAGAACCAATCTCTTAACGGTTTGACAGCAAAACGCACAGATTGCCACTCTTTTTTTTTCCTTTCAAGACAGAGGAATTTCTTAATAGATCACGATGTTAAAATAATGATTTTTTTAATTATTTTCAAGAAAATCAGTCATGTAAGAAGCAAAGATAGTAACTGTGAAGATATATTTTTATTAATCCACATTCCAAATCCTCTTTCGTGACATCAACAATTTTGTATCATTGCAATTTCCAGTAGATTCGTTGATTATTGACTGGCAGAAATAATTCCTCACTTCTCTTGTAGCCTCTATTGCTAGTTTACTTCTGGATTGATAACTTACAAACAGCAGAAAATAAAATGAATTGCAAGTAAAGGGTTTGTTACAATAATAAATATCGTTAAAATTTCATAGTAACAAAAAAAAAAAATGTTTTCAAGTCCGGCTTAGTTAGTGTTATGGATCGAAAAGAAACATTAAATACAGCCAATAAGAACGTTGTTTGCGAACTGATGCATACTGGGAGGTAATTGGAGAAAAATTGTTTGTAACTTTTACTATTAAGTTACACAATTTGTAAAAGAAAAACATAAACCAGGCAGTCTCTCCTTTCTCCGCTTTAGTCATTCTTTAACATTAGATAAATAAATAAAAAACCCTTCTTTTGTCGTTTCTTAATTTCATTTGCGGCAAATTACGAAGAACAGGTTGAGAAATTTGTTTTGTTTTTTTTCCTGTTTTGTCTCCAAAAGTTTTATATTCTACTTTTCTTTGTCTTTTTTTTTATTCAATTTGAATATTTGCGATGTTAATAATTTATTTATGGTTTAATATATTTTTTTATAGATTTTAAATTAACTTTTTGTTTAGATATTTACTTTGGAATTTTGAATTTTAAATATCTATAATGGAACCCTGATTTTGTCGTAAGAGTTGGTTGCAATTGCTCATAAAACTACATGTAGGACATTATAACTAGAAGTGAAATGAACTTTTTTTTAAAATCCAATTTCATTACAATCTTCGTTTATAAGTGGATTTGTTTCTGGCGAAACTTCCTGAATAATCTCGTTTTCACGAAAACTTTTATAATTCAACGAGTTCCCCATTTCCGATGTTTCAAAAGGAACATGCGAAAAATAATTACAACACTTTTCCGCGGGTAATCGTCTAGTTTTTGACTGAATTGCGCTGATTAACGATAAATCGCTGTCTATTAAACTACAAAATCAAAGAGTTAATTCGTTTCGAACGTATAATTCAAATGTGTTGAATACTGTAATTTTCTGCAACTGACATCGTTTGGCAGTTGCTGAAATTGCATTGGAGTCCGTTATAAAAGATTTATCGCGTGAATATCATTGGCAACAGTTTCTGACGTCATTTCCGTTTCCATAAATAAATACAGCATTCCCGTTTCCAACATTCAACGGATAGTTAGTTTGTTGAAAAGCACAACATATTCAGCCTTTAACTTAAACGATCCTTTTATGATTTTTAGGGGAAATAAAAGCAAACCTCGTTTCCGTTGTTTCGTTGGCAGTTTTTAATGATTGACCATTAGCTACAAACATTACATGTTATTATCGTACTATGAATTCTGACGAGGGTATGTTTGATTTAAGTTCTTTTTACATAACGTAATCGAAATTACGATTGGGTCTTAAATCTATACGGGGTCATTGGAAAAATATGCTTCAAACACTTGTTCAAACGTGAAATCGAAGAATTGGACCGACGCTCGACCGCCGTTACTTCCGGTAAATACCCGATGACAGATTTACAGAGAACTAATGAACCACAGTCTCCTTCTAGGGAGAAATCACGAATCCACGGTCACCGCTGGAAATCGAACCAGGCTAACCGTGGGCAAGCGCCTTCATTACTGAAGTTGCCGTATGCATTAATTCATTATAACCACAAAGAAGAAAGAAACAAAGATTTCTAAGGTTTTATTGTTTCTGATGCTGTTTTTTTTATATCCATCGTAGAGAGAAAATTATTTTTAAGTAATAATCTTTGAACAAACGATAGAAGGACTGTAGGACAGCTGTATCTGTTAATCATGAGCAACACGGGTTGTACACATTTCGTGGATCGAAAAGAGTAAAATCAGAATAATTGCTTTGATGCTAGAGAAACTGGCTCCTGTTTTCATCTAAATATGAAGATTAACTTTCAATAACTTAGTTCTAGAGCAGCGCTGGCTTAACCTAACAGCCACTTGCGATAAATTCAGATGTTTGAAGCCGCCAGATCTCAACAAATATTACATACGGTTTTAGTGTTACATGCCCATTTTTGTTAAAGTAATTATTAAGAAATACATGTACGTAATATTTATTCATACATGAAGTTATTAACTATTAATTTGTATTAGTTTCAATACCAAATATTCAATATATATCGTATGTTTTCAAAATCCTGACTGATTATTGCTTTAACTACGTATTTTTATAATAACGGTAATGATCTACAGAAATAGTGAACGATAGAAACTTCTAAGAAAAATTGCTGATCCGAAATTTCTTTAATCGCTGACTCAAATCTAGCCTTAAAATTAGGATTTAAATTCTTAAATACATTTACTCACCATGAACATCAAACTTACGTTTCAATCCAATGAACTTTTAAGTTTATACCCAGTAAAGAATTATAAAGCTTGATTTTTTTTTTTACCTTTTATATTAATAGCGATACAAAAAGGAACTCACTCAATATATTTTCTCGAACCGAACATTATAAGAGCCCATGTGGCTCGCGAGCCGCGGTTTGGCCACCCCTGTTTTAGAGGATATAATAAGCTTTCTTTATACCTTTATTTGGTTGGGTATTAAGTGGACCACAGTTATCGAGTTCCAAAATATTAAACCCTAAACATTTCTAAACTGGTATCTATTATAATTTTCTGTTATTCTGATGACAGACTTTTCAGAAATTCGGTGTTTCTGTTTTTTGATGAAACAACAGAAACTAAAGCGGAATTATAATTCGTAATAAAGGAAATCTTCATCAAATTGGAGATACAGAAATGACATTGTAACCTGCTGTTTTCAGTGGTTGACCTTATCTGAAAAGCATAAATTTCAAAGGTAAAACAAAAAGCAAGAGTTTATTGATCCTAATAACGACCTTCAGTGTTCAACAGAGTTATTTGATTTTTGTAGTAGAAGCTTTGTAAATGGTTCATTGTTCTTATTGTGGCTGCAAACAATGTTGTGACATGTGATATTGGTGAATTATTGCATTGGATCATTTCCAAACCCAGTCACTGAATTAAACCTTGATAACGAAGACAGCGAAATAATATTTACCTTAGTGTGAACGAAGCACATAAATAGAGTGAAATACATCAGGTAATGTTTAAGGATTTTCTAAGAATATTCTCTGTAATAGTCATTGAGTTTGTCTTGCAACGATGTGTTAAAGATTCTTGTAAATTCGAATTCGTAGGACTAGTATCAAATAATCACTCCAAGTAAATTTCTTTTTAATTGAAAAAATATAAAATGATTTACAGTTTTAGGTTTCAGTGTTTTTAGTGTCATTATTTCGACGTATCCTTGATTATAAGAACGGAAGAATTAAAAGCATGTTCTGATATTTCGGAATTTCAGATGACCCAAGTTTAACAAACAGTGTTTCTGCTTTTGATCGGAATGTGTTGATAAGCCTAAGTTACGTTATTACACAGCCTAAGAAAAATATGACAAATACGACGATACATTAGAAATTTTGTATTTTCTTCCAGTTTTCGTTATACAGTGCGGAATTGGGATCAGGATTCTGCTTGTCTTTGTGAAGTCCTACCCATGGGCTTTGTCCCTAGCCGCTTTGTGATGCAACCCTCAAACGCGTGACTTTAGGTTTAAATATTTGGTGGACACTTCCATTACTAACTTGAAAGGGTTTCCTGCGCATTGGAATAGTTATGTGGAGGGAATGCCTAACCATACACCATTGAAGATCAAACGGCCGTTTCTTCATGGAACAAAAGTAAAAATGTGAAGCTTTCTGTTTTAAAGCGATATTGTTTCACTGTGTAACATGCAATGAGAAGACAAAAGGATTGATAGATTATTGTCAATTACACGAGAATTCACAACAAACTTTAAAAAAAAATCTTTTTTTTTTTTTTTTTTGTTATCTTTGAAGAAGTTAAAAGATAAGTAAAGAATTATTCTGCGTAATTTCTTTTCATTAGATAGTTCAAATATCACAAATATTAAAGAAATGATTTTTTATTTGTCTCCTAATTGGGTAATTACTTCGTATCCATATTCTTGAGATACAGTGGCGTGTCGAGGAGGGAGGAGAGCACCCTCCTCACCCTAACGGGAAAAAAAAGGAAACTGGATGATGAGGAACTTTCTTTCTTTTGGTTGGAGGACGAGATCTATCTTATTTTTTTTTGTTTGGATGGTCTAAAAAATTTTCATAACATACCCATTCAAAATTCTTGAGCAAGTTAATGATGTCCTACCTATTCTCGTCCCGATGCTTTTTCTGACTACTTGGATATTGCCGATTCGATGAACAACAAATTATCAAAATATATTATATCAAAAATACCGTAGACAATTATTTTTCAGTATGATTCTGATTACTATAAAATCAGATAATTTTATACTAATTTCGATTACTATAAAATTCATTTTTGTAATTAACCACATTATTTAAATACTGATGTGGAGATTCACCGAAAATGAATTGAAGAGAATATTTTATTTTCTTTCTTAGCATTCTATTCTATAGATGTAATTCTATTGAATTAATGGCTTATTATATTTCTCTTCGGCTTCTAAATTACTTCTAAACTATTGAAACTTACTGAGTACAATCGTTCCTTCCATTTAAATTTCCGTTCGTCAACCATTTTTATTCTGAGATTTCAAAGAATAATTTTTTTAAATAATGCTGTTTGTCACAGTAAAAATAAACACGTGTTTCTTTTATTTTACAAATGGTAGGGGTTTTGTTACATAATGATCATTTGGTAATTTACAAAAATAACGGATTTCGTACTGAAATCTATATTTTACATTAAATAAAAGGAAGGCTAAATATGGCTTTATTTTTCGAGTACTAATGAAATAAATAATTCTAAGAAATGTAAGAGGCTTAGAGTACAGTCCCACTTCGATTGACATGTTTATTTGTCATGCATTGAATCGATGCAGCCGCAGGGTCCGTTCCATCATGTCAGTCAGTGTGGCACCAATGTTAATGAGAAACAAAGCACACACACACACACCGTATCAATTTAATTAGTGTTGTTGATCTGTTTTTTGTTTTTTGTTTTTTTGTGGCTGAGTTCCCGTCACGTGAGATTTACAAGTTGTTAAATTCACCATTCGTGCTGTTTGTACTTCTAACCCATCCATCCACGCTGTTGTGTATCCTGTTTTTTTTTTTTTCAAATATCGAAACGATGAGAGCAGCCACCCACTCGACCTAACTGAGCCAAGTTGGAGACTTGACAACATTCAGTAGCCAATGAACTTGACCGTGACCGTTTTCATGTTTGTATTTAACGTGGATTCTTCTGAATTGATGAGAAAACAAACCTACACCAGTAATCGCATTACAACTACAACAAAAAATCTGAAAAATTGAAAAAAAAAAAAAAAAAAGTCTGAATGTTATCACATAAACGTAGTTTTAAGTATTCTTAATTGCAAAAGTATGTTCTCCTAACAAGAATGTCCAGAAAGAACTTAAAGCCTACATTCCCCCTCTTTCTTTTATTTATTTTTGTTGTTGTTTTCTAAAGTCATGAAAGCATTAGGAAGAAAATGATCCCTATTTGTGAATTTTAATCTTAGGCCTACTACAAACAATCCTTCATTCAAATATCCCACTTTTGTTGAAAAGTGAAAATTCACAATTAAATCCAATTAATTGTAATTAATGAAAAGCATGCGCAAACAAAGTGGATTAGTATATGTCGCCCCATGTATTGTTGGATATCAGTAGAATATAGATATCAGAATAGAAAAATCATTGTTTCCCATAAATTGTTTCCCCTTGGTGGAAAATGTCACCTTCATAAACAACCTTCCTATATCTCCATAGAGATCCACACGGAGATATCTTCACATACATAAAATAGATCACCGTAAATTTGCATTCCAAATCACAGGTTTAGAAGTTATTGGAAAGGAGAAGACGCTCATATACACAATATACTGATTTTTATGAACTTAGTTTTCTTATAAGTTGAAAAATTAAGATGTAGTTTAGTGGAGCTGGGGAAGTTTAGTGGAGCTGGGGTTTGAATGCTTTTTTCAAAATTAAGAGTTATCGGATATTTTTGCAGTGGATTTGAAAACAACTTGTTTTCCATTGGATGGCATGTTATTGATTTGGCTAAGAATGAAACATGAAAATGAAATGTCATTTCATTATCCAACAATGAAAGAGCACGAGCCTAACTTAAGGTCTTTGATTCCTACTGAATCCTATCAATTATATATCAATAACAATTGATTACCAGCATACTCATTACTTCAGCCATTTTAAAATTGAACATTAAAGTAGAATTATGTCATATAGGTGTGGAATTGTTCAAAAGTGGCATTTCTGTAAAATATCAAAAATCTAATCTAAAATTATTATTTCCTCAAAAATTGTAGCATCACATCAAAATACTCTCTCTCTCAAAATACATAAGATTTCACTGAAAAATAGCTTCCGTAACTTTTAAAGCGTTATAATATTTTGATAATAAGATAAAATTGGTATTCTATGTTAGCGGCGTGGGTACAGTGCAATAGTATCGCCGATCAGAGAATTAACAAATGGCGTAGATAGCCGGAAGTAGAGAAAGAAAAGGTGACAGACAGACGGTAAAGTCATATATTCCATATTAACTATTTAATATTTGTATCTTTTACATTTACAATTGTCTAAATTACTGATTGTTAGAAATTTCTTGAGTGCGATAGGTTGAGCTAGAACGAGAGTTGTGGGCGAAAAAGGCATCAATATACGGCTTGTTTAAAATTGACATTAGGAATGTTAATCAGGAAATAGTGTCGTGTATACATATAAAAATATTTAATAAAAAAAAAAAATCATTCTCTGCTGCTTATTTTTGTGTGGTCCATCAGTCGTTATGTTTCTATGGGGATGGGGTGGTGGTTCAGAACTGCTTTGTCCTGTGTCTTTCCTGTGAATGGGTCTTTTAAAAATATTGAACGTAGATGGTGGTGATTTACAGTTCCATTATACCATATCATTGATTTCCATTCTAAAAGGTATAGTAATATTGAATACACATAATTCAAAAGTAGGGGAACTTATGAGGTATTTTTTTTTCTTAAGTATCTTTTTTGTTTGTGTGGATTACTAATGAAATGAGGACGTTTTAACAAGAATAGGTGAAAAAAGGAAATTGTTAGAAACCATATGCAAGAGAAAAACATCTTGGTTAGGACATGTGCTACGAAGAAATTGCCTACAACAAAGAATAATAGAAGGAAAAGTAGAAGGAAAGAGAGGAAGAGGAAGAAGAAGGATTGGAATGCTGGATGATGTTAAAAGGGGAAGAAAGTATGAACAATTGAAGAAAGATGCACAGGATAGAAGAAAATGGAGAACGTCCAATTGAAACCTGTCGTAAAGACAGTTTACACCAGAGAGAGAGAGAGGATTACTAAATGCTTTATAGTCCTGCGAAAAGTCAAGTAAATTCGTCGCTTTTCTTGATAATTCCACAGGACTACAAGATATATTTCTCTTCGAAATAAATTTTATATTAACTTCAATTTCACGAATTAACTTTAAAAAGTATTAACAGACGTATGATGCATTGGGAATATGTGACTTGAAACAGGTGGAAACCAGATATGAAGTTACTTATTTGGAAATGGGAAAAAAAGATGAAATAACAGAAATTGGACAAAAAAAAAGTATCTAATTTGAATTGTTATTAAGCCCTGAAGAAGAGAGTGGAAATAACAGTAATTCTATTCTTGTTTCAATGTTTAATCTTGAACAATGAAGATTGTTACAGTATCAAGCGTTTCTTGTTTTATTCAATTCCTAATTGTATTTCATTGTCCTCATATATTTTATGAATTAATTCCGTGCGATGTCGGTTTGAGAATTAGGCCTTTTCAATTCTACATACAGCAAAAGTCTCGTTTTCCCGCGGTTTCGCTTTATCCACTTTGTAGAAGTGCCAACCCATTTCGCCATACACACGGACTCTTTGTGGCCATGAGCAGTAGCGGAAAAAAACTACTGCGCTGCTTACACACGAGCAGTATCACCGCTTTCTTGACAATTCCACAAGACTAAAAGATATACTGCTGTTCGAAATAAATTCACCAAGGGAAGCTGCGGTGTTGTGTCGTCACGTCGCGTCGTTCAAATAATTTCGGTATTTTTACGCTGTTTTTGGGATTAATTTTTTTTAAGTTCAAACGATGTCAATGATGCGTTGTACTGATGTAAGTGTTTTAACCAGCGCAATCGCGTTGTGATGAGGTTAGTAGATAAGATTCGTTTGATGTTTCAGAACTTTTGTCTTGTCTCTTTCCTGTGAATGAGTCTTTTAAAAAGTCCAGCGGTTAACGAAAATTGACTATATATTGTATATTAATTATGTAGAATACCAAATTAGGAATTTCTAAATTTCATTAGAAACTCAATTCATTTTAATAAAGTTTTTTTTTTTCTTCCCAGATTACTGGATTACTTGAAATAAACAGCGATATTTAAAAAATTCAAACTTTATTTATGAAATCTTCTTTATTTATGTCTTTATTTATTTTATCGAGTTTTAGAGAGAGTAAATTATATAGGCCTTTTTTATAATATCAAATCATTAGTGTAAATAATTATTTTGTAATTGCACATATAATTTAAATATATTCTCTTCGAAAGGATAATGTGGTTTCGTCCCCCAATTAAATACATCGTAAAAGCTAAACAAAAAAATCTCCACCCAAACTTAAATGAAAATCGAAATAAGCAGAATAGCCTGCCTATTACTGTAATAAAAAAAAAGAAAGAAACTATTGATTCTAGTGAAATGAAATTTGAATGATAGGTTTACGCTAATAGATTTAAGTTCCTCATTGATTTTAAACAAGTTAGATCCGTAGATACGGAACCTACTAAAACATCCAGAAAATAATAAATGTTTTGGATATAAGTATATGATTCAGCAGCTGTGCCTTGTCTTTTCCAATGTGGGATTTGAACGGTGTTTTCCTGGAGGGGATTTTAAAAAGACAAGTGTTGTTGAGAAAAGACAGTTGATTGGAAGGGTAATTAGTGCACCACGAAGTCTCTTAGTTACGAGAATGAATAGCAATTGTTGAAAAATGCATTAATAAGGAAATTATTGGGAAAAAAGAAACAAATATTACGCTAAGCTCAAAAACAATTTAGTAGCATTTTATGACGATCTTTTATGCTTTTCGTATGGTAGATTTAACGACATATTTCGGATTATAGTTGTATCTTTCTATAGTTGTATTTACTCTATACAGATGCAAGAAAAATGGTTGAAAAGGGAATCGTTAATTCGTTAGAATCATGAGGTAGATTACTCTTGAACAGCTATTTCATGGTGTCGAATAAGCAATATCTAGTACAAGATATAATCAGAGATGGAGGAACGTAAAATGATCAGAAAATAGCAACTGCTTGAAATTCAAAAGCAGACACACGATGTTATATCTTTGTTACAATGTTCAATAGTTATGGATATTGTTTAACAAACCGCTCAAAAAATTCAGGTAGTTTCATTGTATTTGTTTAAATCTGACTTCCTTCCAGATTTGCTGTAAGCGAAAGTACAGGAGTACTTAGAATTTTGGAATGGTAGGGTTTTATGATCGTAGACGTTCAACTAAAAAACACACACACTCACAGAAAGTGTCCTTTTCAGGATTGGGGGTGCAAACGAAGCGATGAATTTTCCAAGCAAAAAAGAAATCATAGAGTTCTCCAATTTTCGGACGCAATGGTTTGGCCTCTCCCGACCCCCTCGGTACGCCAATGAGCAAAAAATTTAATGGTGTATCGTTTTAAATTTCATAGTAAGAAATTTGACCATGTCGTTAGACGCGTAAGCATAGGCGTAACTAGGGGGGGAGCCAGGGTGGGAATGCCCCCCCCCCCCGGGAAAATACGTATAGTGTAATTATTTTATATTTTAAATATAAAAATAAATGAAATAAAATATTTTTTAACTTATTGGCGTTGTATGCATTATTTGCTACAATAAGAATGCAATTATTCGAAGGTACAAGTTTAAATTTGAAATTTCTCCGCATTTTTTCCCCAAACACAGAGTTCCCCCCCCCCCCCCCGAAAAATTCTCTAGTTACGCTTCTGTGCGTAAGTCTAAAATTGCGACTCAGTATTTTTGTTTGGCGTAGTTGGTATGGCAAATGAAGCCGCACTAATTTACGTTACTCGAGCAACCCGTTTAAATAATTAATATTATTTGGAACCGATTGTTTCATTCACACGTGCCGAGGCTGTTTTAATTTCAACTATTCCGTTAAATTAGAAAATATATTATTGGCGATTGTGTGGCTCTTCTCTTTCCCCAGTGGACTGAATAATTTGAAATGATTTGTGATTGTTCTTTGTTTGTGTTGTTCCTTCGTCCACTTAACAATTGACTTATTCCTTAATTGCCGGACGATCTCATTCTCTTTGACGAGGGGAATAGATACGTACAAGTTAAAAAAGGTA
>JAFIDM010009631.1:301256985-301308917 GCA_023159025.1 Thereuonema tuberculata
ATGCATATTTACCGCCAAAACATCTTTTCTCCTTCGATTTTTTTTTTAATGTAGGCCTACTATCATTTTTGAACATCCACATTAACCACTTTGAAAATTGATAATAGAATTAAAAAAAAAAAAAGGCTTCCAAACAAAAAACACAATTATTTAAGAATTATAGGTATATTAAAAAGAAAAGAAAAGAAAATCATTATTTTTTAATTGAATTACTTGTAAGTCGATTTCTTTTCGAATTCTATTTTGTATGACTTTTTTTTTCCTTATCTTTTTTGTCTTCAATACTACGGATTCATGTGATTTTGGTACAAATATACCAAACTTCGCCATAGTACTTGACTACATCACTACTTGTTACAATTCATACTTTGTATAGAAGTTAAAAGATGACAGGAAAACATTAACAAAGACAATATGTTTAATACATTTTCAAAGATTATCACTAAAAGGGAAAAAAAATGAAAAAAGTTTCCTTTTGTTTCTTTAAAAATTTACCAAATTTATCATAACTTTAATTCTATTAATGTTTTCGCGTTCCTAATGTCCATTTTTCTCTTTTTTTTTTGGTGATGTTTAATAGAGATCCTGCTGCTTCGTCACTAAAGCATTAGTGGTTAGGAAGTTAAGTAATATTATTTTAAATCGTAGTGCATTCGCTGTCACGCCCTTCCACTACTGAAACCACTGAAATTACTTTGTGTCAACACCACCAACACCACAGATACAACCATAGAACTATCCGAGTGCTCAAGTGTCTCAGACAAATCAACTGTTGTCTCTCATGGAAATCATTCACTAACAGGATTTTTTAAAGATGAATCAAATATAGTCTCTGTTCATCCTATCCCACATTGGAAACAGTCCCTTAGATGTTCTTAGATGTAACGTATTCCTTAGCGAATAAATGAAATAATAGTCATTTTTAACTTATGAGAGCTGATAAACTAAATGCCCGAAACTATTTTAGATATATTTTGCGAAACCTTCTGTGAAACAAAAAAGAATGTATCTCCAAAATTGAGAAGAAGATTTTTGTTTGACTTCCTAAAAAATGAGCAATTCCGAAATTTTATTAACGGAAAACAAATGTGAAATTAATTTCCCATGCTCTTCTAGCTTCTTATAATGAATTTGTTTTATAAGTTTCTGAATTCAATTAAAACCGAGCATTAAGTCATTATATAGCGATTTTTTGTTTTGTATTGTTTTTTTGTTTTCGATTTTCTAAATTTCTTTTTTTTTTCTTTGAAAGATCTCTGAGATGGTGAAATTGCAAACACGAGGGTTGGCAAATTTCGTCATTTAATTTTATTGTTTTCACTTTTGTGATCAAAAGAAGCAGAAGTTTAAAAATCATAAAGTTTAATTTTCCTTCTCACCGAACATGATCACCTGTAAAATAAATATTTTTGTTTTCTCAAAAAAATTAATTTAGAATGTATAAATAAAAAACAAAAAAAATCGACGAATATGATGATGGTGAAGATAACACCTGCCTTACATAGTAAATCGAGAAATGCTTATTTTTTTTACTTATTTATTGATTTAATATTACTCGTGATCTCATCTGTCGTTATGTATAAATTTAATTTTCGTTATAAAAAAGTAAATTTATCTTTTTCCTTATTTTTGTTTTATTACATTAATCTTGTATGAAAACAAAATCATCCTCCCACTAATTCTCGTGTGTGACGCAACAGTTTTAGAATTAATTTAAAGTAAATTATTTAGTAAATGTTAGTTTTCTAGCTCAAGTGTTAAAGTGTTTGGTGAAGGTTCGATCTATGGTGAAGGTCTGGAATTCTTTCCTGGATATTTTTCTATTCCAGTGCGGTCCCAAGATTCCCAAGGTAACCCTATGTCAAATGTTTCTTATCTGGGAATAACGCTGGATAGCATTAGTCTGTGTCTTCGACATCACCTTTGTGTTCGCAGGAACTTCTACTCCCTGTGTTCCTACCTCTAATGAGGATACGTACCTAATCGTTTACCCTTTAAAAAAAACAATATATATAAAATAGCGAGGTAAACACGGGCAGACTTCTCTCCAAGGGTCAACGAGTTCCCAATTACATAAATTTACAGTGCAAAATTACAGTCAAACACTAAATCACTAGTGTTGCGTGGTTTTCAGCATTCCCTGTACCATAACATCGCTCATTTCTGTTCCAGAAACTCCTTTAAGAGATCAGTCTTAATAATAGCTTCCAGCTGAATCTTTTCCATTTTGATTACACAACGGAAATAAAACATTTCTTTTCATGTTCATTTAAAAAAAAAAGAGAGAGACAAGAAGAATAATAACAATGTTGTAATCGTGTTTCTCATTGAAACTCTGCCAAGGATCAGGAGAAAAGACACGGTTAGAGAAGAAGGGATTTTTCTTTTTCTTGTAAGAACGTATCATTGGCATCAAACAAGGATACATTTCCAAAGGCTGTTTTTCACAATTAAAAGACTTCGCTATTCATCAGCAGGAACCTGCGGTTTTAAGCAGAAATTAAAATCTACAATTCAGAATTCAGTTTCTAAGAAGGTTTTGAGTTATAGCCTACATCAAAAGAATGAACGAAAGAGATAAATAAAATAATTCCCTAGGATCGTCCGTCAGTGTAAGGCATTAAAATGAAGCTCCATAAAGGATACTTCTGAAGAAGTGTAAAAGCAGAGTTTTCTTTTCACTCTTATTAATTATTCAGCCATTTAACATAAAACAAGTAAATAAATGAGTTAAGAAACTTTTCTGTGATAAATTAAGACTATAAAGATTTTTTTGTTATTGTTTTCAGAAAAATTTCACAATCTCCAATTTCTACATATTTATTTCTAATGTCGTCCCATTATTGAGATAGAATTGGGCAAAAAGGACGTTTATTTTCAAATAAGCTTTTCAAATAACATAAACTTGTTTGCTATTAAAGTTCACATTTCTTCTGAAAATGCAAATTAATAAATAAATAAAGGAAAATAATTTCAAATCAAATAGTTTCATTTATTCTATCCTATAAATAAAATTTAGGGAATTAAAAAAAAAAATTTTTTTTTTTAGAAATTGTTGTTACTGTCTCGTCATTTCTAACGAGAGTTTGCTAGTAAGGTCACCGTTTTTGTACAGTTTTTTTTTTTTTTTTATATTAATTTTTTTTGTATAGTTTTGTGTAATTTTTTTCTTTTATTTCTTAATAGAACGTAATAACCGCTGTTGTGAATGTCGAAATATCTTCAACTGTTTTTATGTTTAATAATGGCGAAATAATAGACTTCTGTTAAAAAAATAAATAAAAATAAATGATAATATGCTTAATGTGAAACTTTTCATATAATCTGAATGATTTTAGTTTTAAAAAAAATTCCTAAAACAGCTATCAAATATAAATATTACATTTAATATAATATTAAATATTAATATAATATATAGTGGGCCCGGTAGCCGAGTGGGTAAGGGCGCTTGGCTGCGGGTTGGAGGTGGGGGGTTCGATTCCCGGCCTCGGCGGAGGACGGGAATTCTTCCACGCTTCTTTCTCCTCCAAACGGGTCCTAGGGTCTACCCAGCCCTCTATAGAATGGGTACCGGGTTTCTTTCCCGGGAGTTAAAGGCGGGCGAGCGACGGGCCGACCCCCCGTCCTCAACTTTGTCCCGTAGGTTCTGAACACTGGAGCCTACCCTCCAGCAGCATTGCGCGGTCCTCTGGGCCTGATCGCACCTTTACCTTAATATAATATATATAAATTAATATTTACAGAATGATGTTTACTTGTAAAGAGCCACGCATGTGAGACTAGGCTTTAGCCAAACAAACAACAACTACTTAGACGGATAATAATTTATATTTATTATTTATCTGATGTATGTGATTGTGAAAAAAAGTTTGTTATATTATTAAGGTCCGTAGTGACATAAATAGATCATTTCAACGATCTTTGAATCTACGTATATTTTATTGTCTTATAATCAGATTTTTGATTGTCTGGATCCAAGAAAACGGTACAGACGCAATTAGTTTTTCAAATTTACGTCTATGAAGGTGGAACTACGTGCAGCTAGAATTGGATCTGTTCCATTTTGTAAACGAAACATTTTACTTTTAATTTTAGTGTTAATTATTTTTATTTTAAATTGCTCCCATTATGTTTTATTAAATACTGTGAGATTTGGAAAATGCAGTCTCTTTTAAACATGTTTATCACCATTTGTATTACGTAATTAAAATCCTTTTCCATGTTAAATTATCAGCGTAGGCTTTGAAATCGGTTCGTAATTTTTAAATAGTTTCTTCATGAGAAGTTTACTTTAGGGATAGTTAATTACAAAAGCTTTTTGGAATTTTTAAAACTTTTTCCATGCTTGCTTTTCCTTTAAGCATTAAATTCTTAAAATTAAAAAGAAAAAATGATTTATAGGATTTGTTTCTAATTATATAATAGTAAATTATTATATATTGCTAATTCTTATAATAATGAAAGAACAGAAGAAAATATAAGTCAACAATACTCAAAATGTTTTAAATGTTCTGGGCATAGAAGAAGAATAACTGCTTTGAGATCAACTGAAAAGTCTGTTACGAAGTCACATGCAGTAACTCTATGATTCTATCTAAGAGTACCAAGAAAATACTGTTTATTAGCTGGTATTATTAGTGTTATCAAAAAACAACTTTACACCTACTAATTTTGATGAAATTTTTATTAAATGAATCAAAATTTGACGAACTCCTTAGGCAATGTCTATAGTATATTTGTATTCTAAGTAAATGACAAATATCATAATAAAACATCGAAATTAAAAAAGAAAAAAAATATTAAAAGCATTTTTTTTTTAAAGCATCAGATTCGTGTCAGTATACATTCAGGTTTCGTGAGATAACGCCTTTCTGTTATTATTTTACTTAATAGTACAATTCTCTATGCGTTTACTAACTTATTCATAAAAATTAACCTCTTTAATGATGTATAAAAGCTTAGGCAAATATCAGACTATCTAGGTTGATTGATGCTTAGATCCATATTCAACGATCTGTTATCCACAAATGATTGTCATCTCTTTAAGGACATACGATATGTGTTTATCTTCTTCATTGATGCATTAGATTGTATCAAAGATTTGTCAATCGATAAATATTCGAAATAGCTGTCACTGACGAATAACCAAGGAAATACTCTGGTAATTGGATGTCACTTTGGATTGGCTGTAGTTCTATTTGCAGTAATAGGCATTTGATTGGTTAACGGTTTGATCAGTATCTTATACATGTGTATCTTGGAACCCCTACCAATTACTCTTGGTAAGCCGCACAACCAGAACTTTGACCTTCTGTTGGATCAGAGGTCATGTCCCAAAATGCATTTTTGACTTTTCTTCTTTCCTTTCCTGTTTCTGCAAATCGTTAACCCAGGGTGAAAAGTTAAGAAGAAGCAAGTTAAGTGTTTATTCATCTATTTAAAGCCACTTAAATGCATGATTTAACAGCAAATATACATTTATTACCTTTGTAAATACAAAGATTGAGAATTCGCCGAATCACGTTTTTAAGTTGTTGTTTTGTTTTTATTTTTCATTAATAAGCTTGCAGTGGAAGTGAATTTCGATCTAAATCGTTTGATGTTTCGTTTTTGAATATTAAATTAAACAAGAACTCAGTGGAAAATTTTAATTAACATTTTAATTTAAGTAATTTGAATGTAAATCATATATATTATTATAGAGTCTTTAACATATTCATTGAAATATGCTACATGTAATTGAAAAGACTTCGACTGACTATAATGGGTTGAAATTATTTTTTTTCCCGTTTTATTTGAATTTCGTTCTTTTAAGACCAATGGGAATTAAATCTTAAGGGTTCGTTGAAATTGTATTTGTAATTTAAAGAAAAACGCGACTCCATGACATGGTGGTTCGATGCTCTTCAAATCCTTGGAATCTACGCATTTGAGGTGCCAAAACTAATAAGTTTCTAATTAAAGTCTGTAAACATGATTTAATTTTACGGTATTATTGTAAACACACTGTTTAAATATTTGCTTAATGAGAGATTTCCTTTTCCTAATTTAAAACAGATAGATCTTCATAAACCTTTCTTCAACAGCATGGGATCCACGCATCTGTGTTGGTTTTTTTGGGGATCCCTTTTTCCATTCATCGTTGAATGTTAACCATTGTTATTAAATATAATATAAGAAGGGAGATATTTAATTATGCCGACAACAGTAATAAGAAGTGAGGATATATATGACGTAACGGAAACTAATAGTAATAGAATTGATTATCAGATTGTAATGTCTGAGTCACGTGATGCTGTATAAAAAATAGTCCCAATTCATTTTCGGCTTTAATTTTGATGAAAACTATTTCAACTTACTTTTCTATTTTTTTATTAGATAAATGAAATTTTAAATTTCTTTTACACCAATCAAATGACAGGAAACTTTAAAATAGTTAAAGATAAGAGACGGAAGGATATATTAGGTCAATTAAGTAACTCGTCTGCAAATAAAAAACGAAACAATGTATAGTAGCATTCCTTTTTACTATTATCATAACTTTTTATCTTAGTTAGAGTGTTTATTGATATACTAGTGATTACGGATGAAATTATTATTTTCATTAACTCTTTTATAGCAGCAGTAATTGCACTTCCTTCCTTTCGTAATGTATTTAATAAGCATTTTAGAAAATGGACTCCTTATTGGTGTTTTGAAGGCCAAATTGCAGAGCCCCAATTATCACTAAGATTTCTGTTAGATAGGTCTCAAATTAGATTTTATAACTTGGCAATAACTCTTCTAGCAACAGAAAAATGGGTCAAATCATCAACTTCTCTTGTAAGTTTTAATTAAGTAATTGTCCGAATTTGGTATTTGTTTGTTTGTTTGTTTTTTTTTATTCGTAAAGATTTTGTTTTATCTGAAAGCGAATGTTGACTTAGTTCTGCTACTTTCCACTGTCACCTGTTAATAAATGTTTGTTTTGTTTCGCAGGTTCTGAAGTCAGCGTCGCGGCTCAACCTGCTGGTGTGTTCGTCAGGTCGAATGCCTGGCTCATGTGTCGTCCACCAAACCTACACTTGGCTCGATAGTGAGGGTAGGACGGTGTCCCCTCCCCCAGAATATGACCACAGCTTCTATAGCAGCCCTGCGCATCGCAAGGCAGTCTCCAGGTTACACACAACCCCCAGAATTAGAAAGGTAAGAGATATTCGATGATATTAGAGGATTTTGAGAAAGCTGGTGAAAAAAAATTGTTTTTATATTTAAAAGAGTAAGAAAAAAGAATTTTTCGAAACATATCCTAACCATATACTTGTAATTATTATTTGGAGATCAGAGAGGCTTAGAAAAATTCCGAATTTAGTCATCTTTGATTTCCAACACTTTGTAAGATTTTTTTGTGTCATTTTGACTTTATAGGATACTAGCTTAAAATACCCGACGTTGCCCGGGGATGGGATAGGGGTGTAGAGAGGATGGTCAGGGGAAGTCCTGGTTCTCCACTTCTTCACAACCCTATCACATCAAACCTTCCCTTATTGTTCCAATTGTTGCAGAAAAATATTTAGTTCCCATTAACGGCCCACCATTTGGCCTCTCATTACAAACGAGTTAGTAGCCCGGAATATTGTCAGAGGGTTCCGATCGACGGTTGGGTACTCCCGGCAAACAGACGCATTTTCGACATCAAGAGCTGGAATGGTCGGGATGAATCCTATGATGCCTACATAGACGGGTCTAAGTTGGAAGGGAGAGTGGGATTCTCCATTGTTTTTTTAGACACGACCTTGAACATCATTGATATCTTTAAGGAGCGTTTGCCTGATTCTTGTTCTGTTTTTCAAGCAGAGCTCTGTGCCCTCCGGATCGCGGTTTCGTGGGCGGCCGCTTTTTGGGGGGAGCAGACAGTCAGGCTCGCGCTCATTTCTGATTCTTATTCCGCTCTGCGATCTGTGGCAAATTGCTCTTATGAGCATTTCGACGCCCGGGATACCCACGTTGATCTTATTAAGTTAACTAATAACGGAACAATCTGCCAATTGTTCTGGGTAAAAGCTCACGCCGGCTATTATGGTAATGAGCTTGCCGACAAGGAGGCCAAATGTGCTACTATGCTGGAAACGGTCACTATTTCTTGACCCTTGCCCCGTAGTTTGTCCAAGTTTATTATGAGATCTGAGGTTTCCATCAGCTGGCAAAATGAATGGATTTTTTTCTCAAAGAGTATTTTTTACATTCATTTATAGGCAGGGTTAATGACCGCACTATCTTTGGTGATTTTGACCTGAATCAATTCTTGACTGGCCATGGTGATTTTGGTTTTTATCTTTTTAGGTTTCGCAGGATACGTAATCCCGCTTGTCGATTTTGTGACTTACACGAGGACGAGGATGTTGACCATGTTTTATGGAGGTGTGAACATCCTTGCCGACTCCAGATCTGTTTTCATTTGGAGCAGTTATTGATCACAAGTGAGGTTGCTGTATCTTGCGAAAACTTGAAATTTTGAAAAAATTTCATAACGATTTTTAAAAGTATGCCAAGGGATTATTATCCATTTAGAGGCCCTTCTTATTTTTTGTTTCGTTGTTTGTGTGCTTCCATTCGAGCGACTTTTCGGGCATGGGGAGCAATGCTCCGGGTGGACCGCGAACTTGACCGTTCATGGTTGAGTAGGGTCTAGGACGGCTTTTCCGTGGCGGGTGCGGTCCTGCCGTAGCATCCCCCGGCTAACTGTGCGATTGTGTGGATTGTCTTTTTTAATTATTGTAATTTTATTACCATGGCTGGTTGGGCAATGATTTTGGTTCAATTATCCAGCTCTCATGCATTATTTGATTTGGGTCCTGTTCTCTTTTTTTTTTTTTGTTTTATATCTCTCTCTTATTACTTTTTGATTTTTTTAACTTTTTATTACTTTTAATAGGGGGCTGGGGTTTTAATAACGTTTCATTGTTGTTTTTAACTGTGTACACCTTACTAAGATTTTTTAAAGCGTTTTATGGTTTTATATATATGTATATATATATATATATGTATATATTTTCTGTGTGTGTGTGTGTGTGTGTGTGTTGGTGGAGATTTTCTTTTATTCCTTCCTTTATCGAATTTGGCCGACTAGGGACCACGGAACTAGCTCAACCTGACAACGTCAGGGCGAAGCTGGTGAAAGTCAAGAAGGGGGACGAGATTCACATCCCGTCCAGAATAACACTGAGATAGTAAGTCCCATGGAAAAAAGTACGGAACACAGAAGAAGAAAGAAACAGCCATGCCAACACCGGGATTTGAACCCAGGTTCCGACACAACGGCCACACGGCAGACCGCAGTCTAGACCGCTCGGCCATGCCGGAACGGCTTTTTCTTTTATTATTATAGTGTTGTTTTTGGAGGTGTTTTGTTTATTGGTTCATTGTATATATTATTGACTTCCCTTGTTGACCTGAAACCCTTCATTTAGGGTAAAGGGGTCAATAATTTGTCTAAAGTTCCCAATAACGCCACCAGGTGCACATGTGGCGCTATTTCAGAGATTTCATCCCTTTTCACTCCTTTGGGGATGGTTAACCGGGTTCAAAGGTAACCTGTATTTTCCGCAGGGTTATATGGGAAATTTGGTTCCGATCAGTTAAAAGGTGTAAAATTGTATAGAGAAACAAACATACAAACATACAAATGGATATTCAAACATACAAACTTTGACTTTTATATACTGTATATATGTAGACTATATATGTGCAAATAGTGCAAATAACACTTAGGAGTTTTCGTCTAAATTCCATATCGGGTTACTTTCTTCCTTACCAAACAAGCTACGAAAAAGATTAAATTCAAATTTAAATAACAAATAATATAATGTTAAGACACTTTACAAAAGTCTTTTTATCTATTTACGTTTAGACTTAAACTTACAAATTCATTGCAAATCAAAGTATAATTTCTAAATAGCCAGCAATGAACATTTCATTTCCATAAAAGACAGTCCTCTAAAATACACTTATGTATTGGAGATACTTAGGATGATTATCACATGATTTCTTTATCCTACAACGATAAAAATTTCTGTTAAATTATAATTTAACTCTGACAAATATGCAAATCTATTTGTCATTTGTTTTTATATCTTTTTAAAATAAACATGCGGATATATAGAATTTTATTTCGGGGAACCAGAACCCCTTCAAACGACCATCTAATCAAAAAAACTGCATTAAAAAAAAACAACAACAACTCAATTCCTACAATTCGAATTAGATGGTTCAGTTTCCCTTCCAATCTACTCCGTACTTGTAAACAGAAATGCATAACTGCTGTCTTTGAATGCATAGACCGAATGTTCTGTAATCTTCACTCTCTTAAATAAATATGTTATGAAAATTTATTTATTATATGTTAAATACTTACAGCATTTACCGTTTAATATTAATATTACTACATAAAGCATTTCACATTTATTATTGTTGTTGTAATGCAAGCAAAGGCTGCAGTTAACTTTATTTATTTTTTTGTGATTTCCCCCCCCCCCCCCCAAATGGAAAAGAACAATAATGCGTTTTAAAAGATACCCACATACGAAAGGTGATTATAAAGAATAAATGTTATGTATAAAAATCACTTTGGATATAAGGTAATACGAGATAGTTTTATTGAAGATTAAGGAAAAAATCCTTTTTAGAATATATCTTTGTTTAGTATCTTTCATTATTAAAATAACGAATTATTATGACGATAATAGATTAGGTAGCATCTAAATTGTTTGAAAATTTGCTAAAAGAAATTCTTAAGGAAACTATGATGAAAGATGAAGTGAGTCAGACAAGAAAATCTATATTCACGACAGTTTGTAATTATATACGTATTTGTAGAAGGTTCCTGTAAATGTTTTCAGCAATAATTTCTTCCTTTCATCTGAAAGCCAAGTTATTAAAAAAATAACGTTTTAATATAACAGCAAATGTATCTCGTGTTTTGACAGCAACCAACAAAAATATCTACATCTTTTGCCTTTACAAATAGGGATGAATTTGTTACTAAATAAAAAATGATGAATTTCGAAAACAAAAACAAAAAACAAAAAAAGAAAAAAAAGTAAAAAAATTCGAGTGATGCAGGCGAAATTTCTCGGAAAATTACTGTAGCGCATTTAAAAATTGATGAACCGTTATTCTATTTTACATAAAGAAATTATTAGAGCAATACATAGAATGGCTTTTTTTTTTCTCACAGTATTTAATGCTATTTTAATTATTTTTAAATGGTGCTGCGGAGAAAAATTGGTCATACTTCCATCAAATACACTTTATTTTGTATTATTTAGTTTTAACATCTGCATCTTTATATTTAAATGCGAGTTAAAAATTATCTTTCTTAGTAATAACTTTTTTTTTTTTTGTTGATATTTTATTCCCTCCCTCTTTTTTTTTTTTTTTTTTTTAGGGAAAAATGTCATTAATTAGGAAGAAAAACAAGTGTTTTCCGATTTAATGTTTTAAGAGACAAAGATATTTCAAATTTACATTTTTATTTAACAAAATTATAATTAGAACATTAAAATAATTATTAATTTTTCAGAGACGTTGAAAAATAATCTTTGCTTTTAGTAATCAACTATGTTAAATAATTCAGTGAATCGTCTTGGATTTAGCCATCAATATTGTTTTAAGAGGCGTGGGTTCGCGTCTCACCGCTGCGCTGCTGCAAAAAGAAAAGCACAGTACAGTGTAGGGCAGCTGCGGGGACGCCCTCTGTAGAGCTAATATTAAAGTAGGCTTTAGAATATCGGAATGCAAAACAGTAATAATTAGAAAGTAAAATATCATTTATTTCGTAAAGAAATACAGAATATAAGCATTTTACGAAGTTACGGGTCCCACAATTCTTCAGAAACTTAACTGAGCTTCCAATTGTCGACTACGGCACCAACTTTCTTACGTTAACCTGCAGGCCATGCAGGTCCTAGCAGGCGCGAGTGGTTTATGTTTAATGACCAACGGGATTAGTTGAGGTCTGATGGTAAGTCCGACGCTCGCTTGCTTTTAACCCCAGAGTAAGAAATCCGATACCCATTTGAAAGAGGGCTGGGTGAAACTAGGGCCCGTCTGGAGGAGAAATAACCGTGGAAAAAGTCCCGACCACCTCCCGGAATTGAACTCTGGCTTCTCCAGTCCGCCGTCCGGCGCCTAAATCTCACCCGCTCTTAAGGTAGGAATATGAATTTTTATTATTATTATTTCGTTGAAATCACTCAATATGGTCTTAAATATCCAGTTTTTCTAAGTCTCGTTGTATTTTGTCCAATGAAATATGCTTCAGACAACTTTCTAATAGGAAGCTTTAATAATAGTTATCTAAACCCCCCCCCCAAAAAATTTCAAATCGTATTATAGATTCTTAAGGGTTTGTGAAGGCTTTATGGAACCTTTGTCGTAACTGCGAATGGTCGTATCTCGAGATATTACTTACATTATTTCTAAATCCAATTCTTCTTATTTTCTTTTTAAATTAATGTCCTCAGTCAGAAGAGAACAATTAAATACAAAGACTGAAATCTATTTTTAAAATCCATTTCTTATTTTTGATGTGATTTGTTGAAGTCTGTTTCATTTTGAATGGAAATGTACAACTTAGACTAAGCCTCCGAATGTCAATGACTTAATAATTCTTGAAGGGCAACCAGAAGAAAGAAGAAGAATAAATAAATAAAAAAAAAAACTATCTTTGAGGCTGCGATCGATCGACAGAATTGTACACGCAAGGCTTCATCACCAGCATTTGAAGTATTACTCAACAGAAAATCATTTAGGAGAGGGAAAAAAATGGTAAAGCAACAGGGGGGATTTGCAGACATCATAAGAAATCGCTAATTACCTAAAAACAACAACAAAATAACCCCCAAAAATAAGCATTAGTAAGGTTTGTTTGAAAAGATAAAAACACAGTAGATTAATGCAGTGATTCCCTTATCTCTGGCTTGGTAAATGTCGACAACAAAAAATGGAAGAGTTCATTAGCGTCTTTTTACTTGATATCCGGGTTTAATTTGTTGGGAGAGATTTATGAAAGGCTCTTGAACAGGGCCTTGAGCTATCTCTCTCTCTACCTCCTCCTTAAAAGCCTAAAAGTCTCTCTAGATTTATTGAATGGCGCCTTCTTCTTCCTTCCAATTAACCCTTCCTTTAGGCCAAAGAAAAAAAAAAACTATCACAAATCTAATACGTAATTTTTTAAAAAAATACTCGATTTATTCATGACTTGCTACTACTTTAGATGACTGTCTTTATTCGATATCCTTACGATTTGAAAATAGATTTACAAACCAAAATGTGAAGCTGCTTTGTGAGGAAAATGAATGTAACGAAATGTACATCAAGTTTTGTATTTTTAAAAGTGAATGTCACAATTTCCTGCAGTTGTTTAGTTTCTTCCCATATTTCACGAAGAAAATCAAGGAAGGAGAAGGAATTCTAATTATGCTACAGCAGCGCTGCTGTTGGACATATCTGTAATCCGATGAACAACGAAGGTACATCACATTGACCATCCTTTTGCCAGAAGCTATTTTTGGTTGTGTAATTTGAACCTTCTGAATTAGTTTATATGAAAACCGAAGGTCCCATTCATACAGTATAACTTTATACAATGTATTAGGTTCCATTTCATTAATTAAATGAAATATTTATATGATATGGATTTCGAATCATTTTACTAAAAAAAACAAAACACTGATATTTTTGCGATGAGGTCTTGGGCAAAGATTTTTGCCTAACCCTAAAACCGCCTCTGCATCTTCCTGTTCTTAGTTAGCTTCCTTCCTAACAGGAAGTGGAAAGCCCCCTGAAAGAAATACCATTGCCATTAGACTAATAATCAACTGCCCACAGATGATGTCCAATTACTAACGTTACTTTCATCAATGTTACAAGAAAAACATTGCTGCAAGATAAGCAGATGTATCTGTATTGTAATGGCAAAGCATAAGCATTTCTTCCCCCTTCATTGATAGGCAGCAGAACCTGGAAATGTCTTCTATAGACTTCCCTCTCTTGTGCTTTCTCCTTCAGAGGCAACTTCCAAATGCGTTGATTTGTTTTGGGCGTAGCATAATCTCCAACCCTCTTTAGCCAGTTTTTATTCCAGTTTTTATTGAATAACTCAAACAGTCGTCCAGAAATGTCATTATAGTGAAGCCTTCAATAAGCAAAAAGTCTAATTACAGTCATACTCTAAAATTCTGTTGTTTGAATGGAAACATAGTTGACGATGAAATTGTTACATGGCCTTGTTTTGTTTTTGTTTCTTCTGTATAATTTCCAGTCACATTTCATGCATAAACTGTCTTTTAAGTATTGAATCATTTTTTTTTCTGCAAGACGATTCCTTGAACGAGAACTCGTGAGTTGTAAACATACTTCGAATTAACCTTAATTTCTTAGAAAAAAAAAATAAGACAAGATTGGTAAACAGTTAGTTTCAGCATATTTTGTCATTTTTTTAAGCTATCAATCCATTTGTCACACATTTGAATGCCTGTAATCCCTACCTATTTGCATTACACCGATAAAACAATAAATTTGATGGTATTTTCGAAATTAGTGTCATTTTTTAGACAATTTAGGCTTTAAGGAAAGTTTCGGTTCATGAAAACCCAACATCTGTATATATGTTCAGTAATAAATTTTGAATCAACGAATTGATCATCTTAACACAGGCAATGTATATTTGCGGATAAGAGATGATTTATCGATTGTATTGAAACATTTCTTCCTATGGCTCCCATGGAAAAAATGATTCTCATTGGATTTTTTCGATGTCCAACAACGCAGCATGTGTGTGTGTGTGTGTTTTAATTTTCGTGTATTTTGATTTTGGTTAATTAAATGGATTTGAGATTTGCGGATCATCTTCAATTTCCCATTTCCTTAAAACTGATTAAATCCGCGAAGCTTAAATCCGTTTACTTTAAGTACGTATATATCAAGACATTGAAACTTTTTATTTGTAATGTTTTTTCACAACTTTCAAAACAGAGGAAAATAAAATACGCGATATTTTATAGGAAAGCAGTTTTTTTTCTTCAGGAACTTCTTATTGTTTCATTTTTAAATTTGGACAGACTGTTCCGATTTTAATGTCTTTAATTGATGTACGTGCTCTTACAATATTTTTTGCTTAGTTTGAAAATATTTCACTAGAAATTAGAATACTTTTTATCTAATACACTGATTTTTTTTTATTAATATTTCACACATGAGATAATTGCTTAAATTTATTCCTAAAATATCTTCATTTTGTTTTTGTAATTTTCCTACTCTTTAATAACAATTAATTAATTGATAGGTTTAATGATATTTCTTTTTAAATATGAAATGTATTTTACACGAACAACGTTAACTGATAAGCCCTTGTACAAATTCTTGTACAAATACATTGAAAAATATATATTATATAAATTATATATTTATATATTGTTTTTATAAATTGAAGATTTCGTCAAAGCATTTTCTTTTAACCATTAAACTTAATCTTTCATTTTGAATAAAAGTTCTTCATAAGACAGAAGTATTGGTCCTTAGAAAAATTTGGATTAGATTTAATCTAATTTGGAAGAAATATCGTGTCATCCAAAAGTAGACGACTTTTAACCATTTATTCTGTTGATGTTGTAGCTTTTTTTTTTTTGGAAGAGAATAATAATCTCCCTTTGAATTCGAGTTTATATTTATCGAATGTCTGTCTTCCCTTGTAATTGTAAGTGTAATTGAATTGGAGGGAGTTGTTGTGTTTTTCTTTTCCCTCAATAGCGTTCCTTCAACCCCTACAACAAATGAAAGAAAAACAACGTTTTATGGGGGTGGAATCATTAAAGTAATGGTAGTTCCATCTTATGTAGCTTATTCTGGTCTTTTTAAGAAATAAAAGCTTACGTTTCCACAATAGCGGCAAATTTGGATAATCCTACAACATTTACGAACATTTAATTTTACAAGAGTTTGTATAAATATAGAGGTTGTGCCGGATAAAATTTGTTCCGAAAATACGAAATTGAATCTAGTTTGTACAAGAAAATTTTGAATTTGTATTTTATAATGTTAGTCATTGTTATATAATAACAGTAATGCAGTGATGAATTATAGGAAAAACTGCAGAAAGAATACAACGATGGTTCTCTAGATCTGAAGGACAGTTGTATCGTTTCACTAAATTTTCCTTACCTACCTTCTTACTTTGTAGTTTTTACAATTATAAATCCTACTATACTTTTGAAGATCTCAGGATCCTCTTTCTACTGTATTGCCGATCCTTATAAGACGATACGGGCACAATGCTTAAATGCTTTAAAGCGTTCATCAACCAGACATTATCCGGTTAATGAACAGCTCGAAGGGAGTGGGAATTATCATACTCCACTCTCAGCAACTTAAAAATCAAAACAACAAAGGAAAATTTACTTGAACTAACATAAATTCAAACTTTGGCTGGTTGTAGATTGGTAAAGAAAAATTTGGCTTTGGTTGTTAGAATGTCTTTGATGCCAAAACAGATGCTGGCCAAGACTTTAAATCTCCACTGGTGAAAGTATTGTTACTGTTTTTATTGTTATTATTATTATTATTTCTTGTTATTGTTTTGCTTGTTGAATATAAGCGAAACCTATAATTCCCATACATTGTGAACTGATTTTTAGCTGGAATACTCTGGCTACTGAGTCCTAATCAGACAAATCAGAAATATAACATAGAGCGGAAATGAAAGATCTACGAGTTAAAAATCCATACGAGTTACAGCTTCATTAAAGCATGGAAATTGAACTTATTTTTTTCGTGACATTCTAAGGAGATGATTTTCTGTAAAAAAAGAAAAAAAAATGAAATGATTAATAATTAAAATGAAATGTATTCTTTAAGTTAATAAAAAATCATCTCCATGGAACAAGAAATCAAGTTTATGAAAATTTTTATAAGCTTCTGTGTTTTTTTCCCCTGAAAATAGATTGAATTGATTAATGGAATTTTAAATTCATTTACTGACTTTTTTTAACCAAAAATTAAAAAAGAGAAAGATAGGGACAGAATGAAATAGAAAGGACGGATTTAAAAGAAAAATATTGTAATTCATTTTGCTTTTTTTTTTTAAATTAAATTTTTAACCTTATAATAATCTTATTAGAAATGTTATTACTTCGCAGAATTTAGGGATGTAAGTTGCAACGATGGGTTGCCAGTGGTAAATAAAGATTAAGAACCACTGATTTATTCGATTACTTTTTGCATTACTAGCAGTGCTATTTCTTTTGATAAACATTCAAGTTTTTAACATTTATTTTTACTTTTTTAAGGAAGCCTTTCATTATGTTTTTTTTTCTTAATTTATAATAAAAAAAGTAAAACAAATCCTTGGAAGGAAAAGAATGAAAAGAAACTTATAATTAACACTAAACGGCATTTGAATGAAATATCACCCTAAGAGGGGAAGGGTTCCTAATGAAAAACGTTGAAATAAATGAATTAAGGAGGGAATTTATCATCTATAACAACGCGTAGGAGTTTTATTAATGGGAGTAAAAGTTGTTGGAAAGAAGTTCGTATCTGAGAGCTTCCTCCTACGCCTGCACGTGACATCTAATAATTAAGACAACTTAAAGCAGAGCATTCCAAGCGAAAGGAAGGGTTTTTCTTTTTTATAAATATTTTATTGGAAATTATTGGGATGGCAATTAAATATTCCATCAGGAAATTAACACTCGAACAAAAACCAGGGAAAGGAAAAAAAAAACCCATTTGTAAAATTAAAAGTGATGCCTTTGAAGCTGTGTCATAACTCAGTGGTGAGTTGATGCCCAAGTCGAGTTTTATCAAGAAGGAATCGACCATTGCTTGGGATTGAAGTGGGAGGAGGGTTATTTGAACATTCCGCTCACTCCCTCTACGTGAAGACGGCCAACAGCATAAAAGAAGATTTTAATGGAAGACGAAAGGAAAGGAAGAAAAAGATCCTTTCGTCTCCCCCGAATAAGAATGAGAGCTTAAAGAACTCGTTTTAAAGCAAACGCGAATTCACAAAGGATTGTCTCCATAGGATTTTGACACGGTGGAAAGTTCTGGCAGCGATTAGTTGGTTGAAGGGAAACAACAACGAACAGTCTACGAATCCATACTATGGGGAAAACTGTTCAAGTGTTCTCTCAATGGTCACGTGCCTCATCTCGGGAACAAAATGTCGGACGGAAATGCAGTAAACGCCTTTTGATTTTTACCATCCATGCAAAACTAGTAAATTATTTTTAATTTCATTTGGCATTTGACAATATTAAGTTGATGTTTGTAAGAATGCGCAGAAACTACTTTGTTTTCATTACTTTTCATTCATCGTATGTCTTCATGTCTTTGTCACACTGTGAAAACCAGAAGTAAAGAAGAATGTGGTAATTTTTGTTGCATTATCTAAACAAACACTGATTGTGGTCGTGGGAAGAAAAATTAAAACTCCACGAATTAGAAAAAAATAAAATAAAAAGCAAATTTATTATCAAAGTAAGAATTCTTGTGCCTGTTATACTCTCGATTCAATGAATTGAATCACTACATTAAAAAAGATAAAAAAAAGCGGATGCATCTATCAAACTTAATTAACTAGAAAATTATCCCAGACAAAAAGAACACAAATATCTCCAAACTTGATTTGTTAATTGTCACTGGATTAATTTCTATGTCGCTAATTTAATCTCTCTCCTGATATTTTCTTTGGAAGATGAACATTTTTTTTTTGCAAAAATGAACTTATGCTTTTTCCCAACTAAAATAAGATCGTAATTCTTCTTAAACAGCGAATTGAGCTCAAGAATGCATGTGAAAGTGCTGATCAACCTGACAATTCGAAGTTCTAGTTTTCTTAGTTCTGAAGTGAAACCTGCATCTTATACAATGGATAAGAGACGAAGTGATTTTGTTATAAGTACAGCTGTTTTACGCTACGAGACACTCATCAGCCATGACCAACCAAGCACTGAATAATTCAAGTTCGATATCGTGGTTAGTAACACACAATTTCCAGTCAATTGACAGAAATAAAATTATGTCTCTATTTCTCTATCATTAAGAGAAGTGCGTGTTTTCTTACTGATCTTTCTTTTTTTCATTTCGACATCTTGGAACAAAATGGTTGGTCGTTTAAAACACAACCAAGTTCATCGACAAGTTTTCTTTAAACTATTAAAATTTTAAGTCGTGCAAACAACGCAAAGGAAAAAGGTTTCGTATCTGTAAATCTTCAAATTTTAAATTTGTTAAATCCGTAAATGTTTTTTTTTTTTTTTTTTTTTTTTTTTTAAGTCCCACCTAATTTTAATTAAATCAAAACAAGCAAAAACTTCGATAGCAGTTTAGTTTGGATAGTAGAGAGAATGCATCCAGTGAGTGTTACTTGCGACTTTTCTTTGTGAATTTTTGTCATCTTCCAGATCAAATTCTCCACACGGAAATTTCAAATCCTAAAGATAGATCCTCTCTTTGTCTTTAAGTAACCAGTTCAAAATTTCAGTTAGATCAAGTCACTTGTTGAGAAGTTAGTAGGCCATAACACAGATTCACATAATGATTATACGAGTCTAATTTTCCTTAGGCATATAGGCTAAAAAACTTATATTAAGACAAACAGACATTTTTTTTTTTTTTTTTTTAATATTTACTAATTCATTATCATGATGCATTTACTATATTTTAAGGTACTTTGGAATTACGGTGACTTAGAGTCACTTGAGTAATAACAAATCCCTGAAAGTAAAGGCGCTAGATAGAATTGATTTGTTCGCGTCGTTGGTGTGTGCCACAATCTTTGGCGCGCGCGTCTGCAGCCGTGTTTGACTGATGGGATCTCTGTATGTTATTCCAGTTGGAAATCCTTCTTCGCACGTGACGTGTTCCTTGGTACGAAGTGGAATGTACAATCAGTTCCGTGAAAGCAAAAGATGAAATATCGATTTGTAGAGAAAGAACTTACTACTATTCAACGGAATGTAGTTTTCTTTATCGACAAAAGTAAAGGGGTCGGGGTGTGAGGGGGTCTTGATGGAATAAGAAATTTAATAATAAATGATGGTTCTTAAACTTCAAATTTATTTCTATTTTCTAAAAAAAAAAAAAATCCGTGGTACTGAAATAGTTATTTGGGTTGAAATTAACTTAGGCTATTTCTTTATATAGGTTTTTTTTTTTTCTGGCAATTTCGTAAGCATCTAAAATTAATAGGAAAGTCAAGAAAAATGTAAGAATCAGAGAAATGAATATGGAATTTAAGAAGGAAAACAACATAATTCTTTGAAACCAATATAAGTCATGTAAAAAGCTATTACACAACCGAAGAGATTACCAAGACATAGGCTACTATTCACACGTATAGTCAACGGAGGCAGAGATGGAAAGCGTAGATAGCAGCTTTAGAATTCGTACAAAAGAAGTTGTTAACTACGTGATAGCATTAATAGTTCGAGTCATAACGAACTCTGAAGTTCAAAGTTCAAGGAAATGTAAATGCAGGAACATAAGACTGATAAAAATGATATTGTTATTCATACAACAACATGATAGTGTCTACATTAACCATGTCAAGTATATTTTTGCCAGAATGACATGATCATTTTCTTTTGTGCATGGCTTTCCATTAAATGTCGCTTGACTAAAATAAAGATTCGAAGAATAGAACTAAGAAATGTAAAGTAATAATCTTTTTTATTGTAAATTGTACCAGAAACAACTATAAATTCCTGGAATATGTGAACTTTGATAAGAAGAAAATCCATTAAAATTGAACATTTTCTTTTGGTCAATCAGACCTTATAGAAGATATTCATTGCTGTTATTTCTTTTACTGTTAATTCCTTCCTTTATCGTATTTGGCCAACTAAAGACCACGGAACTAGCTCAACCTGACAACGTCAAGAAAGCCAAGAAGGGGGGACGAGATTCACACCCCATCCAGGATAGCCCTGAAATAGTAAGTCCCAGAGAAAAAAGGACGAAACACAGAAGAAGAAAGAAACAACCATGCCAACACCGGGATTCGAACCCAGGTTCCGACACATCGGCCACACGGCAGACCGCTCGGCCATGCCGGAACAGCTTACTGTTAATTATTATTAATTAAATCATTTTTACAGTTATTATTAATAGTGTGGTAATAATGATACTTTAAGTTATGGCAGCCATAATAAAAACATTTCTTTTTGGAATTAACTAACTGAAGGCTGGTTTAACAGCATTAAAGGAGGGGAAAAAAGAACGGAAATTTGCTCTATCTATTTTAAAAGTGTTTCCCAGCTAGTCAACACATTTTTAGATCCACGTTGTAAATAATTAATTAAAAAACTTTTAAAAACCACGCTTTCTATCTTATACCGTACAATGATTAAAATATATAAGAATTATGTATGTACATAATTCAGAAGTAGTTGTTTATATATATATATATGTACATTTGCCGCCGCATATATGGCCTCGGTAGTAACGGCACATGAAAGGACATGTTGCCTTGGCGGAATATATTAATATATCAGTATATTATTGCACATTGTTGTATTGTCATCAGACTTAAGCAAGTGTGCAAAATTTCTAGATTATTGACCGAGTGACTTAATAATTGAATACAAGATTTGACCAGGAAACCAGACAGAGTGAGTTAATAAAAGCAAGGTAATAAAAAAGCTAACAAAGTAACTATATGTTTTGAGTCTTAAATTTTCAGTTTACCCTTTACTGTGCATCAGAGAAGAAAAAAGGTAAGAATGAAGTGCAAAGGAGATATGAACATCTGAGCGAACTCATTACCAAGTACGACCGATTTAGCTCCTAGTGCACTAAGTGACTGTCCAGGGCGCCAAAATTTTGGGGCACTAATTTTGCGAAAATTAAAGCTAACGTTATTAAAATTTTCCTTTTTATTTATATTAGACCATAAAAAAGAGAGATACAGAGATAAAACGTTCACTTTTTTTAGTTTTTAGTTTTCATTATATTTTTATGTCTTGAATTTCTTGAATAAGTAGTTTCACATAAATGATTATTATTAATTTTGCGTGGATGCAACATGGCCTGCTTAAGATTCTTTTCGCCAGCCGTGATTCTAAGGAACTGAAACAATATTTCTTATTAACTTCCTTTAAATTTCAATTATTGAAAAAAAGTTAGGAATTAAAACTCAAAAATAAGTTGCACTTTAATATTTAAAGCGACTTAAAATTTTTATTCAAGGAAACTGAAACTTAACAAGTATGTTTTAAGATTTCAGATGCCAGATCCCTAATGATTTTGATAAGTTTTGGACCTATCTGCAAAATTTTTTGGTCTTGAAAGAATACTATTTCAACTAAATACTCAAGCCCTTCAAAAACTGACATCCCAAAATCTTTTCATTATTCTTTGTTACTAAGTGAATTTCTTCATTTTATTTTTTCTTTGTTTATCTGGTTAGAGGTAGTTTAGCTTTAGTTAGAGGCTGTTTTCCTTTGGTTAATTTCGCTCAGAGGCAGCTGAGTTTCCCTCGGGAGATACATCCATAAACCACCTTTAAGTTGGAGATCTCAGGCACTATAAAACAATAATGAAGTATTTTATTTCTTAAAAGTTAAATCAAAGTAAACAAGCCTCACTACGAGTTGGCTTCTCTTAAAAATTTCCGAAACAGAAAAAGAAAATTGTGTTTTGATTTCTTTTCGGTCGAACACTTTTATTTTAAAAGAGGAAATAAAGAAAATTGTTTTTTATCAATTATTAAAAGTGAAACGGTCTTCTTTTATAGAAGACGGATAAAACTTTTCACTCAGGAATTTTGTTAATAGAGGAAAAAGTGTTTCTCAAAATCAGATAAATAAATATATTACGAATTATAATAAATTATTTCGTCAATGCTGTTTCCTAATTATTAGTGCTCATCAGCTAGAATACCCTTATGCAATGACTTATTGAATTGTTGATAAATCAGCTCCCGGATTGTTTGATGAAATCTTTGAATATATTCAGTTCCTTTTTAAAGGCTTAGTGTTGAATTTTAAATGTTTTTTATTTTGAATTAAAATATTGTAACAGTTTATATGTAAATATTTTTAGAAATCTTTGGTTTTGAATTTATCTGTATACATATCTATATATATCTGTATTTTATTCATTTTAATCTTTACCGTTATTTATTTTAAATCATTCGTTTTCTATTTCCTAATTATTGTTATAATTATAACAATATAATAATTATAATTATTATTTTATTATATATAAAATACAGATAAATACAAATAAATGATTTCTAAAAATATTTACATATAAACTGTTACAATATGATGCATTTCCCTCCTATTTATCTTGCTTTCTTAGAACTTATGAAACCACTCAGTCTGTGTGTGGTTTTCAACCGCAGGATGGATATTCTTGAAATTTGATATTCTTCGCAGAAAAAAAATATTGCCTTGTGGATCCTCGCTAAGAAATATGCGCGTGAAGATGACAAAAATCCCCATAGAAAAATCATTAGAATTGAAACGCATTTGAATTCTTTTAGTAATCCTCAATTTGCACGTGCTTTGATACGATTCAAATTAAACGGACTAAACAGGTAATGCGGATTTAGTTCTTTTTCTTCAGAAAATGGAAAATTTATAGTGTTTGTATTCAGTAGATATTTTTATAATTTGAAAATAAATGGAGGTTTTTCCATTCTATTATTTTTAAGACTTTAAAACAATTTTTTTCAGTGAATTCTTATTCTGTTGAAGTATATTAATGGTACGTCGTCTGAAGAGGAAGTGGCAGACCCATTCTTATGTCAGCATTTGAAATTTTTGTGCTTTGCCGCTAATTGAGTAGAGACATAGAAGTTGGTTTAGATTATGTGCGAGGCTAGAAAGGCACACCTAGACTTGCGAGGCTCTTTTCACTGAAGTAAAATGTTATTGATATAATTTGAGAACTAAAGAAAAGAAAAGAAAAAAAAAACAAAACAAGAGAACAAATAAACAGAGCGGGAGTCCCTAAAAACTCTAGATAAAAGCCTAGCTTGCCAATGACTTTGATTGCCACGTGCATTTAAAATAACCATAGAAAGTTACGAACAGTGGTATAACATTTAAAATTACTGGTGAATTCATCGAGTATTATTCGAGTTAAACTAAAAAAAGTTATTCAATTTGAAGGATTAAATAAAATTTAAACTCTTGTTTAAATTACTTTAATTTTAACGAAGCTTGGGCACAGTTTTAAACGTTACGGGATGTATAAACTTGGTTTTTAGAAACTTGGGGGTTAGGTGTCCTATTACTTTCGGTTTCACCAGTACCAAAATTACGTAAATCTCTATTCGTTTAAATGAAACTTCAGAATAAGATATTTGGATAGAATTTCCTGATAAAATATTTTGTGAGCTTTATTCATTTTTAAAGTTTCAATTTTAAAGTTGGTGTACAGTTTGCTATGACAGTTACACGACAACATTCGGTAATGAATTGTTCAGAACCAGATTTGTGACTGCCATCTACTGTCAAAGAGTTTAAGTAATATGAGAGAACGTTTAACGTGTGCGGAGGTTTTTGTTAGATAGCAAAAACCTACACACCTAATAGTACAAATATCATTAACATTACCGGTTTCTCATATCACTGACGTGCGTTTTCAGTCCTTCTGAAGAAACACGTCAGTGGCGTGAGAAACCGATGTTGTTAATGCTATCTATTTGTCTACATAATTGCAGACTTTTTCTATTTAATATAAACAATAGCTTAAGTAACACTATAATTAGGCTACCTCATTGTCTAAAATTATAGCTATTCTTTAGACCTATGTTTATTCCTTTAAATTAATTAACTTCTTCTTTTTTTTTAATTATTCCAAAGCCTTATTTTGAATTTTTGTGTTTGCTCATTTGGAAAAGCAATTGTGGCCTTATTTTTAACCAATCCAATTGCTATCTTTTTTTATGTTGGTTTTGCTTTGGATTTCATTTTGAACTTTAATGAAATTTTTGATTTGCTTCCGATAAATACAATCTTCGAAACAAGAATTAAATTATTAATCAGAATTTCATGTGTCAGAAAATCTTACTTTTGGTAGCTGAAACCAACTCATCCATATCCACGACGCCATCCGTTATATTTCATTCCTGGCTGAAGGGCATCAGCTATATTAGACACCATCAGAACCACCTTCTCAGTATTTACTGTCCTTCTCACGGCAAAAGTAGATGCATTTCTTATAGTTCAGGAAATCTTGGCATCGAGTTGTCTATTGAAATATTGGAAAACGTTCCAAACGATGTTTTTGGTGAAAGGTCTGTCCGTTCTTGCTTTCAACTGGTCCTAGGAAAGGCACGATTTGTCCAGGCTTCAGTGACCAGTCATGTCGTGTCCAAATAAGGCAAACCATCTTTTCCGGTCCAAATCTTAAGAAAAGTAATTTTTGTTTTTAAAGAACCCTACATCTCACAACCCGACCTCATCTCAGTCCCGAGTTAATAAAACGTTGAGAACCTTTTCGCCAGCGTCCCCAAGGGCCAAATATACCTAAACCTATATACAGCTACCATAAAATCGTTCCTAAAATTTACCAGCAACCATATGCATGGAAAGTCGCTATTTATTATAACATATCTCAGATACTTTTACTAATCCAACTATTTCTGAGATTATAACAGTTGAGGAAAGGCTCAAGAAAACTGTGAAAAGCATGAATCACATGAAAATACCACCACAGGACAACACTGCACTTCACTAGAAGAAATTTCTTGAAACTGAAACTGCTATTTCCAGTTAATGATGTTATCCACTAGGCGGGCGAGCATTAGTCTGACCATCAAATCTCAACTAGTCATTCTCGATGGTCATTGAAACGTCCTTAGACTTCCGGACCTTAGATTTCCGGAGCCCCAAGAGCCCCGAAAGCTTTTATGGGAAGTAGACTACTTACGTATCTACCTGTTACCCACTGGACCATCATTGATATACAATAAGGAAATCCAAAGTTTATTTATGGCTTAGGCTAAGGAAAATGAAAAAAAAAAAAAAGATAACTTATTTTCTTGTCTTGGTTAGGATTAGAACCTTAAATCTCTGATGAACATTTCATACCGAAAAATAAAATCCTACAAATTAAAGTTTAAAAATACAACCCCTAGACTTTAGAAGTGTAACAAAAAATTGCAGAATCAATGCTGAGTTACATTAACAAAAATCAATGAAAATTTAGGCAGTTTTTAAATAAATATTTATAATTTATTGTATTAGGTAAATAATTCATTTAAATGGGCTGCAAAATTTCTGTTGTTGTGCATTCTGCTGTTGGTTTTTTCAAGACTGTTGCTGCTTAATCTTCCATCTTGTTGTTCATTTGTCCTTTTATATTTACCCTCTACTGGAGACTTGTGAAATTAACGGGCTTCAATCGTAGTTATACGTTAAACATGTTATAACAACGAATTATGACATGCTTTGAATAATAATTATTGTATCATCAAATTCTTCAAAAATCTTTCTCCGTTTCATCTTTGAATATAATTACATAAGATATAAACAACTTCTACTCTTCCATTAGTTAAAATACAGGTAGCAAATTTTCGGGAACGTCCGTTTTCCCTTTCTCAAGCCATGAATAAATGGGAATTAGAATTAATTTACAAACAATCACAATAATGGTTTAGCCATCAACAAAATATAAAGACATGGTAAGTAAACAAACTTATTGTTGTTAAAAACATAAATCATGTCAGCATTTATAACAAAAAGATTAGAATTAGTTTATAAACAAATTATCAAGAATGGTTTAGCCGTTAACAAAATGTAAAGCCATGATAATTTAACAAACTTTTAGTTACAAAAGGATCTCTATTACTTAATAATCAAGTAATTAATAATTTAATATATCAAATAAATCAGTTTTTGTTATATCTATTTAATAAAATCTTTGATCAAAGAAATAGTAATAGGATCATCACTAGTACCCTTTTGTTATAAATACTGACATGATTTATATTTGTAAAAACAATAAGTTTGTTTGCTTATGTCTTTATATTTTGTTGATGGCTAAACAATTATTGTTGATTGTTTGTAAATTAATTCTAATTCCCATTTATTCATGGCTTGAGAAAGGGAAAACGGACGTTCCCGAAAATTTGCTACCTGTATTTTAAAATAAATATTTTTAAATACTAATGGAAGAAGTTATTTATATCTTAATAATTATTATAGTACAGTAATTAAAGCTTCCTTGACTCTGTAAACATTGTTTTAAAATGTAATGACATCCAACATAGGTAGAAGATTATTATATAAAAAGGAATAAAAACTCACACAAATGAAAAATCGCTTAATTCCCGGTCTCCAAAATTCCAAAAGCAGCTCAGTGATTTTTATTTGTGTGAGTTTTTACTCCTTTTTATACCTTCATAATTGTTGCACGCACGTTAAATTTTCCCATTAGGCAGAAGATGTTACAAGTTGTGCAAGATCCAGGAAAACATGGATTCCTCTAAAAAATACAATAAAATTCATATAAAATTACTTTAAATTATGATGTCCCAATTGTATTAGTTTTACGAAAGCTCAGGGTCTTAGGCAAACCCTATGCATTAAACCACTTCTAGTTATGGGTTTTTCTAACTCAATTTCTGATCAGTTGATAAAAGCAGTTCGAAATAATCTTTACGGAAAAAATTCAATAGAATAAGTAAGACGGAAATCCGTTATTCCCAAATCAAATTCAATAAGATAAAATTTTTACTTGTAATAAAAAAAAATGAAAATAAGTGCTTTTTTTAGAGAGGCTCAAGCGATGGTTTAGTGGGGAAGGGGGGCTCTTACGTTCATTCTATTCGTCTGTCACCACCTTTTCAGCCCTAACTTCATTGTCGGTCAAATACGAGTCCCACCTTATTGGAACTCTTATGACTTGTAGAGATGGCGAAAATACGTGTTACGGTTTCGTGATAAGAAAGAATATTCTTACAGGTATTCTGAGTGGTTTTATTCAATGTGTGTTCGTGGCCGTGATTGTATAGTGGTTAGTGCGTTGCATTGTAACCTCATTAATCAGGGTTATGAATCCTGGTTATTATTAATCTTATTAGTGTGTTTTCCAAAGGAAAAATACACTATTGCGATCTCCCCTATCTGAATAGATGACCCCGGGACCTTGTGATAAGTGCCGTTCAGGGGTCGTAGATCACCAATCTATATGCCACGGGTGCCCACGCGGGGGAGTCACGGCGCAGACTGCACCATTGAAATTTTTGGTGGGGGGGGGGTTCAAAAAAAAGCAAAACGAGTGTAAAAATTTTTTTTTTTTTTTTTTTGATTGTCATTGAAATTTTTTTTGGGAGGGGGTTGAAAAAAATCCGTCAGATCTTTGGGGGGGGGGGGCACCTCTGTATATGCCATTCAAATTCTTCTTCCCACGAAATGAAATCAGATTTTAACAACAGTTGATCATCTTTCCTCGGGCTAAGGAGATAAAGAAAGAAGACATGTTTTGCAAAATTACCATAAAATTATTTTTCCTTAAGTCCTACCGGTACTCAATAGAAAACTTAGTTTACCATCGTGAAGATATCATTTTTAATATATTTCTACCTAGAGTCTTATTTATAGATCATAATAAGCGTCTTTCAATAATTTGTCCTAAACTAAGAGCGTGAATTCTTCTATAACTTCTGTTGAGGTTTCCTTGGAAGAGCAGCTTCTCTAAAAATATTTGAGTGAAAATCACTGTTCAACCAAAGTTTCTTTTAGATGTCTATGGACTTGTCTTTGAAGCTTCGTTGCTCTATTTTGATTAAATCTGTAATCGTTGTTTCCCCTTTAGTAATGGCCTCTCGCCCCATAAAAATCTCATCACTTGGTGCAGGTGATATGAAACCTCAATTAGCTCATCTCAGTCGTATCCTTTATTCATTCGATAAACTTTGAGCACTAAGGAAAGAAAGCTTATTTCGAATTTCCATTCAGGGTTTTTCTTCTTTTGAAAATAAAGAGTTTTAGAAATCATCAAAAAAGATTGAAACTTGAAGGGTATTGATAAAATAACTTAATGTTTCAAAATCGAATTTTAATTCACTGAAACATCAAAATGTGGATCACAATTGATCTCTTATTCTAATGAATTGACTTTTTATCAGGTATTTATCGAGAACCAGATTCAATTTCCATCGTAGGTCGGGGATTTTCCCTGGGTGTTTCTCCTCCAGACGAGTCCTGGTGCTCACCCAGCCCTCTATAAAATTAAGATCAGGTTCTTTCCAGGACTTAAAGGCGAGAGGGTGTCACACTTTTCATCCGGTCCCAACTTCATCCCGATGGTTGCAAATGGTTGGGTCTGTAAACTTCCATCGTCCTAAAAAGACTTTATATGACCCTTAAAATGGGATCCTTTTTATTCAGGTATTTTGGGTATAGGCTGATGAAGATGGATTTCATCCTCGAAATGATCCGTGGTTTTTCTATGGTTATTTAAAATGTGTTCTAAGGTTTCCCCAGAGCTCTTGTAACTGGAATCTTTCCCAGACGTAAGACGGGCGAGCTTCAGTCTGGCCTTCCAACCTCTAGAGTGATGATCGCAGGAGCCTTAAGCGCCACATTTGTTATCCATGCGATATTTTTAACTGTGCTTGGCTGATAAAAATTCCACTATGTTTATACATATAAATTATTTCTGAAAGCTTGGCAAATTTTTCTCAAAAACTAAAAGTGAACTGTTTCCCCTGACTATAATTTAGAAATATTAGATAATAAATACTTACATAAATCCATTCTCTTTATCTTTCTTATCATTTACCACTGTATCCCTCTCTCATATTATTTTCGTCGAGAAAATTTGGCACCGTTGCATTGGCACTTCGCTTTAGTGAAATATTATTGAGCAATATTACATACAATATAATCTTTTCTTTAATTTTATTTATTATTATTATTATTATTAAAGACCTATTTGGGAGCTATTGGGATAGCAATCACAATCGGTAGCTATTGCGTATGTCCTGTCCGTCCGTCCGTATGTGTCCACCCCTAACAACTCCCGAACGGAAGCTCGGATTGACAAACGGATTTCACCATCGTGTTCAGAGGCCCAAAAACTTAGTAATGGGGTATTTTCAGGGTCCAACGCCCCCCCCCCCCCATGTTCGAAATATTTGAAATTGTTATCAATGTATCTCCCTAAAAACTCCCGAACGAAAGGTCGGATTGACAAACGGACTTCACCATCGTTTTCAGAGGCCCAAACAACGTAAAAATAGGGTATTTTCAAGGGGATAGGGTATTTCCCCCCCCATGTTCGAGATATTTGGCATTGCTTTCATTGGATTTCCTATATTAGCCTAAACTTTTGAAATTCAACTATCTCATTACAGTTGTTATCTATAGCCTGATGGTTAAGGTTTCGTACTCATAAACTGAAGATTGCCGGTTCTAATCCGTATATCTACTTTGGTTGTGTGTTTTTTTTTTCTGTTAATCTTTTTTCTCAATGTTCGGGTGGGTTTTTTTGTTTTTTTTCTTATTTTCCTAACTTTTTTTTTTTTATTTTTCCTTACGTTATTCTACTTTCTTTTTTTATTATTACTTTTAATTTTTCTATTATTATGGGTCGGCCTTAAATTTATGCTTTAGCACAAAATTATATTCGCTTGTTACTTTCTATAAATATGCATTTTCTAAACTATAATGGTAATCATTATTTCTTTATCTTAAGTTCATTAAAATAATGAAATACTTAAAGTTATGATTGTGAATCATTTATTGATTTATTTAGTAGAGTTAGGAATATTGCTCATTTATTAATCTCATAATTCTACGTGCTTTTATTCATTCTTAAATTTATATTTACAATTTCTATCAAAATTGAACATCACAAATTTTAAAAATTTTGATAATCTTTTGTGAATTTCGATTTTAATGAGGAACTATTTTTTGCAGAAGCGATGTAATAACTTAGATTGAAAGAACTGTAATAAATAATCATCCTTGAATTTGTTGATGTCAGTGTGATTTTAACACCTTTCAACGATTTGAAAAACGCCGGACATTCAATTGAAGGAAGGAAGCCTAAGTTTACTACAATTTTTTTATGAGGGAACTCTTTTATGCGACAGCATCTCAAAAATAAAAGAGCGTTAGTATATCGCGAATGAAGTTTAGATTATAATCTTATTTCGTCTGTGTAGAGTGATCGTATACGCGTCTGTCAAACATGCACAAACATTCCAGTAATTTATTAAAAGCTAGGAGGTTTGGATTATATTTTGAAGACAGTCCGAGTAGAACGGTTGCGACGTCCGGCTGTCATCGCAGCTAACATGTTGTTTTCGGTCATAAGAGATCGTCCCCGCTGACCACTTCCATCTGCGACCACTGCGGACATTGTTGCTGTTAGTATTATGGAGGAGGTAGAGTAGCACAAATGAAACCTTTATTAAGAAATAAGACATAATGAAAAACTTACATTCGCTCAAATGAGAAAATGTATTTTTTTTCTAATTACTGCAGAGTAAGAAACTCATAGTGTTTTGCTCTTCAAACTCTTGTTTATTCTTCAGAAAAAGAGAGAATTATTGTATCATATCTTTATTATCTGTCCGTACATAATAATAATAATAATAATAATAATAATAATAATAATAATAATGATAATAATAATAATAATCTCATAGATAAGGGATTTCCAAATGTCAACCTATAATGTATAATCTATGTCAACATGATATCCCCTTTTTTAAAAAAAGGGATATTTATAAACAACAATGGGTGAGACCCAATTGTTTACCAAGTGACATCCTGGAACAGCTGTTTCACGCTCTTTGACGATCATCAGCCAGGAGCAGTCACCAGTAAAACAATAAGATCTCCGTACTGAGGCTAATATGAAGGATCATCGGAAGAGCAGTGGTGCCTCAATAGAAAAATGAATTTTTATGCTTTAGAAAGATTCATTGAGGACGGCACATGAATTTTCTCACTAATTTTTCATTAGTGAGTTTTTTATTGTTCATTTTTCTTTTGAGGCACCACTGCTCTTCCGATGATCCTTCATATTAGCCTCAGTACGGAGACCTTATTGTTTTACTGGTTGCTCCTGGCTGATGATCGTCAAAGAGCGTGAAACAGCTGATCCAGGATGTCACTTGGTAATGAATTTGGTCTCACCTATTGTTGTTTATTAATAATTCAACTGCGCAGTTTAAATTTTTATGCTTTAAAAAAATTCGTTGTTGCCGGCGAACGGCTAGCACATGGATTTTCTCACTAATTTTTCATTAGTGAGTTTTTTATTTTTAATTTTTTCTCTTGAGGCACCACTGCGCTTCCGATGGGATATTTATGTTAGAAATAAATAAGACGTTAAATTACTGTTATTTATTACAAATGTAAAAATAATAAAAAAACATACAGTAAGAACATTCTAGGTATCAATGTTTTGGCATTTATATAACATTAATTAATTTATTTCATTCACTACAAATATTAATTTTATTAATTGCAGTTATTATTTATACCATTTTGTTCAAAATCTGTTTGGATTACAGCAATTTTTGAATTAAACCAGTAAAATGTCAAAAAAATGGAAATGAATATAATATTACGAACTATTTATGTTTTGAAAGTGAAAAAGAAAAAAATATATCTTACATAATTTCATGTTAATTATTAACTCACCAAGAGTATTAATTGTGTTAGAATTTTGTAAGCCTATCTGTTCTGTAATTGTTTTAAAAATCATTTATTATTGATAATAATACGGCGGACTATAAAGCAAAAAAATTGTAATGATAAAATAATTTGTAAATTAAGCATTGTGAAAATGTACGGTATTTTTGCTGTTTTGTTTTGTCATTTCGCGGGGATCGCCTGCGTTAGGAACCACTGGATTGGACTACTTATAATTCTGTAAATAAAATTAGAAAAACAGAATAAACAAAAAATTGCCGCCAAAAAAAATGTGAAATTTCTATTTGGCATAATTGTGGAAATTGCTGTATAAAAACAGTTTGTACGAGTAGTTTATCCTAATTTTTCTAAAAAAAGAAAAGAACGGTTTTTCAAATGAAAAATAATAATAAATTTTAATTTTGTGTTCATAAATTATTTTAACGAATTTAGAATTTAATTTAAATTTAGATATCAAAAATTTGGCTTTCTCTTAATAATCAGAGGATAAATTATAATAAATTTCAAATGGAAAAATACTTAAACTGCGAAAGTACGAAATAACGGGTTTTTCCCAAAGCTTTTTCTTCCCTGACATACAAAGGTAATTCAGTTATTTCATGCAGAATAAGGGCTATAACGAAGGAAAATAAGATTAGCCGCGAGTAATTTTTTTCCCAGTGTTGAAATGGGCCAATCCCAGGAATGGCGTCTTGGCATCGCTCCAACTATTGATTCCGAACGCTGATTAAATTCATGTTCCGCAAATTTTCTATTAATTCATTTCTTGCCCCGTGATTGGTGGAAATGCTAGGGGCGGACTCCTATTCCGAATGACAACGAAGGACTTAAGCTACTGGAAGAGACGTTGAGGCCCAAAACAAAGGGCGTCAATGAAATATAAAGCAAAAGGAAGCCACCATCCATACAATCTTCCTCGGAAATGAAATTTACAGAAAAAAGTTAGCAGTAAAGGAGTTAGGATTTATTTCACTAATACAATCGGTTTTCCTTGTTTTCCTGGTTTATTGTTTAATCATTATTATATCTCTATTTCACATACAAAATTAACATAATTATTTCAATGATGTCATACAATTATATCCTTTTAATTATATCCTTGCCTTGTGGCAATGAATTCAATTTCTTGTTCTGCGATAGCTGGAAAATAAATCCGATTATAGAATTTTTTTTTTTTTAATAAATAAGTAAGATTAAAAAAAAAAGTTAAAAATTATCATGAGTAACTTATATAGTTACAAGATAATACCAGGTAGTAGTTACTAAATATGTAATTTAACAGCTATTTTCAATATTTGTTTTCCTATCTTATTTTATATATAAAATTGAATGTCTGTTCTCTGTAGGCTTTTCTTTACCCTTTGATCTATGGAATCAAATCTTGTACAGTAAGTGCCTATGATCCTAGATACACGTTGTTTTGTATTTTTTTCTTCCTACAGGGGTATCTTTTACCCTTCTCTTTCAAAATCAAAGATATAGGGTAACACAGAGAAGCCTACCCACCCACAAGGCTTTATTCTCGATAACTCTAGAAGAAACAGGCGGGATGGAGAAGGAAAACTTTGTTTTCTGAATAGTGTCGAGTACAGAGTAGAGAGGTACAGAGTTAGTGTATATAAATAACCTATTTATAATAATTTAAAAGTTTCAGCCAGCTGTGTACAGAAGATGCTAATAATATATTTACAACCAAGAATAAAGATTGGTTTATTCGCATTTCCTTGATAGAGAAGTACTGTAAACATTTAACATGTTGTAAAATCACGCTTAACATGTTACACAAAATATTTGACATTATTCTTTATGAGCTCTTACCTCTCGAGTATTCGAAAGTTGACACTCCAATAATTATATCTCATTAATAATCCCTTTCAATTGTTCAGTGACTCATTAGAAGAAACGAAGAACACTTATTGTGTACATAACAATAAAAAAGATACAAATATAATTCGAAGATCGAGGAATCGTAGTAGAGCGATATAAACAAGAATTTTTTTCAGATTTTGTCATGATGATGACCTCTTCCCTATAAACAACCCCGATTTTGTTTTTAAATTCATTTGAAAAGATCCATTCAATCTTGAGGCACTTTACCGGGAAAATAGCGATGCCGTCTCCCACCCCCTAAAAAAAGTAACAGGTTTAAGGCATTTAAATAATAATAATCTTTGAATTCATTAACTTGTTTAAAAGAATCAAGTTTTGAGATATCTTTTTACGACGCATTCCTCACTGCCATTGGCTTTTACAGGACCTATAAAATATTCAAAAGAGCGTTGAAAACATAAACTGAATCTAGTAGTTTCCAATCCAAATGACCTTTTCTGTTTGAATAAATCATATTCGCTGTCAGGCCTTTTGTCAACCTTTAGTCAGAATAAAGCCTTTTGGTTTAGCCTAAAGTTAAAACAAAAAATAAAAATTACAGAGCAACCGAGTACTGGAATTCAGATTACTGCGCATGCACTGGATTCAGATTTATTTGCATACTAAATGTATTTAATCGTTTTACGTCATAGCTAAGTGAAGTTTATCTCAAATTAATTATTCAGGGAATCACCTCCTTGTGTTTATCCGTTAAGCAATAAATTCTAATTTTGAAGCTTAAACTGTTTTCCGTGATTTAGTTAAACTTTTATTACGAAATGAAGGCTATCTATCTTTTTTCTTTTGAAAGATTTCATTAAACTCAAATTTGGGTTTTCCGTCTTCTAATTTCACAGAATGTGTTTTTGAAGACAGAAAGCGAAAAGAACGAGATTACCTCATCTATATTCCGTAGGATTATCTATAATCCTAATGAAAATGCTAGCAGTGAATTCAGTGGGAATAGCACTTTTTTGACTGTTAAGATGAAATGAGGAATTAGAATATCTTTTCACCTATTATAAGGAATTCAGCCTATCCTGGCGATTTTTTAAAATTTTGTTTTACCTATTACATTCAGTAAAACTATGCTCATGTTTTCAACTTAAAATTCACAAATTAACTGAAAATTTGTCTTCGGGCAAAACTGAAAATACTTGTAATTGCTTTTTTCCTCCATCACTTAGTAATCACCTCGCAAATTTTCGTTGACCTTTGCGAATTTGATTTGAAAACTTTCCCACAACTATTGTGTAATTTTAATACATGCGATTTTTTCACAGTTTCTTAGAATTTTCATTAATTACGGGAACGAGTAACAAAAGAAAAATCACATTTTGAACAGGGAAGATCATAGAAGTTTAACCCCAACTTTCTTTCCAGTTCAAAAACAAATGAAAAGGATATTACTTATTTCTACATCAATACTCTGACTGAATTAAATATTTTTAAAATTCATTGAATATTTAATTCAGTCAGAGTATTGGTGTAGAAATAAGTAATATACTTTTCAATTAAGATTCTCTCCTACTTTTATTTATCTTACATCAAGACCATAAAAGTGGCGTTGTAAAACTTATGTTGTATCGGGATTGAGTTTTAAGAATTCTATATTCATTTCCTTTAGAAAAACTCCTAATGAAACATTAGAGACTCGACGTCGACAAATTTCATTGTACCAATTCTCAGTATTTACTTCAAATAAAACAAAGAGTTAATTGTTAATCGTTTATCCGTCTTGTAATATGATAGTAATAAGATTAAATATATAAGTGCTCTCAGTTATTTTTTTTGTTTTAAAGTTTAGTAATATTTTTTGATTTTTTTCTTTTAGTTTTTATTCATACTTAGATCTTTTTTTTTCAAGATTTTAAAGATACTTGTGGGTTGAACTTTATTTTGATTCTTTTTTCACTTGTCTTAATAAACTTACCACGTAAATGAATATTAAAGTCTTTTGTTGTGCCTTACAACACTGAAGATGTTCTCCTTAAAATTTAAAATTTCTATTAATCAGCGAAGCACTGATTTTGGAAAGTGGAACTGTCAAGCATTAGTGTAGTAGTGTAAAATATTAACCACGTGGTCTGTGACCAGGTTTTATACTAACATTGAACGATTTTTATTTATTTCCAAGATCTTGAAAACACTTGAATTTAAAAAAAAAATCCTTGAAAAAAAATTTCTTGATGAAATACAGTAAATATTTCCGCAGAATCGAATCAATATTTCAATGAGTAAATAAAAATAAGCATTTTTAGAAGTGTACCATCCACATCTTTAATTGATGCCATTATGAATCGCCATTATGGTAAACAGTACTACGCATGCGCAAGTTTGGATACAAAATTTACTTTTCTTAATAATGGAAGATTTTCAATAAATAATGATTTATTGAAAATCTTCGAATATATGATATTCAGTGCTTTGAATATCCTTGAAATTAATGGCTTGAAAGGGATATATATTCTGTATCATATTAAGAGAGCATCTACGAGATAATACAAGTAGGTACATGGACTAGCGGTATGTCGAAGTAGCAGAATACACCATTTTCAAGGCCCCTTTGTATTTTTATATATTATGCAATATATGTATTATATCAACTGTACCACAACTGTGAAGAGATATAGTCTCCAGAAACCCTAACCAATGCTTAGCTGTTTCGATTTTTGTTCCTCTTAATCTTAATACGGTAACAAAGAAACACAGTTATAACATTGTACACGTAACAGTGACTTATACCTATTTTAATTAATATATGGAGGTGAATAATATACTGGAAAACTTGGTGGCTGAAGTGGTGAGTATCAGTTGTGGTATAAAGTAGGCTCATTTGATCCTGGTTTATCCCATTCTCCGTCTTCATTAAGCTTAATCAGTGAATTTAATTAATCAGTCAGGTTTAATGGACGCAGTAACTTTCATCCCGTTTCATTTATAATCGACTGGAACAAAGCACAATGGTGTTAATTCTCTCTCTCCCTGTCTGCAAATTGTAACACTCCATTTTCAGTTGTATGTTTATTACCTCGTTTGCAAGAGACCTATCTGAAAACACCGATCGGAATTGTGACAGCCACGTGATCCCTGGATGTCAAACTAGAATAGAATTAAGGAGATACAATCCCCACTTCAACTGTCAAATACACATTATTTTATTGTTTCTTTGAATGATGCAGATGGAGGAAGTTTTATGCAGACGTTAGGGATTTGCTAAAGCTGGGAGAGACACTTTAAAGTTTTGTTTTTTATTTTCGAAAGACAAAGATTGCGAAAAGCATTAAATCTTTATCCTTGGAAACACAGTTGAACTTCTAAGATAAAAATAAAAAAATAAAAATAACTTCTCTGTGAAAGTGAGATAACTGAGTCCATGTGCCAGTTTTTCTGTTTCAGAAGTGAATTTAATGGTTGACTAGTAAAAATCAAACATTTATTAATAAATGTTTATTAATCTGGTATTCAAAGATGACGAGTCCTAGCCATCAAGCGCCAACTAGCGAGAAACGTATGCACTAGAATAGCACTTATGAGCAGAAGGCATCATTTATTAATATTAAATATTAATATTCGTCATTCAAAATGAGTTCATTGGCCGTCAATGAATTATCAGCTCGTTGAAAGGGCAAAAGAGTTCCACTGCTATTCATTATTTCTACCGTTTTATATTAACATGCTATTAGATTAATAAATAATTTGATTTTTCATGGTCGAATAATTGAAAGCATTTATTAATAACGTATGAATTATATTATTCTCATAAATTTCTCCTGGCATTGATGTTTACAACATTCTAAAATTTTACTTGTTTTCGGTTAAGCAAAATCACGTAAATATTACCAGAGTTTAGTTTAGTTTTTTTATATTAAGCTTTAAAATACACATACAAATTGAAGCCGTGAAGGAAGCGTCCAAATTGAATGAAACTCCGTATGCAACTGCCTTCCCATTAGATATGCAAAGGATTAAAGTTTTGTTTAAGATTATTTGTCACCATCAACCCCTTGGCTCAATGGAAGTGCCCATCTTGTGGTCCATATAAGGGTCTCAGAATCTTACCATACACATTCTGCCTCGTGGAACTGTTGCATTCACATCAGTTTACCATCAGTAATGCCTCGACGATGCACTCAAAAACCCTACGAGCAATTTCAGGACTTAAGAGGGACTGAGAAAAGCTGGCTAATCATGTTGACGAATCGCTCGCTATCTGGTGTCGTAGTGATGCTTCTGGGCTGGAATCGATGGTTGCGTGTGGTCACATCGCCAAGGCTCTGGACGACCCAACGGTAACACTGCTAGACAATCGATTTGTTGTAAAACAAGCCCTAACTGCTTCATTCTCCAACATCCAGACAGATACGCCATCCTGTATATACAGCAATCGGTATCCGCATTGCTAGAAGAACAGCCTATGTTGGACTCATTCCAGTCGTCCTTAGTAGATCTGTCTTTAACAATTCATCACTGGAAATTCTGTCTGGTGTCCGTCTGGTGCCCGAGAGACATGGTCTCCTCTCAAATGGTATTGTGTTTTAGTGATAAGTTCCGCTTCTTCCTAGCAGCAGATAATCATCGCATCCAATAAGGAGTAGGATTGAATACCGGTCAAATGCTGACAATATTGTCGAGAGGCACGCAGCCATAACTGCTGGTGTAACGATGTGGGACACCATTTCATATGACAGATCTTGCAACTAGTTATTTTACCCTTCGTGTCATGCCTGCTAGAAGCAATTTTACAACAGGATAATGTGTATCCTCACACTGCACACATTTCCCAGTAGTGCCTCCAAGCAATTCAATCCCTTCCTTGGTCATTCAGGTACCCCGACTTGTCCCCCCTCAAGCATGCTTGGACATGCCTGAATGATAGCTGCATTCATCATCGAATATCCAGATAAGATCAGCTATTGCAGCAAGCTTGGCATGATCTACTGCAACACAACATCAGGACCTTGTTTCACTCCAAGTCACGCTGTATATCAGCATGCATAGTAGCCAGAGGCGACTCAACACCTACTAATAATGTGACAACGATGCTCCTATTGTTCAATATTTTTTTTTTCACTGAGAAATTTGAATCAATTCCATTTCACTCTATCCAAATGGCACTTACATAAAGTATAATTGAAATTGAAGTATCATTCCTTCATGGTGCTTCTATTTTTTGTTTGCAGTGTATCTGTGAAATAACTTAAATACATTTATGTAAAAGATCTTTAGATTTAAATAAATAAATAAACAAAATAGTTTTGTTTAAAAAAAATATGCGTTTCAGTAAAAAAATATTTTCAGCTAGATGTAATAATATATTCTATGCTAGCGTTTCTGCAGATGACTTAACTAACGTAGAGTTAACTTAAAAAAAATGATTAAGAAAAATAAATCAATTTATATTATCATGAGATTATCATCAAATAGAAATATGATTAAGTTTAGGGAATAAACAAACAAGAAATAATTGAAATCCACAATTATTTTAATTATTTTATTTTACTGTAATGCGAGATATTTTTCATCATCGCTCTAGAATTTTTTTCTGATTATGTTATTTTTAGTAGTCAATGTTTAAGTGCTTTAATACTCCTAAACTACTTATTAGTATCAAATCGGTAGAGTACACGCATGCAGTTTGAAAACACTTTTCATTTGAATATTACTAAATAACCAAGAAGAATAAAGTAACACGAAGAACAACAATGAGAAAAATCCCCAAATTTGAGATGGCATTTGGTAAGATTCCAGTATGGCACATTGCTTGGCAGAAGAGGACAGCAACTTTTGCAGTATGTTAGTGTCTATGTTGATACTGTTGGTGACATTTCCAATGTCACATTGCGAAGTAGTGCTTTCCTGCATTGCTTTCCTAAAACCAGTCTAACAAGGGAATGGTTTGTCAGATCGAAACATCCCTTGAATTTTTTATCATTTATTCAGGATCTTAAGGAGTTGACGTATACCAAATTTTAGCTCCTTTTTGCACTGGAAGGGGATAAAAAAAAATTGTAAGAGCTGAGAGCTTGTTGCACTGCGCGGAAGCATCGAGCAGCTAATATGACATTGGAAACGCCGCCGACAGTACTACGCAGCGGTGAGGATTCGTTGTTTTTAAAATCGAAAGATTTTCTGATTGCACTGTGCTTTCATTACATAGTTGACGAGATAAAAAGTTGTATGATTATGATGTCCAATGATCAGATACCACTTATCGAAATTCAGGTGGAATCGATTGCACATCCAAATCCATTTATGCTGAACATTATTTTTAGGTAATTAGAAATCAAACTCATTCGTCCACGTATCCAGATAGACGTTACTTTGGATTATATTTACAAATAAAACAGATCATCAAATTTACTTCAGGAAATGGCGGGAAAAACATATTCAATTTCCCTATAGATGGGTTTTCACATACGTACATTACAACGATTCATTCTTCACTTAAATAAAAGGTTTTCACATCACTACAAATCCATTGGTATCAGGTCAGCCAGCATTTTCAAGCAAAATTTGATCGTTACCGTTAGGGCTTGTAACGCTTATGCCATATACGGGGTCTTACAGAAATCATTTCAAACTTAGTTCGAATTCTCTTTCAATAGACGAAGTGAGCCCAGGCCTTTCTTTTTTAAAGATAAACTATTTTTTTTTTCAAACTACTCTTGTATCGATGGAGGATGGTTTTCCTGCTTAGTTTCCTGCGTAGAATAAATCCACAACTTCAACCGAAGGGCACCTTTATTACCGAACTTACGTAGGTAGATGGAGACTCTAGTTTTGATTTGTATTTGTTTTTTAAGCTTTTTTTTTTTATTACTGTCTCCATTATCGTTTTATTACTGCAGCACAACATGACTTTCTCTTCCAGTTGCCATCACTGAAATTCTCTTAATGAAAGTTATCTGTAGCGTGAATCAAAGTATTCTAACTTGTTACTGTGAAGTAGAATTGAATTTCCCCAATGTTAGAAATATTTGCATTTCAATTCACCGCTAAGCTTTGGAATCCAATAATGCACATGGTTAGTAGCGGGATGGTTGATTTGTAACGTCATTTGTGGATGCTTCTGTGATAATGTGAGAATCATTTAAAAGAGTATGTTGAGTGGTTAGTGTTATATTCTGTTGGTGACGTTCAGAAGTGACGTCAGTGTGCTACCGTTTTCCGAAAAATATCCCATATTCACAATCCGTTGTCTCACCTTGACAATTGCAAAGCTGTATGGAATATGACAGAATGTAGAATACAAACAGGAAAAAAAATGTTTCATAAAGATTTGCAGATATTTCCTTCTAATCTTTATATTTTACGTTATTTTATGATTTTTGTTTTTAAACAAAAGAAATTTTAAACATAAGAAATTTTGGTTTTTTAAACACACTTTTATTTTAAAACTTGTAACCGTAATAACCAGCACTGACCTGAAAAATTTCAGTTTTTGTTCACTCCAGCTACGAAATTTTACAAATCCGTATAATACCACTCGCTATTCCTGTTGATGTATCGAATATAGGCTAGCACCTCTGACTCAGAGCTCTATAGGGACTGAATGCATAAAGATGAACATGAAGAAATTCGACATGTTTTGTGAACGGATTATGATCAACAAAATTGTTTTCTCTTGTGAAATTATGAGAAACTTAATTGAAATTTCCTAATTGAAACGAATGCTGTTTCCATGGTAACCGAGGTGAAATGGTTTCTTTCATCTTCTTGTTTTCATTCTGAAGAAATCTCTGCCATTTGAATGGATTTGGAATTGGTTGAATCATCATTGACGTCTTTTACTTGAATTCCTTCATTTAGTAATTTATGTTTAGCAAATGTTGTGTAGGTGGATTTGTTATTATCGAAGACATGGGAACACCAAAGAATGAAAAGCAAATGGAATAGAAGTAATTGGAAATGAAAATTACTCAATTAGGTTCATCTACGTCGAATGAAAAAAAAGGGGGGGGGATGGATATGCATATTGCATTATATTTCTTTACTCGGAACCTTTCTTTGACTAAAACTGAGAATAACTTACATTTGTCTAATAAAGAATTATCCATAATGAGAAAGATTTTCCGATTACGAAATGTTCACCAAAATGGTTATAAAAAGTATTGGAATAGCTGAGCACAAACGCACTGGCTATTAAAGGGGGAATATATTCACACTTTAAGACCGCACATGTTTCGGAAACCCGTTCGGTTCCCTTTTTCAATCGGATATGAACACTAGTTCTTGTGTTCATATGTATACAAAATATGACATTTCCGATGATATATTTTTTTTATATATAGCTGATCATTTATTCCAATACTTTGTTAATATCGCACGTCAAAAGATTCCAGTATGGTTATAAAAAATTGCTTAAGATTAATCATTTTTTTGTTATACCAGCTAATGATCACAGCTAAAGAGAATTGTGAGTTTGGTCTATCCTTTCTAATATTTTAAATATGGGAGACAATGAAAAAAGTTTTAGAATTTTAAGTTAAAATACTCTTGTCCAGTTTCGTTCGTCTGATTGAGTTAAAGTGTTTCACTATAGGCCTATGTAGGCCCAAGGGGTCGCGGGAAGTAAGGCTTCCGACGCGGCGCTTCTTGACCAACGGGACTAAGTTGAGGTCGGGTGGTCAGTCCGACGCCCGCCCGCCCGCCTTTAACTCCCTGGAAATAAACCCGGTACCGGTTCAACAGAGGGCTGGGTAGACCCTAGGACCAGTTTGGAGGAGAATGGAGAGTAGAAAAATACCCGCTATCCGCCGAGGCCGGGATCGAATCCGCCACATCCAACCCGCAGCCAAGCGCCCTTACCCACTCGGCTACCGGGCCCACCGTTCGTCTGATTCAAGATTTCAAAATACAATATAGACTAACTACAACGTGGAAATTTCAAATAAGATGTGGGTTGCCAAAAGATAGATTCTATTGATTTTGGCAAATATTGGATCAATAGCTAAAGGGCTTGGAACCAATAGATAAAAATTGCCAAAAGACGTCGTCATAAAATCATGACACAAAAGCCTTTTAATTTTTAATGGTATGTAAACTGAATTTCCACAGGAAGTTCCAACCATATGTAAGTCTCCTTTAAAAACGAGATTTTCAGTATTAAAAAATATTCATTATTTAGAAAAATTTTGAAGGTGAACACAAGTTGAAATCATCACCGTCTTTTGAAACTATTTTTGGATCGTACCACTTTTCTTTGAAAAATTGGTACGCCAATTAAACTCTGTGTTTGTTTTTAAGCCACCCCTTGCCAATGGAGTTCTGATTCAGAGTGAATTCATTCCATCACTGTTTCCTTCATTCGGTTAAAGCAGAGAGATTTTGTTTCGTAAATGACTTGGAAACGTTTTATTTCCTTAATCTGGAGACAGGGATTTAATTTTAGATTTAAATTTGACAGATTAAAGGGAAGAACTGAAGGGATGCGTTTCATGTTTTATTCATGAATACGTTTTCCTGACTTAATCTCTTAATCTGCAAGGCAATTGCACAGAACCGCTTAAAAACATCCTTAATCACGTGCCTGTAATTATCACTAATAGTTTACTTGTCATCACGGAATGGCGCCCAGCTTTTCTAATTAACTTTTGTTAGTGGAATTTTGTTAATGGAACCATTACAGAAAAATAAAAAGAAACATCGTAATTAATTCAGTTCTTTAAAAATGTCACCAATCATCCGGAAAAAATAACTTTCTTGTCAATAAAGACGGATTTGATGAAGATTCTGTTCAATAGCCTATGATAAATAGATCGTATTAGTCATTGAAGTGAATAATAGAAACGGAAAAGTGATTAGATTTCAAACAAATATTAAGAAGTAAGAATTACTTTAAGGATTTTACCGGATGTTCAATTAATTTGCCAGAAAATGTTTTTTTGTTTGGAAGCAAAGAATTATTAACTGATGTAATTATTTACATGCACTGTAAGTACTTGAATAATTCAAGTTTTCTTGAGTTAGTTTTTCATACAAACTGAAGTCATGGGCCAGAACGGTGTATCGGGACATGAATAATGAAAATGAATGGACTGGAAGAAACGTGATGATCTCATCGTTCTGACAAACAATTTCATTAAAAAAAAAAAAGGTATTTTCTTCCAACCGCAAATGGAATTTACCGTTGCTCTTTTGTTTCTCTTTTGTGCTCTTTTACCGCTGCTCTTTTGTGTAGATTCTCATACATCTAAACGAAGGTCTAGATGTTAGTTTTAAACATTTCCATAAACTGAATTTCTAAATTTAGAATCAAAGAAAACGAGAAGAAATATTGCAAATAATTTACGTAGCTTTCCTACATGACATTAAAGTGCAGCAAACAAGCCTCCTTTTTCGATGTTGATTCCAGTTTTCAGAGAATCCATAGTTTCATTCGTCTAAATGTATATAATGAGATAAATAAGGACAAAGAAAAATAATAAATTGATTATATATATATGTAGATAGATAGATATAAAAATAATGAATGCTCATGAAGGATTGAATTACATTTTGCGGTGCAAGGTTGGAGGATATTCAGAAATGTGTAACAGTCTACTCTCTACTAGTTCTACTCTTTGTCTTACAGAATATGTTATTAAATAATATAAATCAATAAATTATTCACCGTAATAGATAACAATGTCGTGTATTTACATTGTATGATTAAAATTATGCATGGTAATGTTAAACAATTTTTCAAAATTTCCTAAGTAATTATAAAATTTCTAAGCATTCTGAAGACGTTTGTAGCCAATATACCAAGAAAAATTGGCTACTCAAACACGAACTTTACAAACTTAAGAAACTACTAAAATTTGTTTATTCTGCTATCAACAAAACAAAATAAATTTACTGAAGGATTAAACCTTCGTTGTATTCACGTTTTCGAACTTTTAAATTTTCTTTTACTAATACTAACCTTATCATACGTTTTTTTTTTTTTTTTTTTTTTTTTGATTCGTTATTTTGTACTTGTCATATTATCACTTCGATTTCTGTATATTTTACTATATATCTTGTGAATGCGAAGATCGTCAGTGACATGTCACCTTTCATTTTCGATTGCTAAATAATATGAAACTTGAGTTCGTTTCAAAATTTTCTTCAGTCTAATACAACAAATGGTTATCTATTAAGTTTTGTAGACCTATATGCTTGAAATCGATTCATCCAGAAAATATTTATTTGATATATAAAAGTACCGATCTGTGAAACGTATACAGGAGATGCTGTATAGGTAAGAAAGTGTCATTTCAGACATAACGATGTTTGATTAATTTCATGGCGGGTTATCATAAGTAAAATATTCTCATTCTAATCTTTATATCGACCGAATGAATATTAAAATTGCTATTGAGCTACACTGCTAATCATGAATGTTTTTACAAAAGTCACAGAACAAATCACTACTAGAGGCCAGAAAGGCGCTGATTGTCAACTTACTGTAGATTTTATGTTGCTTATCTCGAGTATAAGAGTAATGAAGATAGAAGTAAGTCGCTTGTCGTGATCGTTCTATATTAAGACGTTTTACAAGAATGGTAGAAATGCTGTGTTAATCCTTCTTAATATCGTTGACAGAAAAAACTTCTTAAAGGACTTTTAACTCAATGTTCTCCGATGGATAATGAAGAAACAGGAAATGTGACGTGGGATGAAAGCTATGAAGTCGATAAAGGATGGAGAAGACAGCGGAGGAATAGCACTGGGAAGCAATAGCTGTTATCGGACAGTTGAGCAAGTCGTTCACTTCAATGCAGTGTTTCAGAACTACTCTTACAAAGTCAGCTTAGGAGAAAACGATTGAAATCCTGCAGCTTTAAGATTATTTCCGATGCTTTTGAAGCGGCCTTTGAGAGAAGTGACCGTGAAATATTGTTTTAAAGAGGAGACCAATAAGTAGGAGGGTCATTAGAAATAACAATGGCAGGAAAAACATCTCCGTAAGACGGACACCAGATCACGATATTGCCTTTACCTATTTGATCTGTTCTTCGTTGAATTTACACAATCCTGCTACATCTTCTTTTATTCTTCAACTCTTACAATATAAGTTCCTGGTGATCAAGCAATGATATACACATCGAATGGCATTTACACCATTAGATCATCTTACCTTTATTTCATACACCACATCGATAACCACTTGGTGAAGTAGATCGACTCTATCTCCTTTTAATCCCTGGCCTAAAAATATAGTCAACCCATTCTGCAATTTAATCCGATTGCGTCCGATTTAATCTTCATAATAGCTGAGACATCGGCTTTATTTTTTATTATTTTTTTTTCATGTTTCTTAATCCAAAAATCTGATTAGATCCGAAAAAATACAATTTAGGATTAAATCAAGTTAATCAAATGATGAAACGATAATTGGCAGTAATTAGCGCTATCAAATGGACATTGTTAATGTGCGATCTTTTTTTTAATTTTTTTTTAAGAAAGCTGTTTGTGCGTAGAAGACCTTACACCATGTTAACTTAATGAACGAAAAACAAGAATTTCAGAAGAAAATTGCAGATTCGATAAAAAATTTGTTATTTTGGTTATTGTTTGTTTTTAGGAGACAGTTATCTAAATATAAAAAGAAAAAAAAAAAACTTTTTGAAGTTTGTGAAATGAAGAGAAATGATATCGTTTTTGAATAAAAATGAAATTCGAAAAATAGGATGTTTTACTCTGCATCAAACAAAGAAATAAGAATAACTGTAGTTAGCTCCATTTTTGCATCGAAATTTTCAACTCAGAAAATATGTGGAATAAAGAGAATAAAGCAACGAAGTGACTTAATAATTTAGCTAAATTTTTTGGCTTTTGTACCTCATACTTGTGCAGAATTCATTCAACATTTAAGGAGTGGTTTTTGGATGGAATTAATAAATTACTTTTTCGTATAAATACGAAAAGGATTGCTACTATTAGTGTAAAGGAGACAAGGAAGAGATTTGATACTATTTATTGGTAATGCTGGTCAAAGTTAAGTTTAAAACAAAGTTTAGGTTCATTATTATTTTTAAATGAAAAACACTATGATCAATGTATCTTATAAAATTATTTTGGAAATAGGTTGTTATTTGTTTAACGATATATTTCAAACCTACTGCATTAGAACGATACATATTTCAACTCATTCGTTGTTTGATCCGTGAATGTTGAAGGCAAAATTATTTTTTTCTGTGGTACACATCTCAGACTTCCATGATAGCATCTGGAACGATGTTATTTTGCTTCGTTTCATAATAGAAATGAAATCAATGAGAGCATGTGAAAAAACATTTATGCTGAAGCATAAAATTAAGGGCGATCCATTAATACCTAAACTTCACCTAAGGAGCGTTGGAGTGTTAACCGCCGCGCAACGACAGCCGATTGTCCACCGAAAAAAAGGTGAATTTTGGGAATTTTTTCCTGGACAACTACTGACTCGATCGACTTGAAATTTGGATATACTTTAGTTTAGAGTGTCTACTTTACAATCTCTATTTTTATTCGACCGTATCTATAACAGTTAGAGGCAGAGTGGACTGTTTGTTTGCGGAAATAAACAGTCGACTCTGTCCGCATTTTTCCGAATAGGCAGAAATAAATACCTGTTTCCTACGGTGGTGGGCCTGTGAACACGGTGGTGAAATCCGTTTGCCCATCCGACCTTCCGTTCGGGAGTTGTTAGGAGAGGACAGACACGGACGAACAGGGCAATCGCAATAGCAGCCATATGGGTTGCTAAGAAACGGATCAAAGCGATGTCTTATGAAACGCTGTTTTGGTTATTTAGATTTTCTGATATATTAAATGTATCTCGCGCGAACTTCCCCTTTTTTTCTGATCGAACTTATTAATCAATTTCCGAGAAAACTTGAAACCCTTATAAAAAACATTGACTTTTTGGACAGTCTCCTATTTTTGAATGCATCCTTTAATTACATACTGTATTTGAGAAGTATCTTTATTTCCTATGAGTTCGTTTTTCCACGAGAAAAGAAACGGCTTCCCTGTAGGCTACGGCTATTGTACAGCGAAAGAAGCAAGCCCAAAATATTTCCCTAAATTCTCCATTCTTGTGATCATTATATAAAATGACTTAGACCAGCCTCTCTCTCGCTGTCATAAATGAAATTACGAACGCCGGCTATTGATTTCCCAGAAGTATTACTTTAATTGCTAACAACGCCATATCTCTAAATTCCACCCACACCATCTTAAGCTTCTTCCATATCTACGCCTATCGTTATTAAGCCAGTTATATTTTATTTATTTATTTACTTATTTATTTTCTGTTGTATCTCAATATTTAATTCAACACAGTTGCATCTGTTTCTTTTGTTGAAGAGCGACGATATCGTTTTTAAAGTGTTCCTTTGGTTGGGGGTTATTGGATGATGGCTAGGGGAGGACATAGTCGATCCTTAAGGGGGATTCTTTTTTTCTTTTTCTTTTCTTTTCTTTTTCTGCTTGAATTCGATTGATTGCCCGTAGTCATAAGCCGATCACAAAGTAATTGCGTTTGGGACAAGTCCATGTTACAAGGGAGAACAGGCAGGGTTGGTCGACCTTGCCAAGGTCATGCCATCTAATTCCGATGGAGACTGGAACAAGAAGAAAAAGAAATGGCGCTCCTCTTAATATATTTCTCTGAATTGTTATCACTGTTTTAAGTTAACATTGTTTATATTCGTATCTAAAACATATTCGTATTCTAATCACATGTTGAAGAATCTCTCTCTTTATACAACTTAAGGTTAAAATTATTCAATTTTAAACATTCTCTGAACAACGGAAAGTTGTCGTAGAAAATGTACATGAGCTGATATTTAATATTTCTGATAGAATAAATGTTTATCATATGCTCTAATATAATATGTTTATAATACGCTTTAAGTTTAATTAATTTAAGATATAAAAATACATTTAGCATGTAACAATTCATGTTAAGAATTCGTAAATTACTTGAAGATGTGAATTTCTTTAGTTTATTCGAGAAGGAGACAGTTTCAGTTTCTTTCAGCCATAATCAATTTAGATTATTATTCAATTGATATAAAAATAGGCAAGAGAAATAATCTATGGAAATTAATCACTTATAATTAATATAAGCCGCCGTTAATTTCTAATGTGAGAAATAAGAGTGTTTTTCTTAATATTATAATAAACATTAATATAAGATTAATTAATTTAATGTTTGATTAGATTAGTCCAACAATTAAGAAGTAAACTTTGCGATTTGTTGTCAATTCAAAAGAGAATCTTTACTATAGTTTTTTTTTTTTATCATGAAGAGTCGGAAATGTGTATCCGCAATAACGGAAATCATGCTAAGATACATGAAATACATGATTCACTTTTTATTTCCAATCTAAGACAGCTGTTTCGCTAGTATTATTAGCTAACGTTCGTGAGTGTCTCATTAAATCTAAGTTTTTTGATATCTAGAAGAGCATTTTCTTGGGAGTTTGATGTTATTTTCGTTACCTTGAATTTCTTCAGTTATTTCTTTACACAAGGAAGCTACATAAACATCTTATAATTCATTCCTAGAAATGAAATCAATAGAATTTTCCTTAAGCTATTTTTAAATATTCTTGCAAACAAGAAGTGAACTGAAACAAAAAATAAATGAAGGGATAGAACAGATGTAGTATCTTTCTCTCCGTCGAGAATGGTTGGTCAGTTTGATGAAATTTGGAATTTTTGGACCGAAAACTGTAGAATAATTCAGAGTTTTGAAAAGATCGGTCGTAATTCAGTTGATTTTGTATAGCAATAGAACACACAAAAGAAACGTCAAATACACTTAAGATAAATAAAACTAAAACGTCAAATAAAACTTAAGAACGGGCGACATTTCTGCATGTATAGAGAGGACTGTACATGAATGCAGACAAATATGGCAAGATATTTATTGCCCGACATTTAAAACATGAGAATACATAACAACTTTTTTGGAAATTGCAAATCAAAGCAATAGTAAGCAAGTCTTTTGCAGAAAAGATACATATCTTTTGCAGAAAAGTGCGTGCCAATACCCAGACGTAAAACTTATCAGTGGGGAATGTCAGCCTCCTACTGCGATATAACAATCACATCGTCGTGGCAGGCTAATCACCACGTGATTCAGGAGTTCCTGGGGCGATTGTTCCAGTCTTTCTTCAGAGCTTGGATGAGTCCCTGCTTGTTTTCCGAGAAGAGGCTGCGAGCTGCAATTCGTCTCCCCATAATGTCCCATACGTGTTCAATGAGGTTGAGGTCTAGAGAGCGTGCAGGCCAATCAATTAGACGGATATCCTTGGTCTCCAGAAGTCTCTCCACTGCTTTGGTTCGATGAAGCGTGCCATTATCATCCATAAAAGGAAATGTTTCGACAGTGGCACCACGGAACAAGCGAACATGTCGTTCAATAACTTCTTTACAACAGCGGTCACCCGTCATAGTGCCAATAAACAGCCCCTGTAGCTCAGTGCGACCATCAAGCATGATGCCGCCCCAAGCCATCACCTCACCACCACGATATTGATCTCTTCCCTGCACATTTTACTGCTGGTACGCTATACCCCTTTCACACCATATGAACTGATGTCTAGAATCTGATTGCAGACTGAATCGACTCTCGTCGGAGAACAGCACATTAGCCTATTGATCCATAGTTCAATTTCGGTGGATCTGACACCACTGCAACGCCTTCTATGGTGCTCTCTGGTACTGTCGCCGGCATTTCCAATGTCACATTGCGAAGTAGTGCTTTCCTGCATTGCTTTCCTTAAACCAGTCTAGCAAGGGAATGTTTAGGTTTGTCAGTTCGAAATATCCCTTGAAATTTTTATCATTTATTCAGGATATTAAGGAGTTGACGTATACTAAATTTTAGCTCCTTTTTTTGCACTGAAAGGGGGTTAAAAAAATTGTAAGAGCTGAGAGCTTGTTGCACTGCGGGGAAGCATCGGGCAGCTAATGTGACATTGGAAACTCCACTGACAGTATGGTGTGTATAAAACTTTTTTATAACAAGTTCGCTACTAAGTCATTTTGTTTGGTTTTTTTGCTTCAGACTATTGCAATTACATTAAAGCATACCTTTGAAAACCTTTTTTTTAATATATTCATTAATAAAATATTAAAAACAACTCAATTATATTGTCTCTTGGTATGACGTGTATTTACGTAATTAGTCTATCAATAAGATTGTTTTAGTATATACTAATGACGGGTAAATTGTGTTTGAACTAAAGTTGTGCATGTGACGCATATATACGTTAAGAGCCGGTTATAAAGACATAATATGATGTATATATGATGTATATATATATATAGATATGTCCTCCGAACTTTTTTTTTTGGTTTAACAGATAGGTTTTCATTGTTTTGTTTTTTTTTGGTTGAGTAGACTTTTTGGCCCGGGCCCCCCCC
>JAFIDM010009631.1:301309317-301339157 GCA_023159025.1 Thereuonema tuberculata
ATATATATATATATTATATATATATATATATATATATATATATATACGTCATTAGTAGTGTGGTACATGACTGGCTCTTGATAGGAAAATATTTAAGAGAAAAGTAATACATAATATGTAATCGGGTTTTAATAATTTGCCTTCAAAATATGATATTTTTGTAGTAAATAATTAGCAAACAGAAAAACCTACATAAGTAAATCGCTAATTTCTTGGTTTATAATTTAATTCCAACAAGAACTAAATTCAAATATTGCAATCTTACCTGCTATTATAAAGAATAAATCTATAAATAAAATCAAATATCAATCTACGAAAAATTTTCAGTTGAATAGCTATAATTAAAAGAATGGATCAGTGGATTTGAAAAACTAAAATTTCATTTTGATTCAATGATTTTAAACACAAAAGCAATTCTAAATGTATAAATCTGAATAATCCGTAAAAAACATCAAAATTATTTACATGCACTTAAAAATTTTATTTGTGTTTTTGTTGAGTTTGTGGTGTTGATGCTAGATTCGTAGTCGTCTCGTCTTTAGAGTCTGTCTTCGTTGAGCAAACCACATTGGACACCGACTTATGCAGACTTTTCCCTGCATTCATAATCAGATTAATTTGGCCATCATCTCCGACAGTGATTAGATGTGCGATCGGCCAACACTTTTCTAGAACAGTCTTTCCCTTAATTCGTTGATGTAGCGAAGAGTAGGAAGGCTGGTCGCTGAGTATCGTCCTGTATATTCATCATTCGCTGTAATGTCTCGCACGGAAACAGAACGCCATGAAACTGTCTCCATAAACTGTCCTTGTGATATATTCTGTCGCTATGAAACTGGCGGAAGATTTGTTCGAATTCTTGGAATTGTTTCATACGGTGTATTTGGATAAGTCATGTAGAGTTCCTGTGATAGTAATTTATCAAGATTAATGTTGAATAGTGAGCTGATAAATAACTTATATACTTAGCATTAAGACCAGCAATGGTCAGAACCCATGAAGATATCTATATATCAAAATTCAAGTTTACTAAAAAGAAAATTAATTTTTTTTTTTTTTTTTACTAAGTTTTCAGCCATTGTCGTTTAATCGAGTTATATCTTCTTAAAACTGTTTCAAGAAAAACTTGTAATCGTTCTAAGCTGTTTAAATATTATATTTAAATAACAAATAATGTAGTCATTTTACATTTGCCATTTCGACCTTTTTTTTTTTTTTCAAAGCTATATTAAGATTGGTTTTTTTTACGAATAACTTTCTTTATGATTTGCTTAAACAGTGCCTTGAAATTTGAAGGGAACTTGTAGAAGAAAGGTTTTAAGACAGATTTGTAAAATGTTTTGGGATTGTGTTCGTTTGACGACTGTCATTTCACCAATTGAAGTGTAAAGAATGGACTTTCTACAGAAAAGTTCTACGAAAATATTCGTTTTTTTTTAAATTTGGATAAGGTTTAAGGACCTCTTCTTTTTATACTTTGAATTCTCATCATGTCGATAACAGTCACATAAATTGTGTGGCCATTCAGTCAAATGTCTGTTTAATTACTGTTATCCATTCCATATAAGTTAGTTGTCAGGAGATATTTGATGGATAAGTGGCCTTTAATTTCTACAGATCATTAATCTTTGGTTCAATCACGATATTATCTTGTTCAGTTTAGTTACTTCACTGTGTAGCAGTGACGTACTAACGATAAATGAGACCTTTCACCTTTCATTTTGAGGCCCCTTTTTAAGAATTAAGAAAATATTTAAGCGTATATCATTTAACAGAATATAGTAGATAAAAAAAAAAGACGTATGAGAAAACCAGCCTTTCATTTGAACAAATAATTTTACTTATGACAAAGGTTTACATAACTATGCATAACAAAGGAAATACAATTACATATAACAAAAGAAATTATGTGCAAATTAAAACTAAGTAATTAAACAGTTAAATCACGCTTTCGAGCCTTCACTTTACTGAATTTATCTATTACGTCATCATAGTCCAAAGTAGTTGTTATTTTTTTCTATAGACGATATGGCCAAGTTTTTCAATCTTTCTTCACTCATCGTTGATCTCAGATAATTTTTAATTAATTTAAGTTTTGAGAAACGTCTTTCGCAAGAGGTCACAGAGACACAAGTTGTTACGAAATACTATAAAATGAGAAATATGTTTGGAATGGATTCAGTGAAGTCCCATTTAACGATAAATTGAAGAATTTCTTTGGCTGTCCGTGCTGCTGCTTCTGTGATAGTATTAGTAGCGCCTATATGTCGTCGAAATCTTTTTACTTCTTGCACCACTTGTTCTTTATCAAACTCACCGTATAAATGGTTGAGCTTTTCTACAGCCGATTCTAAAATCATTATCTGAGGCTTTCATGAAGAACTTTGATTAAACAATGTTAAATGTACTTGAAAGTTTTACCATTGCAGAGGACTTTTGGGACAATTCTTGGATAAATCGATCTAGACACTGAAACATCGATCTACGAACTTCATCTTCAAAAAAAAAAAAAAAATACAACCAGGGGAACTATCAGATGATGCAGACTTAACACTATAAGTCTGCATCATCTGATAGTTCCCTGGTTGTACTTTTTTTTTCAATTTTCGTCTACCGCGTCTTCCAGTATCAATACCCATTGATTCACATTTTTGAGTACCAAAGTTTATAGCCTTATCGACGAGCGTGCTTCTTCCTTCGACAAGAAATGCTTGCAGGGCTTTTATTTTCGTTAAACCCATATTCAGTGTAATTTTCGTCATTTGCAAATATTGTTGAGTGATATTAACTTCTTGTAAAATAGTATTCCAAAATTCCAAATAACTTACAAATGTGAAGTCGCATATGTGGGAATAAGCATGCTTGCTGCTGATCTAGTATCCAAATTTTCTTTCGAAGGAACACACATTTCTTGTAATGTGTTCACAAGTTGTTCCATATTTGCTCTTACAGCTTTGACAGAATCGTGATGAGCACTCCAGCGAGTATCAGACAATCTTTTTAAACTCTTCCCAACCTTTTGTAAAAGTACCTCCCATCTATATCAAAACAGGTTACACTTGAAGGAACGCACGCAAAAGAATGTGCTCCACAAAGATTTAAAGAGTGATTCGCACACGGAGTAAACAAGGCTTTAGGGTTGATCTTTGATTTTCTGCTGACCTGCACTGTGTATAGCTGACATCGAGGCGGCATTATAGTAGCCCTGAGCTCTATAAAATTGAATGTTCAATCCATCTTTTTCCAGCTGTTGTAGGATGCTCTCTGATATATCGGTTGCATCCTGATATCGATAAAAAAACTTAAGAAAGATTCTCGAGCCTCTACGGCATCTCCTTCGATTCGAATATATCTTATTATTTCGCTCATTTGATCAACGTGGCTGCTATCTGGAGTACTATTAAATATTATTCCAAAATACTGCGATGTTTTGATGTCTTCGATAATTTTCTGTTTTACGTGATTACCTAAACGAGAAATAAACTCATTCTGGATTCCTTTCGATAAGTAAGAAAGCACTTTCTTTGGTCCACCTGCGGAATCTTGAAGTTTCTACCAGTGTTCCTTCAATACGGGATCATATTTTGCTATCCATCAACTTTATCAACTCTACGAAATTGCCTCTGTTTTCTGAAAGAACATCTTCTCTGGACCTCTAAATGTAAGGTTTTGTTGAGCTAAAAATAGAGTAATATTCAAAAGGCGATGTAAAATGTCCCACCATTTCTTGGCCTCTTGGATGATAATATTTTTATTTTCTTTATCAATTGTTTTATTCACTTTCAGCCCAACTGCAAAGGTTTTCCATTTTTCCAAACTCGACAAGAGTTCAGAAGAAGACTCAAAGTTCCGAATTTTTCGGATTTAATTGCCACCACTTTTGAAAACCGGAAACAAAGTTTTTGTTCATATCTGGCAAAGACCGGGACAACAAAAGCAATACAGCTTATTTCCGATGTAGAATATATCATCCATTTCCGAAGATATTTTATTCCATTTGCTAAAATAGAATAAAACCAGAAAGACGCTAGGTTACGATGTGATCCTTTACCATGTTCTCCCTGTCTCTCAATAGAAACAAAAGGCCCCTCTTTGTGTTGATGTGTCTCACTGCCCTGCTTTGATTTCAAGTCGGATGTTATCTGGTTCAGGCATTGGCCAGTTTGAGAATCATTAGATTAAATACAGAAGCTCTCAGAACCGATTCCTGTTTTAGGTTTCGAAGAACTGGCTCCTGCTTTTGATTCTAAAGAAGAACATTGACTTTCATTTTCCTCTTCTTCAGTAGTGTCTAAAACTTTTCTTTTCTTTTCATCACTGATTCCGGCTTTCGTAGTATCAGTACTTGTTATTACGGCCATTTCTTCACAGTCTATCTTTACTTCTGTTTGATCTTTTTCTTCGTAAAGATAAAGGATTCTAATTTTGATAAAGGATTCTAATGAAAAGTTATTGAAATCGATAGAAGGCCCCATTGTCGATGGGGCCCGGGGCCCCACTGCTGTGTAGTTTGTTAAAAATAAAAATTAACATTCTAAAACCTCCTCTTGAAATAAGAAATTTATTTTTAGAAGACCCACAGAGATAAGGACGGAATTCCTCTGGAAACAGAGATTGGACCAATGATGTCAGTTGGTGTAGGAGGACTCACATTCCCGCATTTATTTACAACTATTCCTCTTCATTATTTCAATGTCCTCTTCGTATATCCTATAAATGTTATCCTCTTTTGTTACCAGAAAATTGTCCTTTCTAAGAACAGAAGGATAGGAAAACATAAAGAAAAAAGTAGTGGTGATGTATTTAGTACAGACATGATTCCTTTCTTTTCAATGAGTTTCTATGTTCTAATCCGTAATTGTTTGAGGAAGATTTTTTAATTTTATTTCTATTGAAGGTCTTTATTAAATCTTAATTCTTCTCTTTTCTATTTATTGAAAATCAGATTTGGATTTAATAGGGCTTTTTTTAGTAGTAGGTTAATTTTTAATATTTTTTTTTATATCAAATCTCGCCATTTTCATGACGATGTGATTGTTTTTCAGTTTGATCACAGTTTCAGCACATTGTTGCTATAGGAGACCATTTTTTTCTTATTTTATTAGAATCAAAATATCAGTTCTGGCCTTACACTCAGGCGCTCCCACATACCGATTTCATAAATCTAATTTTCCTTAAAGTAGGCAACCTATTTTAATTGACTAAATATTTAGTTCTTATGTAGTAAACTTGCAAATTTTCAAATAAAAATTATTAAAAATTGAGCTTTAAAACAAGCAATTGTTATTGTTTTGTTAGGGTTTTTTTTTTTCTCATTTATTTTTGAATAATTAAAAAAAATATTTTCCTTGGACAAATGCGAAAATATATTGTTTATTTACTAATGTGGAAGTTTGATTTAATGGTATAACTATTTAAGTAACGGTAGTTAAATATTAGAGTTCATTAGGGATTCCTCCCACTCCTAACCTTTAATCCTTCGTTAATAACAGTGATTTGTTGAGAAGTGTTCCAATTCGATTCTATTAGGATTAATGGAGATTCAACTACGATGGTGACGACAAAATTATAATCCTGTTCATATTAATCGAAATTCCTGATTAGACAAATTCAACTGGACATAGTTTATCTCCATGTATACTTCGTACCGTTAAACGCCTGATATCGATTAGGTTAAATTTTAATTAAGTCAATGATTCTCAACGGGGACTTTTAAGAAATCTCTAGGGGGCGTTTGGTTTGTTACTCACTAATTAGGGGGCGCTGCTGCCTCTGATGAACGGCGTCGCCATTTCAACAGGAATCACATTGTTTCAGAAGATCACGGCGAAAGGCAATTAAAATATTACAATCATGTTTTAAAGAAATTTTATTGTTATAAATTAAATATTTTTATTAATTGGTATTTTGATTGATTTTTTTTTAGATACATTTGCATTTTAAAAATACGTATCACTTAATTGTCGAAGGTTTGTCTCTTTCCATGAAATCAAACAACTGGATTTCCACTGGACTTAGTGAAAATTAGTAGAGAGTGAAATCAATGAAATTTACTGATCATTTCCAAATTTCGTCAATGTTGAATGATATGGAGGGCCTTAAGATAAATTTCTCGACAAACCTTTCTCAGCTATTCATCATCTTGTAGACCAATGAATAGCGTACTTGCTTGATAAATGCTTCAGTTTACCTATCCGTGCATGATCTTCTTGTCTACAGATACAGGAAAAGGAAATGGGGAACATTTGGCAAGTTCTAAATTGTGCAAAGAATGTGATCGATTTCTTAGATATTCCTTTTCCTAACTTCAATTGCACGGAGGTTTTGTTTACTTTTGTTTCGCAAAGACTGATTAAAGAAGTGAAGATTTAATAATAATCCACTTTTATTTATTTATTTTGAAGATTTCTATAATTTTCTATTTCTATTTTTCAGGTGACGATACGAGTGGAGAAGGGCCAGAGTTTAGGCTTAATGATCCGAGGAGGCGTAGAATATGGACTGGGAATCTACATTACAGGAGTTGATAAGGCATCAGTAGCTGATATGGCTAATCTAAAGGTAAACATAATTTAAAATCTTTATATCGTGTGTTTAGTCTCTATTAGAAGACGTTGTCTCTGTTCGCTTCGTTTGTTTCTCTTGCCCCAAGCTTCATTTTAACATTACCATCTTAGAAAAAAACAAAAAAACAAAAATCACTAAACCTTAATATCTAATACGACAACTTAATTTTAATATTAAAATAAACTTACTAATATCTTCGAGAAGAATTTATGATTAATTGCGATAATTTACATTTATTACAAATATAAAGGTTTTACTGTTTTTGTATTTTTATAAAATCCATTTATTCTGAGTGCACTCTGGTCGTTTGTATTATTTTTACATCTGCACGTTAAAAAGCTTCAATTAATAAAGGTTATTACTTGAAATATTAGTATTATTTTGTTTTGAATCCGTGAATGGCTTTGATTATAATATATAATTATATATTTATAGTTTTTGAAATTAGAAATTCACTTGCAAATGTTTCTAAATTTTAATTAAAACAACTTAGCACAACAAAACAAAAATTATTGGTTATTTTCTTTGGTGAGCTGTGGAATCACAGGCACACGAAGTTGTTTTAATAATGTAATTTGTAATAAATACAGAAAGTAAATAAATAAATAAATAATACAGTAAAATCAATGAGACTGTATGTTTGTGTGTGTCTGTTTCCAAATGGTCAAAAGCTAGGACTTTTTAACTTTAACTTTTGAATCGTTGAATAGATCTTGTTGATACTTGTCTATCAACTTGACCTTCTTGATGGACATGACTTTTGTATTTGAAATTTTTTCATGTCGAGAAATTTGCGCGTAGAAATGATAAAAATTCCCATAGAATTATTCCCATACATTGGAACTGGAACAATGAATTTTTCTTGGCAATGCATATCTTCTTGCTCCTATTTAATATAATTAAAATTAATTAGACTTGCGGATTTAATTTTTTTTTCACAAAATATGAATTTTTTTACTGTTTATATGAGGCAGATATTATAATTTAAAAATAAACTGAGGAGTTTCTGTTTTTATAACTTTAAAAATAACAAAAGAAAAAATACGGCTACATTTTAAGCGACTTCTTAGTGTGCAGATTAATTTTACTATCATTGCAGTGCAAGGTCTCACCCAGCTTTCTATTAAGACTAAGACGAGAAAAGTTGTAATTTTGCATATATTTGAGGTTCGGACTGCCATAGGCTACTTTTCACCCGATATCGAGACCTTCTGATTGGTTCACTCAAAAGCCATTCTCCAATTTGATTCTCCTAAAGTACTGATCTGACATACTGAAACTCATTTCAGAAGTAGGATTATAGAAGAATAAATTACTTTATATCAGCAAACTCATTTTGGGTTTTGGTTTCTTTCAGTACTGGTTAGTTTTTCTGTTATTGATTTTTGATTATCAATGAGAGTTGATAACTTCAACTTCTTCATAATATCCTCATATTGTTTATTTATAAATATCATTGAGTTCTTTATTGAGATTACTTTCGAAGGGTACCTTTCTGTTTCCTTTTATATGACCCTGATATACATTCGCTCAGTATAGAAGCCTTGGGGCATTATGTGATCACTACTGGGATTGCTGCTCCTACCTTGTTTATTCATTACAATGTTAATAGTATATCTTAAAAAATGGATAGAGATTGAGTCAATTAAGATACATACATATCAAGCTTGTTTTTGTTAATAACAAAGTAAAAATAAGGCAAAAAACTGGCTTCATAGTGTAAATAAAATCACAGCGAACATGTGACGGCAATACGGCGCAAATGCAACTGTGTTGTGTACTTTTCTTGATAACACAAAACGCAATCATTGGAAAGTCAAGTTTATTTTTGATAAAACCCAATACAGAATTATTGAAAAGTCTTCAAATCTTCAAAATGAAAACAAAATAAACGTATAAAACCATACATTTATTGAAATAAATATTTCTTAATTTTCGAAAAGACATGACTTCTTTTCTTTTTCAAAGCCTAAAAACAACAACAATACGTTACAAACAAGTAGAGGAAAACGATACAGATATGAGACATTCATGAAATTTTATTGTTACAACAATAAGAGGGAGAATTAAGAAGACTTATGGCCAATACAGAATTAGTTGGTTATGGCGGTTCCGAATATATATATATTTGGATGAATTAATGTTCATTGCCAGACATCGTTTCGCTTCTAATGATTGTCTATGGGAATTTTTGTCACGCGCTAATTTCTCAACAACGCGCAAAAGAATTTCAAATATAAAAGTTAGATGTCTCTAAGTTCTTAAATTCATTTAACAATTCCAAAGTTATTCGGGGGTAAGCGGGACACACACAAATAGACTGATGATTTTCATAAACCTCACTTTCATAGGAAAGTAGATTTAAAAATATATATGTTTTATGTTGTTATACAGGTTTATATTTTATATAGGTTTGATAATTTATCGCAACTTATATACATATGCTTTATCTAGAGCTATTGAATTCCGTATTGTATAATATGACGAGAAAAAGATTAGGAAGCGCTGGAATAAAGTCTATGGTTGGATTTTGTTAGTAAAATGGCAGTATTTTTTAAAGAAAGGTTTGATAATTTATCGCCACTTATGTAAATCTGTTAAAACGTGAAGCGAATTAAACTATTTGAAATGTTAATAAATTGAAGTGAGCGAAGCAGAAGTCGATGATGAAATGAACCAAGGGAGGGCAGTTTCTGCTTGGAATATTTAAAGGAGGCCTTCTTAGCATTGTAAAATACCTCCCAAGAAAACCCATACAAGCTGTGACAGCCCTGGGTTGTCATAGCAACCGATTCCATCTGCCGTCATTGACAGGCGTCCAACAGTGTCGCAACGATTTCTGCGCAAAACATTTCATGGGTTATTTGAATGGAAAAAAAAAAATAGAAATAGAAATAAATGGCACAGGAGGAAAAAAAAAGAACTTAATTAAAGTGTTTCTGGTATTATTAATGGTGAATAATTAATATTATTGATAGATTAAATTATGAAACTTTTAAATAATAAAATTTATGATAATAATTGTAATAATATGTATAGGAGATTATTTATTTGTAAGGATCTTATGATCGGAATCGTATTGAAAAATATATAGAAAAAATAAAGGGACGGGTACGTTTCAGAAATTATTTTTTTTTAGACAAGTACGCGTAATATACAGGGTGTCCCAGGAGGAAAGGTCAGTATTTTGGGAGGTGATAGTATCAGTGATTTTAAGCAAAATGTTCATATGAACGAGATGGCTTTCGAGATGGAGCTATTTGAATGTACCGTTTCAAATGAATGATAACAAAGAGATACTGTTTCTAATACTTACTGGTCAAGTTAGGGGGCGTCCATTAATTACGTGAGCTCAAAATGGGGGGGGGGGCGGCAAAATCTCACCAAATCTCATTTAAATTGGGGGGGGGGGGGTCATATTATAACAGATTATAACATTTTGTAATATTGTCTATGCCCGGGACTCCCTGATTTGAAACAAGCCCCGCACAAGTGTCAGATTTCATTCGTGGAGTTCCCTGCTTGAATCCTCTGCCGTCGGGCGGAGGAATTGCTGTGTGCCGTGGACGATAGGCTGGAGTGGCTGCACGAGGGGGATGTAGATACGTCTAATGACTGTCTTCCAATACTACCAAAAGACATGGACGTCATGTGTCCAATCATAACAATAGAGGAAGCACATGAATGGCCATGGAGTGAGTGAAGAATTAGGGAAGGTGGTGTCGCAGCCTATTTTTTTACTTTTACTAAATTTAATTAAATTTGTTATAGTGCACCTTAAACATAGTATCATTTTTCTCCTCTTCTTTCAAAGAAAACAATATATTTCATAGAAGACATCAGTAATGCTTTAGGTATTTAGTGGTATGAAGCAAAATACTTGAACATATCAAATAAATTTAATTACTTAAAAATTATAGGCTTACCAAATTTCACCAAGGGGGAGGGGGGGTCCAAATTTTTTAAAAAAACACCTCACGTAATTAATGGACACCCCTTACACATTTCTTAAAGTTTATAATAAAAGTTTCAAAAATTCCACCACCAACACCATGCATTTTTAAACTCTTGTAAGAACATGATGTGTTGCTTATCCGAGTTCATCGTGACGTTCCTTTATGAGCGCAATAGCAACAATTATGCGAGAGAGCAATTCGTCTTGTCTATTCACTCCACGTCTGTATACTTCACTATTCATCCAACTCCATAAACAGAAATCCAAGGGGGTTATGTCTAGAGATCTTGGCACCATGCGATGGTGGAGAAGGAAAAGGTCAGCAGGCAGAGTGACAATTACGTGCCAAATTTCAATTATCTCGGGAACTATTCAGAATAGGACACTTGTTCATATGACATTTTTTACTTAAAATAACCGAAACTATCACTTCCCAAAACATTGACCTTTCCTCCTGGGACACCCTATATACTGTAATTCAGATATAAGGTATTCGCAGAATTCGACATTGAGAAAATGTTCAGTGATTCCTGAATTTTTCCACTGCAAAAAATTTGAATTTGTGAGAATCACTATTTCATTTTTTGAATAGCTATAAGCATCCAACCCTAATTCAACTTAAATATTTTAAAAGAATTTTAAATAAAAAAAAATAATATTCCCACGAGTAAACAATCCTAAATTATATAACTCATGCCAAATATCAGAAAAGTTAAAAAGGAGTTCATATATAAAATATATATAAATTTTAAAATCAACTCCAGTAAGAAGGAAGTGCCAAGAATTTTGAAGGAGGTCGGGGGGAACAGGTGATTATGAATATTATTTTGCAATTTTATACTATACATCCAACCAAAAAAGAAAGGGAAAAGGATGGAAAATACTAGATTTCTTCTAATATTTTTTTTTTCGGATAGGAGAAGGGGAATTTTCACTTACGGCCTTAGTAATACTCTGTAATGATTATTAGACGATCAGGGGCAAAACCTTCTAAGCAGTACTGGAAACCGTTACGCCTAACGAAATAAAGGAAGGATTTTTGAACAACGTTTTGAAAAACGTTAACGAAATTTTTCAAATAGGAGTAACAGTAACGAAAACGAAAAGATAATTTTTTTTTTTTTTCATTAAAAATATGATACATTGTTTTTATTTTAGTGGCGGCGGTTCAAAGAAAAATAGTTTAACTGTTCCCCCTCCAGTGTGTTTTATCAACTTTCTCATAAATGTCGGCTATTCTCCTATTTTTGAAAATTTCGGGGGAGAGGGGCGATGGAAAAAAATAAAAATATAATTTTACTAAATTATTTATGAATCGACAACGTTAATTTATTTAAATATATATCTGTAATGTGTAGATAGATATATATATATATATATATATAATATAAATGTATATCTAATGCAAATTATATATAATTGTTAAACATAAGTAAATTATTTATAATATAGTAGTCGGTTGGCCGTCGATTTGCTCCGGAACCTCGCATATGGAACGGAGAAAAAACAAAACATTTTAATTATTCATAAAAAAATGAATTACATCAAGTAAACTAAAAACCCAAAACTTAAAAACGAAATTCCTTTTGTTGTGGACAACGTCGATCATGCAACAATACTTCTGTTGCCAGGCAACGCGTGTGCCAATTGCTGCGAAATTCAATTGTTGGAGTATGTATGCAAGTGCGCGCACAATTTTTAGGCTTCTGATGGGAAGCCTACTAATCCCGGTTTGTCCATATGTTTGTGGACAAGTATCCCACAATGCAACGTACAACAATCGCAACAATTGCGCCTTTTGCATTCGCAACAATCATAACAATCGCAACAATTGCGCCTTTTGCATTCGCAACAATCACAACAATCATAATAATCGAAACAATTGCGCCTTTGGCATTCGCAGCAATCACATTTATAATAATAAGGAAATTAAAGGATGCAACATAAATGACATATCAGAAGCCGTTGCGAAGCACTGTGATTGGTTTACTAATCGCTATCCCTACCTTGTTTTTAATAATACAGAAGATAGTACCCTATCTTATTTAATTCCTAATTATTTCGTTATAAGGTTAAATGTAACGAAAACGAAATTTAGATTTTAGCATAACAAAAAAAAAAAGTAACGAAAAACAAAATCACATTTTTGCTCGAAACGAAATTTTTTTTTTCGTTTGAAGCTCTGCTTATGCATAATTAATAAAAAATGTAATTCAGAATTCAATAGTTTAACGACTATCATAAAATTCATTTAGTTTGCGAAAGAAATAGGTCTAGCTTATGATCAATAAAAATCTGATTGTAGAAGTGAAATATTGATTGTAGAATCCGTCCAAATGACCAAAGAGAAGCTAAGGAAAAAAAAAAGAAAAACCCAGTGACTAAACGGCGTAAGTGTTGTCAGTCGCATGGCATTTTTCCCCTTGATTTGTTCAACAGTTGTTGCCGTCGATGCGTAATTAATTCCGAATCTCAAGTTGGTTTCCTTTTGAGCTTAAAAAAAAAAGGAGAGAGAGAAAAAAAGAGAAAGCACCACTCAAGAAAGATCTAGATTCACACTCAGCAGGATTGAATGCAATGCATATAAAAGCCCATATTTATGATCCTTTGCTTCTGTCGGTCTCTGTTTTATTTGGAATACTCTTCGCACGCCGTGGTATGCGTCATCTTTATTGACAGCTAGTTAATTAGCAACGTGTTTGCTTTTCAAGTAATTTAGAATTTTCAATAAATAAATAAATAGCTAAAAATTCTTTTTAAATACTAAATTCTTTAAGAATTCCGCTATTAAAAATAGATTTTAATAGTTTTCGTAAAATTAGTAGAAGACAAATAAATAGTGCTTTATAAAAATATACTTATATAGTTTAAATGCCTATATAAGCGTATTCAATGTGAGAACCATTTGATGTATTTGTTAATAGATAAGAAAGACAATACGAAGAGATTGATGAATTTTAAGTAATAATACATAAAGAATAACTATTAAAATAATAAATTATAAATATTACAGACAGTTACGTATTCATATTTATATAGGCTAACATTGACATTTATATTGTCACCAATGACAGAATTTTGAATTGTTTCTGGTTTGAAATTCTAAAATAGTTAGAATGTTGGTTTTTTCCTATGAAATTAACGAAGATCTTAATTTAAAAATGAAAAGTTTTCTAAGAATTGGAAAAAGATTGAACATTGTTTGATCCATAAAGTCTCTATGTTTCTCTACCTGCAGTGCTTCTTCCTGTTACTTACTGTATGTAACAATCATTGATTTCTTTACTGTCTGATACAGCGCCAAATTTCATTCTGGTGGCTAATTTTGAAACTATTTTTTTTTAATTTTTATGTGGTGGATCCGTAAAAGGTGCTTATTGCTAATTTTTTTCTTATCAAAATGACGCGACTGAGTTCCACCCACTCGCATATTTATAAACGTAAGAGAATTTCTCTTTGCATCGTATATCTCCATCACATTTCACTTTTGTTTGGACATTTCGGGTCGACACTGAATCCTTTTTCGTTGGTCTTTAGAAGTTTTTACTCGTGAAATTCAAATTTCTTCCACGACTGGGGAAGGTTTGTTCTCTTTTCTTTCAGCGAAGATGAATAGTGTTGTAATCCTATTCCTGACAGCTTATTACGAGAAACCCATTCCTTCCATATTTCTTTCCCGTCTTCTTTTTTCCTTTTCTTTGCCAAAAGATTTAAAAAAAGAAAACACATGCCCAGTCACACACTGTTATCTTGTGCGTTGTATCACGTTCCCACGAGCTCCTTGAAATCTAAAGGAAGGTTTCGTTCATTTCCCTCCTATTTTTTTATTATTATTTAATTCACGGATAGACAAAATATTCTTAAATGAATCAAATAGTTTTGATCATATATCCGTTACTACTCACTTTTGAATATTGGATTTGCGGAGTAGTTTTGCAAATTTGTTTTATTGAGGGTATAAATTTTCGTTAAAATACTGTAAAAAAAGTTCTTTTCCCTATATATATCACAATTAGTTCATATGAGTCAAGAAACTTTATCTTATAGGAAAGTTTGGAATGATCGGAAAGTGTTTCAACTGTTTTCCACAGCGGAACAGGAGAATAAAGCGGATCCGGATCCACAAATTGTAATCCTCGCCAGTCTCCATCAGTTTTGTAACTGATTACAATATAGTCTTATTTGAAGTAAAATTTTCAAGTTTTAAATGTGATCTTCCATTAGAAATCACAATGCATCGGGAAGTTTGACTTAAGGCTTGCTTTTCAAATTGCCTATTTCGTTCGTTTTGGTGAAGTTTTTATTTCATCCTCTAAATGTCACCAGACGAACTAGGTTAATTTTAGAAATCTTCGTATGAAACAAAATGCAGTTAAGGAGATTGAGTTGTGCAACTATCTGAAGGTCAAAGCGTATCGAATATTATAAGTGTTTTGAAAACAAAGTAGTGGAAGAATTGTCATGCTATTAATTAATGAACGTCAAAATAAGTAGCTCTTGATTTGAAGCACCCATGTCTTCATTGTTAGAATCAAGACTGTGATACCGGATATGGTTTCTGTGACGTCAGACGCAGTAATTCTATTCCAGTATAACTGTGTGACTTCAATATCTGCGTAACGACAGAGTATCTTGAACTGTGAATTGGTGGAAAAGAAAATAGGTTTTTTTTTTTTTTTTTTGTGGAAAATGTGCCAATTTACGATGACTGGCAGTGATGGGGTGTTTTGAATGTTGTAATATCATGCCGCCTCTGCTAATGATTGCAGAATCTGAACCATTACAATGATAAACGCATCCATTACACTGCATTATATTTTGGCTGCTTTTGCAACAGGACAAGTCCAACCGCACACACACACTATACACGCAGTTCTCATCATCTGTGTAACATTCACACCTTTTCTTGGTCAGTTGTATATCCCGATCCATCAATTTTGGACGCATCTATACTCAGTCGTTACCCATCACTTATCGAATAGGGCATGCTTTAACAGCTAAAAAGTGTTTGGTCAGTGATATCAAACATACCATATATGACCCTTCTATAATTCTTTTGTCGCAAAGAGGGGGAACTTATTAATCGATAGGGTTTACATTCAACTACATCTTCTATGTGTCCCGTCCTAGACTACTAATCGCTAATGCGATATCGGAATTCACATGTTTATGTTCCTAAGTCTATTGTTTCACACAATAAGTTTCCTATTCATTGGACGGCTGCTTCATGGTCCAGCAGTTAATTTTTGTCAGAGAATGTATTTTCCAAAGTTTGTATAAACTTTTCTATAAAACTTCTTTTCTATAAAATAAAACAAAATGTTCGTAGAAAGTAACTTGTGAGATTCGTTAGCAACAGAGTTGATCGCATTCGGCGTAAAATAATTCTATTATTAAACAATTTTCTGATATTAATACAATCTGAAATTTCTGAAAAAAAAAAAACAAAAACACAAAAAAACAAATACCTGTAATAAAAAAAAATCAATAAAAAAGCTTAGTTGTTGTATAATCAAAAAGGAATACATTTCTTTAAAAAATTAAGTCGTTGATAATTTAATTAAATCCTCCGTTACGTTTTCAACAAACTTGAAATTTGTCGATGAATTTATTACTAAAATATAAAATTTCATCAAAATCCAACCGAAAGGAGTCGAGTTGTTTTATGCGAACAGACAGACACGACGATAACAGGGCAGCTAAAAACAAACACATTTGCTGTCATAAGAATTTGGCGTGATCTTCTTGTAAGAGACAGAGGCAATTATTGTCGCACAATTGTAGTTTTTAAGAAGTTCTTTTTAGTAACTAAAAAACAAAAAAGGAAAGAAATTTAAAAGCGCTTGAATATAACACTTAAGAAATAGCGAATTAATTACGTGACAGGAGATTCCTTTTCGATTGGAAAAGGTTCCCAGGTAATTTTTTTCCCTCTTTATTAAAAGCCAGAAGTATTTCCTGGAAGTTGGAAGGGTTGGTGTAGACACACACACACACACGTACTGACCTTTTTATTGGATGCTTCAGAGTCATAAATAAGGTCTGTTGTAGAACCAGAAGCTAATCCTTTGAGGAACTTAGTCAGTTAATTACTCCGAACTGGTTTGGGGATAATCTACAAATGGATTAAACGCAAACAATGAGGGATTAGGAACTGCATTAATTTTAGGTTGATCTTTCTTCGTGATGACAGGTATAAGAAAAAAAAAAAGGATTATAAATTAAACCTTTCGTTATCTAATTAAGATTCCAACCATAAATTGATACAAACACTCCAGACACCATAAAATTATCATCTGCAAGCATTGTCTTTCTATGCTCTTACTTTCTTTGGCAAAGAAAGTAATCTCTATGAAAATCTAAATGTAATATAATGCATATTTCCCCAAAGAAAGTTAATTTGAAATACGTTAAACTGCTTTTAATAAAAATTAATAAAAAATCAACATAAATACTTTCATTAGTTTCACATTTTCAAGAGACAAGGAATGTAGCAACCAAATGACGAAGATTAACTACGTAATATCTATTTCTTCTACTGTCATTATAAAGTTACATTTCAGTCCCATTAAGAACAGATAAAACAGGATCAGTTATAAATTCCTAAAATAGTTCTTAATTCACAAACCAACTGAGCTCACAATGAAAACAAATGGAGATCCGAAGCTCGCTCGCCTTTAATACCAGGAAAGAATCTGGGTCCCCATTGTACGAAGGGATGAGGCAGATAATAGTGCGCGAGTTCATTCATGAAATACCCCCGCGCCACATAATAGAACTGGCCGAAACGCTTGCTACAGCTGCGAACAAGGTCGCGAGATTCTAATTCGGTATTTGCAGTAATTTTTTTATTGTATATGGCTATGAAAGTTAACTTTTTCTGGGAAGGTTACATCTCTGGTCTTTCCGATACAAATTATAGTCAATCTGTCCTTGTTCGTGGCTTGACCATTTCCGCCAGCAATGTGCGGAAAGTGTTACATAAAGTGAGGAATCGCCAGCCTTCTGTCATGGATGTTCTGTAAAAGATCAACAAAACAGTGCCCCAACATCGCGATCCCCAGAGACAATTAGACATGTGTGCCAAATGGTAACAAAAGAAAATTCGTCAACGCTACGACGGATTGTAAAGAGGTTACAGTATCATCAATGATTACGGTATCATTGGAAGAATCATCAGGGGAAATTTGCGTATGGAATGCCGTCGTAAAGCCTCTGGACACAAGCGTAACCCGATTCACATTCGTAAATGTTTCATGAACTGTCGTAAGCTTTACGAGAGGTAAACAAACGGAAGTGGGCTGTGTCGAGACATTGATGTACCTCGACATCCACAAGCCAAGAGCAATTTTTAATCGTCAAAAGGGATTTCGTCAAGCAGAGAAAGGTTCTCCAAATATTACTCACATAGCAAGCTCGTCATGTACAGAGTGGCCAGCAATGTAAAGGTTAATGCAAACTACTTTCAGGTGAATATGAGGAATCCTATTTTCCTATTGTCATCCTTCGTCTTTACGGCAACGAACAACACAAATGCACATCCATAGGGAAAAGGCGTTCGTTATTAGAATACTATCAGAGGAAGGAGAGCGGGAACAGGGGTGAAGGTGATATCCTTTATTTCGATCCCTCTTAAGTCCCCTGATGCATCCCTTATGGACTTCTGCGGGTTTGGAATATTGAAAAGGGGTATCAATAATCGTTGTCCTCGATCTGTGGACGGTAATGGAAAGTTTATTGTGATGATTGATTCCACAAGAACAACTGAACAGAATTCTCTTGCAGAGGAAACTACGTTGCAGAGCCATCTTCGGAATCCATAGAACAAATAGGTGGTGGAAGAAGGGAGTTTATTAAAACTACAGGTGAGAAAAAACGCACATTGTCATCTGCCTTAACCCTCCATATTATAGAAGAATGGGTGGATCCAAGGGATCCGTCTTGAGGGAAAAAAACCCTGTGAAGAATCATGTTGCTGTAAATAACAATAAAAATTCAAGATTTCGATGTAAGCTTGCAATTAGTCTCAATTGAAAGCTTACAACGAAACTGTTTTCCGTGGATTTACATCAAATAAATATTTCATTTGCAATTTTTATAGAGAATATAAATGTCAACTTATTTTTCGTTTCTTTAATCATACAAAGAAATTTAGAATTTGTTTTCCGTTAATCATTGTACAGAGAATTTTAACACATTTAGTTATGAGGCTGACAGAAAGAAATTCGTCCACAAAGAAAGAAACATTATAGTCATTGTAGCGCAATTTTTCATCTAACAATTCATGAAACTTCTTTCTTTAATGGAGTGGTTGGTAATTGTAAGCACCATTCTTCAGAAAATGACGATGGAAAGTTTTATTGTAGTTCTCCGAATAAATCGTATTTGTTTAAATCTATGAAAAAAAGTAGATTTTGAGTTTCAAAGTCTTGAATTTAAAAATAAAATTCTTAGCAACTTGAAAAGTCTTTGAAGAACCATCAATTGAATGAATATTTTTAATCATAAGTTAAAGTATCCCATTATAGGACTATGCAGGCGCTTTGGGTAGACCTGCGCAATTCATGATCAACGGAACAACGTTGAGATGGAGTGTTAAGCCCGAACCCCACCCGCTTTTAAACCCTGGGAAAGAAAATGGGATATCCTTTTTACAGAGGGCTGGGTGGACATTAGGATAAGTTCGGAGGAGAATCCAGCGTCGAAAAATCCCCGACCTTACCCGGGATCAGGGATTAGCGCTGCTCTCCAGTCCGTAGTCAAGCTCCTTACCATTTGACTCACAATATTTTTAATAAATAAACTAAAATAATACTTAACAATTCTAATAAGATTTGTGTCGTCTATTAGTCTAATTGTACTTCTATTCCAGAAGTTCCTAGCCTGACTTGGAATCCACAGGAAGTTTCATTGCAATGTAACTTCAGAATTAATAAATTGATGACAGTAACTAATTTTAATTACATATTAATAAGTGTGTTCAAACTCAAAGACACCTGTAAATTATAAGCTACTATTAATAAATTGTTTAATGTCGATATTTTCCATGCTAATTTTCATATTTTGCATCTTTTTTTTTTTTCTTTTAAACATAACTTGTAAAACGGCTTATCTGGACAGGAGTACTGCAAAAGAAATTCGCAAACAGATTGGTTTCGTCATCACTCTGACGTTTCCCTTAAATCACTGTCAATTTAATCAGTGGTTTCCACTGTTAAAAAAAAACAAACTGATTACAATTGAAGCAGGCGGAAGAGTTGTACAGAAAAAAAAAGATAAGCATTGTTGTATTCGAGGCTTCCTTTTTAGTTGAATGAAACGAGACTGCTTTGTTTAGTTATTGTCAAATGGTTTCTATCGTTTTTTTTGGTAGCTTTAATCTTGGAAGACATTGAAGCGACGACGACCCATTTCGGAGATGAATATCAACAGCTCTTTTGAATTCTCTCTTTTCTTCCTTTTCCTGAATATATTTTAATCTGAGCATAAAGAGGATGAGAGGGAAGAAGAGAAGAAGCAAAAGAAAAACGATTTTCGGTTTTATGGCACCAAGGAAAAGGGGAGTGTATTGGAACATCAAAGATTACATCTATTTTGCCTTTACTGAAGATCAAACTACGTCAGAACATAGAAAGAATATTCAGCAAATGCTTGCGATGATGAAATCATCAAATGCTCAGGAATATATATAAATACATCTCCGCCTATTTTATGTGGATTGAAATTTTTTGAATATAGTAATGCTGCTCATATCTATCTATATGATTATCGTTTCAGCAGTTTTCTATTTCCTTGATAAGAAACATTTAGGTATTATTTATTTATTTATTTATTTATTTATTTATTTATTTATTTATTTATTGACTCGTGAATCTCTTTCGACTTCATATTTTTGACTCAAATCTCTTGAACCATACAACCAAAAATAAAAATAATGTCGTTGTATTGGGTTGTCCGGAAATTTCTTATTGAGTTTTGAATTGAAAATATATTGAAAAACGGCACGAACTTTACGAACAACCCAATAGAATTTTTCCAGCGAACCCTTTAGAAACGCCTGGTCTACAGCTTTCCTTTATTGAACCTTATAATGTACATATATACATATACTTTTTTTTAAAAAAAAAAAATAGATTTCATCCAAGTAAAGAGGATCCAAGAAGAGTTTTCTTGATCTCTTCTAGAATCCTGTTTAAATTTTGTGTGCTTTCTACACAAATGATCATATACTCTACTATACTCTACTACACATATAAGCTTTTTGCTATCAGTAGATCGAATGATTAAAGTATATTTGGTTTTCATTTTCATTTAGTTCCTCAAATTATAAGAATTTAAATAACAGGATATAAGAATAAAAGTAATTGACGTATTAAAATGTGAATGTTTCAGTAATTAACATGAATTCTTATTAGGTTTAGTTTTATTCATATTTTTATTTCACTTTGCGCAAGATCTTACGAAAAACCTTAGTCTTTTCCATGTTCAGGAAGTAGTTAAGTGATCTGGTTCGATAGCTTATTTTTACGGTTGGATCTTGAGTTCGATTTCCGGACTTGCCTCGAGTGTTTCGCTTTCTTTTGTGTTTGCCTTTTTTAAAAACGGGTTTTAAAATGTTTACCAACAGGCTTAAATTATGCGTATTACAATTTATTTTTGTTTTATGTTAAATGTTTACATATAAATTTTGAAAGAAACAGAACACCAGGGAAACAAGAGCAATGAGAAAAGTAATGTATAAATGAAAGCAGCAAACAAAAGAACATTAATTTATATATTTTATAAATTTATATATATATTTGGGTTTTTTTTCAAAGCACATTCAGTGCAAAAAATATTTATTGTGTAAAGGCGAAAAATCTTTAAGTGAGAAAACTTTTAAGTATGTGTTTATGTACGCTACCATCTTTATTCCTCTATTATTAAAAAGTACTAATTTATTAAAAAGAACTTCTGCTGCTGCAATTAATAGTAACTCGCTTTTGATACTAACACTGTAAGATTGTGTTTTCCATTTTTTGAAATGGTTATTTATCCATTAAGTAGTTTGTGGAGGATTTGAACAAACTGCTGTTTGCTTTATTGTAAGGCGTGAGTGTGTGGGTGTCATGCCCTTGTCTCGATGGACAGCTGCTGACAAATGAGCTTTCCGTTAGGGCAGTGATGCCCTTGGCGGAGCGCCAGATTAGACACCGGCGCTCAGGGAACTTCAACTGACAACAGAACTGAAAATGCCAGAGCAAGTCTTAACTGACCAGTCCATGGCTAAGTTCTGCCGCAGCTTCTCCGATCGAATCCGGCGAGTCTGGGAAGAACAGCGCCATGATTATTCTGAATTGCCAAATTACGTGGAAGACTGAAAGACAGACGCATAAGCCGCGGGCTTTAAAATCTCTCGAGACTATAAAGGGAAAATACTTTGAAATAAAAGTTTTAAAAAAATGGAAAAGCTGCCCTCATAAGGAAATGCAGAAAAAAAAAAAATCAGAATATCTAACACTTGGTTTTGTTTGCACTTAGTATGATTACTTCGCTGTGTTGTTGCTTTTTCTCCTACTATTTCCATTGAAACAACTTAAAGATAGTAGTAGTCCTAAGTGAAAGTAAAATGGTAAATCGTTCAAATATTATTGTACAGGTGACAGTACTTTGGTGAATCTGTGTCCGAAATTCAACTGTCATTTATTTGTTGTGACGGCATTTTGTGAACGTTTCATAATTAGCAGTTCTCTTCTCATCTTAAAATGACTGTAAACTTACTTTAATCATTTCAAGAAAAATATTCTCTGCTTTTTATAGTAGATTAGGAAAATGACCTGTTTTGAAATTTTAGCCAATGCGAATTTAAGCACTTTTTCCTTGACTGGATTGATTAGCAACAACGTCTTCTCGTGGCGTTTTACCTTTAACCCTTGCATTACAGTAGGTCTGCCTTTGAGGCATTCATCACCTAATTGATATCTTTTCGCAGTTTGTCATCTTGTTTCCTGTCTTAATGTCTTTTTTCTGTTGTTCATTTTTAGATCCTTCTATTAATGTATAAGGAAAGAATGGAGTTTACTAGTGATACTGAATCAAAAGAAAAATATCTTCAAGCGAAGTAACTATAGAAAACATTACAAAGGGCAAGAACAGATGGGCTGCAAATACTGCCATTTTCCGGTGCTTTAAACAAAAGATCGTTATTGTAGTTAATCGTTATTCCTAAACATAATATTTCATACTGAAAAAAATGCTATAGTGAAGAAAACATTCCGATTAGAAGAATTGTCAGGAAAATTTTTAGTCAATGAAACTTTTATTTATGATCAAAAAATAAAATTACAAACACCCCATTGTGAAGACCTATCTTTAAACTTCAATGTTATTTGGCTATGATCATTTTAATGATGTAGTCACTAGCAGTAGATATGCGTTTGCCTCAACGTAACACCAAGGTATATAGAGAATTCGAGTTGGTTATTTCTGTCAGGATCTAACGATCTATGATCACTTTCAAACCGCTTGTTAAATCATAGTCAGATGTTTATTTAAGAACATGAAAAGTTGAACATCACATGTGCGAGATCGAGACTGTGGGGAAGATAATTCCGCACCTTCAAATAATAGCATTTATATAATTTCTGCCTTAGAATTACCTCTGGAACTGGTAATTTTAAAACTGAGGTCAATATTTGTTTGTTTCTACCGATTACTGTCAAGGTCGAGATATATAAACCTCAATATCAAAATTAATGATTCTCCATTTGAACCATTTGATGATTATTTATTTATTTATTTGTTTTGTTTATTTATTATCATGTAGCCTCTGCAGTGCATATATATGAAATTATAGTCTGTCTATATTTGGAAGACACGTGACAACTCCATCTATGGTGAACGGTTGAGCATTAGTTAATCCCTGTACTTCGTTTTGAACATGGCGACTGCTGAACATAAACCCTTGTTCGTTTCTGCCAACAAAAATTTGAAGATTCAATCGAGAGGAATCATTTGAAATGTTATTTTTTATTTCAAGTCGTCTATCTCTATCGTAAAACGACTGAAGCAGCAGGTATTTCATCTCATTTAGTGTTCAATATTGTTAAGGAAACCGAAGCCTCGCTTGCCACTAAGGCATTGTTTAAACGCCGGGCAAGAAAAGACAGCAGTCGGTATCGATAACAGAAATGGACGACTAAAAACAAACGTTTTATGAAATCAAAAATAAATAAATAAATACAAATATTCTTAATATTGGAAAACCAGCAAAAATAATAAAAATAAAGCATCGTAGGGCGAGGACAAATAGAATGTAAACATCTGAAATAACTTACAACGCCATTCCAAACGCGACCAAGCAATAACTCATATGAAGAAAGGAAATGATAATGATTGGTTAACTGCGATCACGTGTCTTCACAAATATAATGAACGGACTATAAGTACAAGTGGCTCAGTCTCTCGAAACTAAAATACAAACCAAAGACATCCTTACTTTAAATTGAAGTTTTAGAAATCATTGATATTGATAATAATCTATGTTACTGCCTTCACTGTTCGATATTATGTTAATAAACTAACTAAAACATTTACAAAATATACTTTGTCAATTGTTATTTTATTTTTTGCAACACTCTGTACATCATCAAATCAACCATTCTGTAATGAAATTCATTCAACTGATTCTCTTTCAATAGGAAATAAAAAACTTTCAGGTGAGCATAGATCCTGTCCTTGTTGGGGATTTATGTACTTGTTAATGTATGGTTCTGAAAGTAAATTATTAATAAAATTAACTAGAACTGAATCATCATGGTCGTTACTGGCCTACTGTCTCCGTAAATACGTATTTACGGAGAACATGTTTTTTTTTTTTTTCATTTTCCTCCTACAAACTCGATGTGAGATGAAATCTTAAAGTGACTTGATTCTAGAAGGATAACACGCTACAGTCTGATTGGTTGACTAAAAGAGCAGTTGATAGGCTCCAGTAAACACACTCTAAATCCCTTTGTTATATTCAAAATTTAAAAGAGGATTTGTGTTTTTTTCAATAACTTTCCTATCTCTGTAATTTTCCTTGATAAGTAATGATAAAATTACAAGTAAACATTAATTACATTTTACAGGATAGAAATATATAGATCCTTGGGGTCGTGAAAATCTTGTTTCCTGACCAACGGTTCTATATTTAGTGTTAATCTAAGTTCGTGAGGAGATCTTCATCATACGAGAGTTGACTGTTGTATCAATGCGCTAGTATTCGGTTTTGCTTGTTAAAACGAAAATTATTCTTTTTTTTTTAATGAAAACAGGGAAAATTCATATTTTTTAAAATCCAAATTGTTCTGTTAATTAAAGAGAAAATTACTTTTAAAAAAATATTAGACCAAGAAGACAGAATTAAGTTATAATTTTTAAAAAGTTTTTAATTTTATTTTTATTTAAAATTGTAGGAAAAACAAAAAGTATTATACCAAGCATGGAATTACAATTATTTTAATGTTTATTTTTCTTTTACTTCTTTTTAAAATGTATTATTATTTAATATTTTATTTTTATTGAAAATTATAGGAAAAACAAAAAATATTAAACCAAGAATGGAATTATAGTTATTTTAATGTTTAATTTCCTTTTATTTCTTTTTTAAAATACATTTAATATTTTATTTTTATTTAAAATTGTTAAAAACATGAAATTACGCCAATCACGGCATTAAGATATGTTTTTAAAGAAATGTTTAATTTTATTTTTATTTTTTTAAAAAGTATTCTTTACTTCATATTTTATTTTTGTTTAAAATTGTGGGGGAATTTTTCACCATAGTTGCTTTTCTATTTCTTTTCTCAAAAGTAAATTTAATATTTTCATCAACTTCCTAACGTTGAAATGGAAATTAAAAACAACAAAATTTTTCACTTCCAGTGATTTCAGTTAATCTGATATCTCATTACGCAGATAAAAACCATGGATTTTTATTCGAATTCTTGATTAAGGGAAGTAATCATATCTCAATAATCTCTTTCATTTTCTTACCGAAACTGGTCTATGTTTGCCGGAAGTTCGAAACGATTTGCCGAATTTCAGCTTTGATTTTGAAGCCAAGACAAGCCTCCCCTGTTTCTTTACGACAATATTAATCCTTTCTGGAGACATTTGTTAGCGAAGTTTTGCGTAGATATTCAAAATATTTACTTGACACTATTGGTCAGAGATTTCCAGATTTGTTTTTTGTAAAAGTTCAATTCCATTTTTAGTTGTCTCTAAGAAACTGTCGAGGAGTGACGTCATTACAGTTACTACCCTTGAGCTGTGATTTAAGTTCTAAAATTAAAATTACTGATGTTATTACTTAAATTTTATCAAAAATAATACCTGTTTAATTCATTTATTATCAGTTTTATTGCCTGAGAATTAAATAACATCACTGGACTACTTTTTATTTCAACTAATTGGGGTAAATTGGTCAGTATAGGATTTCAGTGGTCAGTCCTACGCCGTCCGCCTTTAACCGTCGGTTAGGAAACCCGGTACTATTTCAGAGAGGGCTGGGTGGCCCGTAAGACTCGTCTAGAGGCGAATTAAAATCCCCGTTTTCCGAGGGATACTGAACCCGGCTCCTTCAGCCAATTCTTTTAAGGAATTTCTTGTGTAATCTTGTATAATTATAGTTTTCCAGAAAATTACATCGAAAGAGACAGAAACAAGAAGGCATGCATGGTAAACCGTAGCAATTATTAGGCGCGTTCGCTTCTTATTTTCGAGAAGCAGCCATTGACGGAGGAATGTTTTATATTATCGTAAAGTCTATATAAAGATTAAAGTTATGGTCTTAATGTTCATCCAATCTGAATAAAATTTGGGGTTGTTCGTTAAATTTCAGTCATCTCGCGACTGATCAATTTATCACGTTTTATGAACATCGGTTCAGTTAGAAAGTCCATGTGTTTTATGGGTACATACAGGCAGATAAACCGTGATTTAATAAGTGTGAACGCGCCTAGAAAGTTAGTTGTTTCGGGCAGAGGCTTCTGAGTCTGACGCCGTTCAAGCCCTTTGCCCTTGTTGTGGTTTCACAAACTGCCTCTGAGCCTAGATCTGTAAATCTTCGTGGCCGCTTTGATAAGTAGCTGTGAAATCGAATTATCCTTATTGGATGCTGTAAATTGAATCCGTTTTCAGGGAACCCTTAGAAATCACAGTGACCTCTGAATAGGATTTGGTCTGGAGCTTTATAAAATTCATTATTTTATTATCCTCCTTTAAAAAGAAAAAAAAAATACATTCTTACTGGTTTGAGTGACTGACTTTTTATTATCATGATTGTTATTATTATTCTCTTTTTTTTTTGTTTAAAATCATTTGAAATGAAGGCAGATGATTGGGTTGCTTTTGGCTGAACGAGTAAATGATGAAATGTAATGTTCCCTCCCCCGCGATCTACCAAGATGGTTAGTGACCAATCAGCTCTTTGATTCCGGTCACCTTGGAAACGAGCAGCGGTCAGATCAATACATCTCCTGGGAGGGAAGAACTCCCCCACCCACACACTCTTGCACTTTAATTTCTGCTCTGATTCCATCTCTATATTCGGAAAACACACAAACATCTTCACTTGGTGCTGATTGTCTGAAAACAGCACAAATTAATACCGTAAAGTCCTTTTTGGTTTCTTAGAGATTCACGAAATAGACCTTTTTTTATCTTTTCTTAATCGACAACACGTATTTTAGTTCCTTATTTCTGTTAAGAAAATAAAAGTTCTTAAGAAACTTTTATTTGGAATCTTCTAGAAAATAGGAACTTAGGCCTACTTTCTTTAAAATGCTATTTTTATACTTTTTTTTTAAATATATTTTTTTTCAAATCGTGAAAACAATACAAAGAAAAAGTCTACATATTTGTAAAATATAATATCGGCCTATACGAATAATCTTAGCTCAATTTTCGATCTTAATAACAGATTAAATTTGTAAATTAACTGTACTTAAGTTTAATTAGAAAGTTTAATTAGAATGAAAGCATCCGCCAAATTAAAATGTATTTTGATGCATTATTATATATATATAAAAAAAAATTGTTGTTTTACTGATACGTACTATTAAATGTTATAGTAGGTTCTGTATCCATTTTAACTCTCTTAACTAATGAAATTGTTACCATGTGGTAAGGCGCTTAACTAGTTACTAGAGGAGCTGGGCTTCCTCCGTGGCGAAGATCGGAGATTTTTTCCTCCCTGCATTCTTTTCGGGACGTTTCTTAAGGTCCACCCAGCCCTCTGTTGATTGCGTACCGAGGGCTAAATGAGGGCAGGTGTCTGATTGACCACCTGACCTTAGTCTCCGTGATCAGAAAGCTCTGCGACCCCAAGTACCACATTGGCCTCTAGTGGGATACTGTAACTTAACTTCATAAACGTTGAATTAATTTTACCCATTGTCTTCAGCTTGAGTTTAGAATTAGGTAAATTACTTTTTTTTTTATCTCAGTTTTATTTTTATAACTGCTAGATTACAATCTATAAAATTCTCAAAACTCCTAAGTAAAACAAGGTATTCTAGATTTGCTTTAGTCTATAACATCCATTATATCTGCCGGAAAGAAAATAAAAAAAATCAGAAGAGTCTTAAAAATGCAATTGTGAGTCAAAATACTCGTGTCCGTCCATTGGTTGGTAAAATTGGTTCAAAAAATATAAATCTAATCAAGCTGAAATTTTAAAGTTAGGTTTAGATTACTCAAAGGAAGATTCTTATTGGATTTTGGGATATGCTATCAATGGGGGCAAAAAACTGCAGAAATGGCACTTTAAACGCCGTAATTGTGCTAACTCAAAAAGAGTTTATTTTAGAAAACTGAAATAATAATGGCTGATAGACTTTGCTAATTGTTATCTTCTCTTGTTTTTAATAGAAATTGAACTCATTTGGACCCAAACTTGTCAATATATTGTAAAAGTCCCTTTATAAAGCGCCGTTCTCACGATAAATAAACACTAATTATATGTACGAGTACAAACTGAAAATTTTTGGTAAATTTAAAGTACTATTGGCTTACGTTACAATTTATCATGCTTTTATTCGAAAGCTAGCAGTCAGTTATATCCTACTTACGGTACATTTTGTTTTCATGGCTCAGAATATATAGCAACATTTTTTTGATAATTTCAAATGATGTTTACATAATGGCTTAGCAAGAAATATAGGAGCACTATTATACCTTTCGTGGAATTCTAAATTTACCAGAAAGCTTTCTGTTTCTATAATAACGCTTTATAATGGATACTGTTCATTATCAGCATGGAATGATTCTTATTACCGAAGTAACGACAAGATTAATGATTTGACTTAACATAACAACGGAGTTCCCAAAAGTTTCATTATGGATCTTACTTTTTTCAGGCTCATCCTCACGATTGTGATTAGGCGAAATAATCACTCAAATACATGAGTTCGTGTTTTTGTTAATTGATTTCCGTGTCTTTTGAATTGTATCTTTATTTCTGTTGTTCATTTTCTTTGTTGTTGTAGGTGGGTGACCAGATCCTGGAAGTGAACAACCAAAGTTTCTTGGATATCACTCACGACGAAGCAGTGCGTGTTCTCAAATATTCAGCCCACATGATCATGACAATACGAGAAGTTGGAAAAGTACCTTATTCCTGTACGACTTACGATGAGACCCAGTGGGGAGGAAGTAGAGAAAGTGTCCCTACCGATACAAGAACGCCAAGGTGAGTTTTAATTTCAGTGTCAATCAGAGTGCTATCTCCCGATTTTAATTTCTTTGCCAAAAAAAAAAATACTTTAAAGTATTTATTTAAAAAATATTTTTTTTTTTAATATTTCTAAGTTATTTAAATACTTTAAGACAATCATTTGTCTTCACTTCGGCAAAGCAAATTTCAAAATTTTGTCGAGCATTTGTCTGAGCGGTTTATAGCCATCTTCAGAATGCACTGAATGTTGTCAAGGACGTGTGATTTGGAAGTTCCAAGTTGGTTATGCAGTTTTCCATGTTTCTGAAGTGTAAAGACAAATAAGGGCTTTAACGTGAAAGCATCGGGCAGTGGAGCGTTAAAACGACGACATCACACTCTCTTTGATTTGAAAGGAAAAAAAAAAAGAAAACATTCCTTCCAAAGAGAATGAAAAATGTCCTTCAAGCTTTTTATCACCACAATATGCTTTTACTGAATGAAAACAAAAGACGAACGGGTCTTTAATCAAATCTTTTGTAATTGGTTCTACGAAGATGAAGGGAAACTTTTTTTTAAAACATTGGCGGTATAATTCGTTTTTTTCGCAAACTCGAAAATCCCAGAAAGTTTTTGTAG
>JAFIDM010009631.1:301345257-301461683 GCA_023159025.1 Thereuonema tuberculata
GGGGGGGGGCGCAAATATCAAGTGTTTGAATCCTTACAGATAGATGTAATGTCGGGTGGGTGCACGTGGGATTGAGTTTGAGGAGTGGGGGGAGGCACCTGACGAAATCTTGTCCCGGGCAAACCACGCGACGGCCCTGTTCCCCAATAATACTAAAATAAGGCTTAAAACCACGTTTTTGGGCTTCGAATTTTCAAAAAATTTCTGGGAGATACGAACCCCCGTATGTCGCACAGTGGAAATCCCTTAAAATATGCTCTGCTATAACTACGTCACGAACTGTTTTAAATTACGTTAAAAACATTAATCACACAATTTTTCCTTGTGTTGTGTCTTTCTGTCGGTGATGGCGCCACAGTCGAAGTTAAAACACAGCAAGCATGACATGGGAAGAGTATTTCTGTTAATGTGTTTTAAAATGTAACAAGGTTTGAAGAACAAATGTTAAAGGCGTTTGTTGAATTGCAGGAAGAAGGGATAGGAAAATTTTAATTTTGCATGAATGACAGAATCAATAAAGAAGCCAACTATTGAGTATGAACGGACCTATCTTGAACGATCGCAATTCAGCTTTGATCTAAAGTTGAAAAACAGTTCTCGTTAATGTCGAATTCAGATATTTCTGAAAAATAAAAGTTTTTTTAGAAGTATCCTTACATTTTGACGATATTTGAAATTTCGTGAAATTTGAATATCTGTAAGTTATTGATTGGACTTGTTTCTTTTACCTGTTCTGTTTTTAACCCCCCAGATTTTCATTTTTTTCTACACATAAATTAGGACGGACAAAGCTATATGATGAGCCTTCATTCCGGAATACCGAGCTTTATTAACATTTGTATTTCAAATATATTTAAAATATAGATTAAGGCTGTTGCTTAGTTCGGCTGAGCCTCTCCTTTAATAAATGATACTTCACTTTGTCACCTGAAGAGGTCGTGCCAGGCAAGGGCTTGGCAGTTAAAACGCAATTGCCACACACTCGTAAAGATTTATGATCTTCTCTCACTTGGACTGAAGGTTCTAAACGAATTGCACTTCATTCTAGCCCACTGCAAAAATAAAATTAAAAAAATATCTGGGCTTTTGGATTTTAGCTCCGAAAACGGGTATATGGCCGTCACATTGATAAAGTATTTTGTCTTTCACATTCAGGATAAAAAATAATATTCAGAGCAAAATAATAAAAAGAAAAAAAAATACTTGGAAATTTATAAAACCAAGAAAAATTCAAAAGCGATTTCTGTGTTACATTTAAAGATTAGAAAAATCAATAAAAATAATTTTGAGTAAGTTTTATACACTAATAATTTCGTAAAATACAACGAAAAGTTTTATAAATGTTATTACTCTCTTGTCATTTATTAATTATAGTCATTTTTAAGCTAACTGATATCAAAACTCTCTGTACAAATTAATGGGAGATAGGACGCACCAAGACAAACCTTTTTCGTGTATGAATGTATTTTCGTGACGTCAACCTTCGGTGCTAGAGGGCGCCATTGTCTGGTCACCAAGATCTCCCGATTTAACATGTATCGATTTCTTCCTCTGGAAACACATGAAGAACTTCGTGTATGAGACTCCCATTGACTCACATGAAGACCTTGTCGCAAGATTTGCTGTCTACAGCTACAACTGTTCGCGAAATGCCAGGAATCTTTCAAAATGTACGACAATCAATGCTTCGACACTCATGCATGCATTGCTGTCAGGGCCGCGCCAAGGTATGTTGGTGCCGGGGTGCCGGGCAAAAGTTGCCGCCCCTAATAAAATAAATTTATTTTAGCCTAAATTTAATATTGTTCATAATCAAACAAATATATATATATATATATAATTACATATTTTGCATATATTTCCTTTCCATTATTATTTCTACACTAAATTATTTGCCACCCGCCGCCCTCAAGACGTGCCGCCCGGGTGCCGTGCACCCCCGCTTGGCGCGGCCCTAATTGCTGTTGCTGGCCGCAACTTTGACCACCTTCTTTGAATACACATGTTGTTCACACTTGTTTCCATTCATTTAGGTTTGACTTGGTGTTCCATATCTTCTCTGTAGCCGCTTGCAGCGCTGCTAAATCTCACCTTAAAATTTGTACAGAAAGTTTTAGTACACCCTTCCCTGTATATAATTATATACATCGAAGGCGTTTAGAAAGGTGGAGAATGCCACTGGCTGCACGTGACCTCTCGCCGAAACGCCGTCAAAATTTCATCTTTGTGTATATATATATGACTGCCGTGACATACTCAACAATAAAAAAAAATACTAATTTTTGTCTACTTCCTCACGTGAGAAAGCTTAAAAGATTACATACCAACAACCTCCCAACTTTTTGACTAGTCGGTGGATCCTGAAATTTAGAATTGGCATTTATTGAAAAGAGACGAATCTATCTTTTGTATTTGAAAATTTCTCTGTTTCTTCTTTTTCCGATTCAATTAATTCTTGAAAATTGTATACACCCGACTCTCTGTTTAAGTTCTGCGGAACCTCGCATAAATCGAATGCATTAACATATTAAAGAAAAGGAGATTGTGTGGAACAACGTAAAGTGTAATCTCAAATCCATTTTAATCAATTGAAATCACGTTAATGCATCAAAAATTAACAGAAAATGGATATTTTATGTATTTTCGAGATTATTTTTACTAAAATAAATGAGTACTCCTGAAAATAAGCAGTCTGTCTGGTTCGAAGTTGATTAATATTTAAATAGCGGAAAATTGTGTGTAAGGTTTTATCATTTGAGTTCTATGAGATTGTTAGCAGCAGTGAAAGTGAAGGCGTTGAAGAAAATTCACATTAAGACAACAAGTAATGGAGTCGCACTTACGTCGATACTTTTATTAGTAAAGCTACTCTTTTTTTATTTTCATAATGATAGGGTGTAGATAACGCCACCATGAAAGAACAGGAAATTCGTGTTCATTATCTTAGTTCGGTTTTTTTTTTAAGAGGAGAGGCAGGGATATTGTTAATTTGTTTGTATATGATAAAAATTATAAACACCTGTTCTACTCTAGTCGTTAACTTTTTATCCTGTTTTCCTACGAAAGGGAGGCTAATCAAATCAGTCAGTCTGTGTGTGTGTTTTCTCTCTCCGTAATAATTTAAGATGTGGTTGGATCTCTTTTATTTTGGGAAACTTGGCGTGCATTTTTAAAGACCATCTTAACTTTTATATTTGGAGTCTTTTCCAAATCGATGTGTATCGGGAATTTAGCATGAAAAATACCCATTAAAAAATGTGATCTTTAATCGCCTTTTGTTCAGTAATTGGATTAATTTTTTTTTTTTTTTTAGAAAGTGGAAAATATGTACTCTTTGTATTCGGCGGATGTCATTTTAAAATAAATGCAGTTTTTTCGTTTCTTTTTTCAGGCTTTAAAAAAAAATTAAGAATATTGTAAGGAAAGTAGGTTTTTCAGAACTTAATTGTTTTTTTTTTTTAAAGTTCAAATAAATAAAGCTAAAATATCCAATTGCAATATTTAACGTTAAAAATATACAACTTATGCAACTTTGCATATTTCACCGGGCAATTATTTCGTAGCATTTCATTGCCTGATGAAATATGCATAATTGCTTGAGAAACCGGTTGTACTTTTTTATTTTAACGTATCTTTTAATGTGTAAATATATTTTCTGATCCATGTGTGTTGGCGGCCGAGTGCTTATCTAAACTATCCAACTTCAGGCCTATGGGACCCTTGGGGTCGTTGGGAGTTAGGGCTTCCGACGTTTCCTGACCAATGGAACTAAGTTGAGGTCGGATGATTAATCCGACGCCCTCCCTCCTCTAACCCCCTGGAAAGAAACCCTATTTAACTGAGAGCTGGGTGGACCTATGAGCGGCGTGGAAGCGAATTCATCGTGGAAAACCCCCGCCTCCCCCGGGAATTGAACCCTTGGTTACAAATTAAATTAGATAATCCGAGATTTGTTCAATTTTAATCTTGGAGGAGTTTATGCTACTGAATTCATTACAATTTATACTGAAAGGTCTATAGTTCGTTAGCGCTAATCCTAGTTCATATCAGGTTCCTAGAATAAATAAGTTTTGGGTTATCCTGATCACAGGCTAACAATTGATACCCTTATTTGACTTAAAATTTCTTTCTAAAAGTTTTTGTTTTGTTCCATTATCGTTTTCTGTCCGTTGAATATTAAGAAGTCTTATAAACATTAGATCAAATCGTTACATGTACAGACATTATACCAATAGTCACATGTTTTTGAAGGTAGAGAAATTGTTTCAATTTAAACGACCCAGTAAACCAAAAGGAAGACAACGTTAAATAGTCTAACAAATGTCAGTTTTTAATTGGTTAGATAAATAATATATAGAAGTTGGTGCAGGAATGAATGTTCTAAGTATAACAATCTTTCCGTTTAGCAATGCATTTTCAAGCATATGACGTTGACGAACTTTGATAACCTTTGGTTGGTAGCAGTGTTGTAATGCAGAGAAGTGGATAATGACAGGGGCTTTTCAAGTGAGTGCACAAACTTCGCTCCGAGACGATTTCCCTGTAGGGCCACGTGCAAACAAATGATGGCCAAACAAACGTATCTTCTACATAAAAGCCTCAACTATTGACTGTTGGGCTTCAGTGCTGTGCTATGAAAACGCTGACTCCAATTTAAAGCTGAGAGTTTCATGAACACAGAAAGAGACCATGAAAAAGTTGATCATTTTTCTTATAATCATGGGAAAAAAAAATACTAGAAACGAGCTTCTATCAATACATGGACTCCTTCTACTGGATGAATTTAATCGACATTCACAGTTTTACTTCGTAAATTGATTTTTTGATCAAAAAATATTCTTACTGTAGATCCTATGATTTAGTATAAATAAAAATGTTTTCCTCATTACATATCTTACAACAAAGAACATGAAAAAATAACGGTGCCGACAGTCCATAATCAGGGAATGCATCTTGGAATTCAAATGAAATCTTTGATATCAAGATCATATTGTTAATTATAATTACAGCCAGGCTTAAAGAAAAAGGGCCAGAGGTGTCATTTGATCTGCACCAATGGAAACCCTTAAATTTAGTTTTGTTTTATTTCTTTTTGGTTGCATGATGACTCTTCAATTGTGCCTTGGAGAATTTTGGCTTTAAAATATTAAAGAGACAATAATATTAAAAAAATATATAATTTTGCCGATTTTTGTCTAGTAAAAAGGATAAAAAATAAAGAAATTGTCGTCTGCATGTCAAGTATTTGAATATTTGTATGTAGTTCTAAATATTTTTTTTTAAACATCTTAGATTCTTTGTTAGTGTTCCAATTTATGGCAATTCCATTCAAAATACCATTAAAAATGAGTCATTAAAGTTAAGATATACGAGTATGGAAGTATTGTTTAACTGTTAAAGCAACAGAGATAAATTAAGTTTAGTTGTTTGTTCTTCATATTGTGGTACATTTGTTGCATCCAATTGAAACATTTCATGCACTTTTCATTGTTGAAATTTCGATATGAAATGTTGTCTTCTTCTCTGTTGGTGTTTGTATATTTCACCTGCTTTGTTTTCATCTTCCCTTAAGATTCTTGAGTTCTTGACATTGGCAGTGGAACGAGATTTCCCTTAGGAAATATAACTCACATTGAGAAAACCAAACACTTAACCAATAAAGAATTGTTTTGTTCTCAAAGTCTCTGGAATCAACGGCACCGCCCTTTGTGTGCTGTAATTGTGTCAACGGACAGTATTCGACAAATTCATCTCGGAGAGTTCTTGGAAATGATCTCAGGGTGGATAGAAAACACGTGCTTACGTTAACATTCCACAGGGCACTGTTGAGCATCATGGTTTCGCCACTGCTCAAGTAGGTAGTAGTTATTCGTTGACAATAAATCAAGAAGAAATTTAGGTTTTAACTGAGGCCTTTCTCTTATATCGAATGAAAAACGTTATCTCATACAAAAGCTAAAAATATTTTATTCTTTAGTGAAGTTTCGCCCTCCTAAGTAGAATTTACTCAGACTTAGTACTTTTTTCAGAACGGAAATACAATTTTAAATTTTAATTTTGAATTTGTGCAATGAACTTTTGTATATTACATTAATTCAAAGAGTATAAACTTTTTTGATAACGAAAAAATAATATCGTATTATTATTTAAGCTAAATTTAAAATTGTACTCCGAAATTTGATATCCTATCTAAATAGCAAGCCTGAAGGAAGCCATTGCTCTTAGGGTGAAAAAAAGTAAAAAAGAAGACGTTGGTTTTGAAAGGCTAAATGAAAGTTTATCTCTTATTCATATCACACACAATATTTTCTCCTGTAACCATTCTTCTTTAATAAACAATATTTGATTCAGTACGATTTCTGAACTTCTTCAGGTACAATTGAGAATCAGAAAGATAAATCTATCTATGTCCCAAACATAATCAGTTAATACAGAATTCAAAGTTTTGGAACAAAACAGAGAGAATTATGTAAAATCGTACTGAACGAAACATTGTTTATTAAAGAAGAATGTTAAAAGGAGAGAAGATTTTGTTAATTTGAACGATTTATAGATGAAATTTAAATTTACATTTATCTTTTGATGTTCGTAAATATATTTTAAATTTAGGAAAGATACAGTCATAAAAGTTTTACAGTGCTAAGGATCAAGATCTTGATAAAAAAAAAAGAAAAACATGCTTGAGTTTTGATCCGTTATTTGAGAACGGAATTATCGTTTGATTTGAGTTGAAGAAAAGAAGGAATCTTCCGATTTTTCTGGCCATCACAAGTCGAACTATTTTCGATAAAATATTATCCTGATGTTAATCTGCTTCGCTTCATGACAGAAGTGAAATCAACGGGAATAAATAAATCAACTTTAAAACCAACTACGAAATATTATTTTGATTACATTTCGTAGTCTTTGAATAAATTTTAAGAAAAATGTAAATACTGAATTTCGAATGAATTCGACGGAAAGCTCTTAGAAAAAATTCTTATTTTTCTGTCTTCTGTTAATTCAAATGAAATGAATTTGTGGATGAATTATTGTGGATTTTCTCCTTTAATGAAGCCAACGGCTTCAACAGCTGCTTCCACTAATTACGATTGGAATGAAAATAGCAACAAAGACAACTGCGACGAATCAAAGTTGCAACTACTACACGGTATTGTAATCGACCTTCTTCTAGATAACAGATCCAATAAATGGTTCTTATGTTTTAATGTTTATGTTTTTTCAAGTTTCATTTCATCTCATTTTGGACTAATTTGGAAAGATTTTCAATAATGTTAATAATAATTAAAATACAGTTAGAAAGTAGTTTTATTTCTCAAGTAAGTCAGCATATTTTATAAACTAATTACGTCCTTAATGAACGTTTTTGTTAATGTTTTGAGAATAACATTCTTCATGTTTGGAAAATGTAGAAGATTGCTACCGTATTCGTTCCAGTTGCTCTCCCTTGAGATTGTATTTCATGAACTTCATATAATTACTGCCATTATCTTTCGTTTTTGGTTCTTCGTCAGTTGAAAGGGAACCTGACGTCGAAAAATCATTATTACCGTAAGTTTCCGAAAAATAGAAGCTACCTATCTTAGTAATCACTGCCTCTCAAATTTCGTTCAGGAAAGTCACTAATTTTAAAATAACAACCGTCCAAAGTTGAGTATTGAAAAAATCCTTATGAGTGCGCCGTTTTGAAATTGATGCAAAATGACGCTCGTAGAAATTGGAATGACAAACCTATCAGAGTATGGAGTCTACTTAAGAAGCGATTTTATTTTGAAATACACTGCTAGCCATTAAAAGTGCAACATCAGGAAGGACGCAAATATCGACCCAAAATTTGCATGATGCATAGATTATAAAATTTGCATGATGCAGCACACGTAAATGATTAAAAGCGCAGCACATATGCAAATAACGTAAGCCACTAACACCCCTGGAAGCAGTATAAGAGACGAGAACAGAGAGCCGCTGTGCAGAATTGTGTTTGCACGCCGTTCTTGTGCACAGACGGCTTCAGTATGTCTCGTCGAAGAATACGGCAGCCAAACCAGCAGGTTTCCGAATTTGATCGCGGGAGAATTGTGGCATATCGTGTCTGCGGATTATCCTTCCGAGAAATTGTTGCTCGTGTTGGATGAAACGCAGCCACATTGATGCGAATATAGAATCGGTGGGTCGAGGAGGGACGAACTCACCGATGTGAAGGATTCCAACGGTCTCGTTACACTACCGAACGAGAGGACAAACATCTTGTGTGCATGGCTATTACGGATCGTATAGTCAAATCTCAAGCCGTAGCTCAAGAATTAGGGTATAATGCACAGCAACCAGTCTCCGCACGTACAATTCGACATCGTCTGCAGCATCAGGGAGTTTTGGCAAGCCATTGCTTCGGCTGCCTTTGACTGTACAACATAGGCGTCTGCGGCTGCAATGGTGCCTAGAACATGGAGGGAGGAATAGCATGACATCGTTTCTTCCATGAATCCCGCTTCTGTCTGCTGCACCATGATAGTCACATCCATTTCTAGAAGTACCCCGGCGAAAGACTGAGTTGAGTCCTGCATTATGCATCGCCACACTAGTCTAGCACCTGGCGTTATGGTCTGGATGCCATTGGATTCCAGTCCCGCTCGCGCCTAGTACGCATTCACTGTACATTGAATAGCCACCTTTACATCTCTGAGGTGTTGGAGCTTGTTGTTGTCCCTTATCTTCCGGATCTGCCTGGGGCCACTTAACAATAGGATAATGCCCGACCGCACTGGCGCGCAACAATTCCTGGATGGCTACCATGTTCAATTTCTTCCGTGGCCCGCGCGTTCACCGGATCCATCGCCTATTGAACACTTCTGGTCCATGATCGCCCAACGACTGGCACTCCACAGACCATCCGCGGCTTCAGCAGATGAAGTTTGGCACTGTGTCGAAACTGCATGGACTGATTTACCCCAAACGCACATCCAACGTCTATTCCTCTCTATTCCGAGCCGTGTAACAGAAGTTATTGGCGCCTACGGTAGCTAGTCGAGAAACTGATTTCTTGACGTTCCGCAAGTCGCACAGAACTGCAATTGTTACCATTTCACCCTTGTACCATAAGTTATCTGTAAAATAAATATGGCTTTGGTAGTGTTGCACTTTTAATGGCCAGCAGTGTAAATAAATGTATAAAATTGGAGTTTAAAAGTCCTAACATTCTATTTGTAACACCGATGCTACTACAACAATTTTTGTCTTTTTAAAATTTTTCAATAATTTATCAAAAAATTCCAATGAAAAGATAGTAGTTACGTTTTTATGATTTTTTAATTGAATTTAATTTTTTAAGTAAAAACGTAATAATAGTTGAATTTTGTTTTTTTCGAAATACAAAAATGATGTCATTTTGTTAATAGTTTTTAAAATTTTAATCGTTTAATTACTGGGATTTTGGAATTTTGATTAATTATATTATTTTTGTGAGTAATGTTTGTAGTTCACAATTTGTTTTTTTCGATAAAAAGAGAAGTCGTTATAACAGATTTACTGGCCGAACATCAGAAAACTATTTCTTTAAGAAAACAATAACAAATTACATGTAATCTATATGAAAAGAAAGAAGAGGGGGGGGGGGTCTAATTTGTGTTAAAGTTGATTTGATTAAATTAATTATAAGATTTTACGCAAATATTTACGTAGAACCATTTGGAAAATTTGATGAAATTATTTGTGTTGGGTGGGTTTTGTTTGTATTGTTTTCACGACTTTATATGACTTATCTTTATAATACATTAAAGCTTAGATAGCTTATCTTTTTAATATCAGTTTTATTTATATTCATCTCTAAATCACCTCCAAATGACGTATTAGTTCGCGAGTGTGTTATCTGCGCCAATATCGAAGCCAAGCTTTTTAGAATATGTAAGTTCTAGATGAAATGGAAGTGACTTTTCTTTTTCTGTTCCTCTGATATTAAGTGAATTTTCGTTTTTCTGTATTAACCAGAAGTGTTTAATGAATAGTTCTTTGACTCTGTTAATGAGCGTTGGTGGAAAGGATCCTTGAGTTCTCTGTCATTTGTTTCAGTGAAACGTCCTTCCAAATGAAAAGAAGAACCACTCTTTTAATCACCAAATAAGGCTAATGATGTCTGTCTTTGCTCTGGATTTCCTCTCTAGCAAACCACTGCCTTGTGTCTAGGACGCTTTTAATGGAGCCACTTGCCAATGGTCTTTGCTGAAATCCACCTGAACTGAAAATAATACAAGAGAATATTAATACAAGCCATTCAATGATAAATTATGTTATGTTACAAATCGTGTGTTTAGGACTTTAAAATAAAAATTATTTGTTGGGTCTTAAATAAACGAAATCATTTTAAAAATATTTAATATTCCTTAGGCTAATTACCGATGCACAGTGAAAAGATAAAAGTATCTTTATCTTTATCTTAGATACAACATAAAACCTGAATTTCAACTCAATTAAAGGAATGGCTTATGTTACAAGATAAATTACTCCTAAAATATCTTATTTTTATTTGTAATTCTGATTATTGTTTCGTTTAATTGTTCACTGTATTACATCTTTTTATTTTTCTAATTTTACCTCTTGTTCTATTTCATTTAAGATTTAAAAATTTAACTCCCATTCCTCTTGTACGAAGTAATTTAGTGTTCAAAACAGCTTAAATGAAATTATAAATCTAATTTTGTAAATCTTTAGCTACGAGATGTAATTAATGATACTCGTAATTTTGTTAATTCTTTTCTTTCTTATTTATAATCCTTCCAGGCAGTTTTAATGCCCAACCTTTCCTATATCGCTTTCAGTGATCTTTTTAATTCCCAAGGATTCACTTCATCTTAAGGGATAGGAAGCGTGAAAGTCTTGGATGTCTCACCAGGGCTGGAATCTATGAGTTATTGAGAGATAACTATTTTTATATCGAATTTATATCAACTATAAAGGTTAAGGTTGCTTGTTGCATTAAATCCCTTTGGGAAGAATCTACAGACTATTATCAAGAACCATGTGGTTATTACACGATTGCATGTTACGGCATGTAATTATTCCGTTTAACTTATAAGACAAAAGGCTTCAATTATGACCCTAAAGAATCTTGTACTTTCTTTATTTCTTGTACTTTCTTTTATTAAAGTTAATGTTTGCATTACGTTTTGTCTGTTAACTTTTTCATCATTTGCTATTTCTTTTGGTTTATTTATTTGATTTATTTATTTTCGTTTATTTATTATTTTTATTTTATTTTGGTTATTTATTTATTTGGTTTATTTATTTATTGGTCTGTCTTTTATATTTCCAATTCGCAGTTGCTTTCTTTTTATAAGTTTCTTGCTATACCAATTCAGTTCGTTAAAAAAAAAAAAAAACTCATTGTAGTGAGAATTAAATTATTATTTACGTTTAACGTCAAACAGAGGGGCAAACATTCTTGAAGGGTACGTATATCTCCGAAACCACTTCAGTTAGGATCACGAAATTTCACATAAGTGTTCTTTGTCAAAATCGAAAAAATAACGTTTTCGACGAATTTTCGATATTCGAGTCCTAAGGGGTGTAAACGGAGGGGCAATCTTTCTTGAAGGGTACACGTATATCTAAAACCGCTGAAGTTGGGATACGAAATTTCAAATGAGTGTTCTTTGTCAAAATTGAAAAGATACGTATTTGACGAATTTTCCGTATTCGCGTCATGAGGGGTGTAAACGGGAAGGGAGAGGGTAACTTTCTTACAAACACCTTTTAAGGTCCCAAGACGCACCGATTCCTTTGCACCGCGTCAGAAACTCATGATCGACTCAACTACGCAAATTTCCGACTGTTATAAGTATTGTACTTCATGTATTTTTTACAATTTAAACTTTAATTTAGTTTTAGCTCTAATTTTCAGTTTTTAGTTTAACTTGATGTAATTTGATTTTTTTTTGAATAAATAAAACTTTTTTTTCGTTACATACGCAAAGCGGCGGTAGCGGGCTAATTGCAAATAAAATGAGAATTTATCAAAGTTTTCTACAGTGGCTGTCTAGAAAAGCATAAAAAAGCCTGAGAATACACTAAAAAAAAACCGGTAGATTAAGATTTTTATCCTTATAATCCATAAGTAGCTGTGAGCAGTCATGGTAGAAAGTGAATAGGTCTACAATACACATCTGTTATATTAAGTTTTACGTGAGAAATGGGAAAGTTGAATTTCAGTAGAGTAGGAAGTTATACGAACTCAATACAATTAATCAAAATTATAATCATTAATATCCGTACAATATTGTCAATTTCAGGTTACACATTAGATGCTTTTTAAAAAAACTGAGGCAGAGGAACCTCTTGAACTCTTTGAATTAATGCTCCACAGTGTCTGATGTGGGAAGCACTTGCTAGTCAAATAGTGCTCCAAATTATTTGAAAATTTGGCAGTAGTACGGACTTCATTTCATGTTTTTATAATCATTTCTCTGGTGTTCTGGTAGACTAGTATCGTTGTAGAGATGTAGAATGTCCGGCCTTATGACAATGTTCTTTCTTCAGCTGCTTGCTGCTAGCTCATATGCGAACTTTAATGGGGAGACACAGTGGTCTACTCGGTTTGCGAAAGATGCTAATGTGCATCAAGCGATGGCCATGCCTTTTTTCTAGTGCCAACTAGCGGTATTTAGGGCATTTTGGATGTGGTTCCTTTCCGAAAAGTGATGTTAATCTTTTGGCGCCCCTGTTCGCATTGCTGCCCAACTTCCACTTTTAAAGATAAAGGTTAAGCATATTGCAACTTTTCATCTTGATCATGTTAATAGGTTTTGAAATAACTGAGGAGCGTTAGTATCTAGTTTATACTGTAGATACAAGGTCGACAACTTCTCTACCATGGTGTGGGGAAATTTTCTGAGTTATTGCAGGCGATGCTCGACTGTTCTTCATTCTCATATAGAGAAGGAAAAATTCCCCTTTTTCCTATTTGACATGTATAAAAAAGTAAACAAGTGAATATAATTTTGTGCTAAAGCATAAATTTAAGGGCGACCCATAATAATATAAAAAAATTTAAAATAATTATTAAAAATGGAAGTACAATAACGTAAGAAAAATTAAAAAAACAGTTAGGAAAAAAAAAAAAAAACTTTAGGAAAATAAGAAAAATAAAAAACAATTCACAAACATTGAGAAAAAAAAAATAAGATATACGAGTTTGAACCGACAAGCTTCAGTATGTGAGCACGAAACCTTAACCATCAAGCTGTAGCTGACAGCCGAAATTCAATGAAAACAATGCCAAATATCTCGAATATGGGGGCGAGGCGTTGACCCCTGAAAATACCCCATTCCTACAGTGTTTAGGCCTCTGAACACGATGGTGAAATCCGTTTGTCGATCCGACCTTCCGTTCGGGAGTTGTTAGGGATGGATAGACATGAACGGACAGGACAAATTCAATAGCTACCGATTTTTGGTCCTACCACAATAGCTTCCAAGTGGGTCACTAAAAAGAAAAATATTGGTTTTCTTTTTAAGTTCAGGTTCCTTAAATTTATTTATCCTTTGGTAAAAGCTATCTTATTAATGTTTCTTGTCTTCTTAAAAACGTTTCCTCCCGATGTCCTTTTCTAGGGAAAAGGTGGGGGTGGATGTACCTTAAATTAAACTCATTCAGGAAGTTTTCATTCTTTCTCATTGAACTTCTCTACTTCTTTTAATACTTTCCCTTAAAAAGTTTTCCAAAACATTTCTCTCGTTTTTTAGCAGGGATTCAGTGTTTGCTTATTTGTTTACGGTTTCCTGTTGTTAATTTAATTTCTTCACTCCACAAAGGCGACTAATTTCTTCCTGCTGGTCTTTTTTTAAAATGTGCTCGAGGCTGTTCTGTTATTTGCTTTCATAATTTGCTTAATGTCTGTGGCAGAGTGAACATCAGCTTTCCCTCTTTCTTCTGAAGTTATTCACTGTAAGAAATGACACTGGTGGCGCTCAAATCGCTCAAACAATTAAATAGGCGACATTCTTTTTTACTTCTTCTGAGATGTTGTTCATTTTAATTAACTATGAACTATTGTTAGCTATCAAACATTTCAGTGAATGTTGACTTTTGTTTCTATTTCTATCCGCCTTAATAATGAATATAAAGACATTCTAGTGCAATATAATGATAATTGGGAACATAAAATCCATTGTGTTGAAAGTATTGTAATTTGAAAGCATGATTTCCTTTATTTCCCTTAATACTTTTTTTTATTATTTCATTATAAATGATTGCATTTCAGTTCTGTTAGGAACAGTTAGTTCCTATCAACAGGTGCTGTGTTATTTACAATGATACTAATTGATTAATAAGTTTTGTATATATTTATTTGATATAAAAAAAATATTGTGCCAATTTGGTTTTAACTTATTTTTGTTCTATAAAAACTTGTTTCTCCTCGTCTTTTTTTCTATTTTTGTTTTCAAATTTTCCTAGATTCCACAGTCCAATTTCTTATATCTTTTTTTATGGTGGAGGAGATTTTTTTTTGACATTGTTTTTTGATGGAACTAGTTGTATATCTTTTCCAATATATAATTTCAATTTTTTTTCTCCATATTTATTGTTAATGATTGGGTAATCTAATGCAAAAAAAAAAAATTCTTGTTCTGAGATTGTAATTTTTTGGTTGCTTGTTTATTTTGTTATCTGTGGTTTTATATAAATTGTTGCTCATTAAATTATATAATTCAGGAGCTTACATTTTTTTTTATCTGCTCAATTCCCTTTTTGTTTATTATTCCCGATTTTTTGTTGAAAATAATAGTTTCATTTTTTTTTTTAATTTTATTCAAATTCGTATTATTAGTGTTTGCCCAAATGACGTTAGCATAATTTACATTTGTAGTATTAACTATTCTTAAACTAACTACTTTTAGTTACTTAAACTAACTACAACTAATAATCATTATTATTCTAATATAGAATTAACTGTTGTATGGTGGTAAAGCAATCTGACATAAACAGGAATGGTCACCTATAAACCATCCAATTTATTTTGTGTAAATTGGATCCACAGATCACGTGTTACAATAAACGATCATCTACAGGACCATAGGCTTAGTCGAAAAAAGAATTTAATATCTCCGCCAAGTTTTCTATGGAAAACTCTCTTTCACGCAATGTGATTAGACCTCAGGAATGATTTAGTTCAATTTTCAACAATTTATTATTGAAGAAGCGTAAGTGACCGTCTGTTCAGCATTATTATGGTATTGTGGAGTCGTTCTTTATACCGTTATTGGACTGAATTGATATACATTTGTTGCCGAAATCAAACAATATCATAAAAAAAAAAATAAGAATGTAAAGCCCAAAATTTAAACAGTGAAAATGTTTTTCTTTTCTTCAATTTGCCATTTTATATGATTTGCTTTTTAATAAAAGTTTATTTTAATTAATTATTAACTGTACAATTGCAATCTTACATTAGCGTAGTAGGTCGTTGTGATAAACTTTTCCTGGATGATTGATAATGTTTGACAACATTTTTATATTTGTTTATCAATGTTTTCAATATAAGTATCAGTTCTTCTCACAAAATCTTCTGGAAAAATCTTTAAAAAGTAACTGAAATGTGGAAAATTTCGAGCTAACTGATAAGATTAATGTATGGATTGTGGGAATGGGCGATGGAGGATGAATAAGTGCATGGTGACAATGAGCAGCACCTTATTGATTCATGGACGGAAGTGAGATTAAGTATGCTTAATTACGCTTGAAAATGAGCAAAGAAAAAGGTAATTTAGTTTTATTTATGTATTATAAGGAGCGGAAGAATTATAATGCTCTTCTGTTGGGTGAGTTTATACAATTAAAGCAAAGTTGACCTTATGCTATTAATAAAAAACATAGAGTTCATATTTATATACTACACTAAGTTAAATCGTTGTTACATCAGAATGTCAAGAGTTCATAAAATTTCTTAGTCCATTAATTGATTAATTTTAATTTTTTCTTGAGAGAAGGATCACCAATTACCGTTTTTCGACATAAAAGTCAACTGCAGATTATTTATGGACGGATTATTCATGTTGCAGATTATCCATGCGGAAAAGAAAAAAAAACTGATATTGCTTAATTATATGAATATGAAATATATACCGTAATTATGTGCACAGCAATTTTAATTAACTAAGCTCTACTTTGCTTTTCTGCACCTAGATGGCGGGGCGGAGCGGTAAACCGAAAACACGATTGCCAACGCCATGGAGATTCGAATATTAGGTTAATTTGCATTTTGCAGTCGCGCAGCCTGAAGCCTCACGTCCACCCATTTACGATAAACGATGTTAGAAGCATCTTGTAATTTATGAAAGTAGTTTTAACATGCTTTACAGTAAAAGCGTCGGAGATTCTCGGATTATTTGTATCATTCTGTTTCTCTGGCAAACTATTTTTTCTTTGCTCGGATTGCTTTATTCATAGAAAATATGAAGATGTTGGCGTATACAACTATAAATCAAATAGTTTTTTTTTTTTTTTGTTTATCCATGTTAAATAAAGATATAATTCTGACAGTTATATCAATATATCATAAAAAGAAAAATAAGAAATAAAACAATGAATGTACTTTCTTTTTAACGCTCTGTATAAATTCAGTTCTGGCCAAGTATTTAACTGGCTTATAAATTTATTTATTTATTTATATTTTTTACTTTGAATTTTTATTGCTTTTTTTATTTATTTTACGGAAGTGCTGTTTTCGTCTACGAATGAAATATAAACTCAACGACACGATGTGTAGGACAGTGGACCAGTTCAACTCTCGCCCGCTTTAATCCCAAGAGAAGGAATCCAATACCTTTTTGACAGAAGGTTAGGTGAACCCTACGACCTATCTGTAAGAGAAATGAGTAAGGAAACATTCCCAGCCGCCGCGTGGGATCTAATCCACTCTTTTAATCCTCAGACAAGCGCCTTATCACTTGAGCTACCATCAAAACCATTATTGAGGAAACCAATTTGTCTTCAGTCTAGTAAAAACAGTGGCTAAACAAAGCGCCATCAATCAATTTACATCACATTGCATTAGAGGAAAAAGAAAATCTGTGTTAAAATTCCAAAGTGTCACGTCAGGATTGAATTATGTGTCCTCCCCTCACAGTGACTTCAGAGCAACTGGAACACATTTGATGAGAAAAATTTCTACACTTCTTCAAGAAGAAACATTGTGTTATTAATATTTCATTTTCTATGTATGGAATATGTTTCTAAGCATCTTAATTTTGTAAAGCTTTGTAAGATACAACGCACCACTCGACTAACAGAACTAAATAATAGACGGAGTAAGGAATGTTTTTCAACGGATTCCAAATTACCTAAAAAAAATATAAAATATAGCTTATTTATTAGTTGTAAGTAAAAGTTGTAAAAAATTATACTTTCAATGTCATCTGCTCATTAAGACTCAAAAACCCCCCAGATATATTAAAAGAGTATTTGAAATCTACGTTTTTAAAGATTTTTCTAAAATTAATTATATAACTCTCTCAGCAATTTAGTTTATTACTAAACGTTTAAAAATTATTAAAGTAAAGCATTTACAAGTAATGATTTGAAGGAGAATATTCTATTTCTTTTCCTTCCATGTTTTATTTACGAATTAAATAAAAGGGATAAATTATTTAGAGACTTTTACCAAAAATCTTTCGAATATTTATTTGTGTTATGTTGATATTGGTTATTATATTTGCAGATTTTCGAAATTGCTTTTATATAAATACTTGATATCTTTTTAATAATTTCTTAATATACTGTTTTATTTAATACAATCCACCAAAAACAAGTTATATTCTAAGAGCCATTTTTTCTATATTTTAGTCCATCTTTGATATTTTATAACCAAAATTGGAGGGAGGCGAAAATGTTTAAAAATTAACTGGAATTTTGATATAATAATTAACTAATCACGTTCCCTGTTGGTAGGGATTTTTCCTAATTGAAATAGATTATTTTATAGAATATAATTCTATAAAGCCTTTGATGTAAATAAAAATGATAAGTTATAATTTTGTCATGTTGTTTGTCAAATATTAATCTTGCTTGTTTAGCCAAATTATTATTATTATTTATACAAACGATTTATACTAAGTTTATTCAACTTATGTTAATATTAATATGTATTACAAAAGTTTTATTATACTACTAGTGTAATTTTATTGTGTGTTCTTTAAAATTTCTCAGTTTAGAAATTAATAATTACCGACTTACTATATTTATTACTTAGCAATGTTTTTTAATTATATTAACTTAACTTGCTCTTAAATCCTTAATGCTATTTTTGTATGAAATTTATTATTGATTTATTTAATTTTGTTGATAATATAACCAAATACTGATAAGAATCTACTGATTCATAATGATAGTTTATTATACATTAAAATAGGACTGTAAAATTATTACTCAAACTCGGATGTTAACGTTGATTTCTTTTCTTATCTTTTTCTTTTTCTTTTTTAGCCGAATGATGCGGAAAAGCGACTTCAATGTAACGAGGGGAAGCCTTCGGGATCCTTTGGAACATACCGTTGACATTCAGGCACTCCGTATCCTCAACGAAAAGGCCAAATTGGTTTTATCGAAACACGAAATGGCAACGCTCAACTACTATCGAATCGAATACGGACAGGGTCAGATGACCATTGATTCCTTTCTGGCTGTACTCTTGGAATTGTTGGAGACAGAGGAAAAGGTAAGTCATTAATCTCAATAGAGAGGTTAAATAGTCAAACATGGGAACAACAACAACATATAAAAGATTCATAAAAATTATTTTAAATGCTTTGTATTTATAATTATTTGTAAAATATTTTGCCTAATTTTTTTTTACCAATTAATTCTCATGTATCAATAAGTTCTTGGAGAATGTGCTTTCTACTAAAAGTTACAATAACTAAAGGAAGCAATTGAGAGAACATTAAATGCGAGTAATCCTGTAGCGTTCTATCGAGAAAACTAAAGTTATTATTTTATAGATAACATCACATCTTAAAACATAAATACAATATTTAAAATATGTTTTATGACGCAAATTTTCGGAAAGAGTATTCGACTTTTCTTTTTCAAGCTACATAATAAAATAACAATTAAAATAACAGGATAACGTTGAGCATTAACTTATTTAACAAACTATGTAACCTAACACAATAATAAAAACCACATTACTTATACAATTTTATTATTATTATTATTGTGTTGTTGTTTTTTTATATACTTTTTTTTAATGTTAACCAGTCCTATTAGGTGCAATTAGACTAATTACTCCTGTGTTATAGGTGCTGGAATTTTGTTGTACGACTTATAAAGTTGAGATTAAAAGCAGAGATTAGAAGTTTTTACTTATTTTATCATAAATTATATCATAGATTAATTGATTTTTAATGCATTTAATGCTATTACTAGTATAATTTTCCCAATTTATTTGACTAAGTAATTTAAATTTGACATAATTCTCTAATCTAAGACCAAAATTATTATTTGGTTTATTAATTTCAAAAATATTTAACCAATTATTTCTAGTCGAAATACCAATGTCGTAGTTTTGTTTTTTGTCTCTAATTTTGTAGAAATTGTTCAAAATAGTTTTATAAATAAATTTTTCTTCCATTTTAATATTTTATATTTATAACGAATTTTTAATTTTTGTTCAGAAGTTTCATTTTTATAATTAATGTAAATGCTATTAAAATTTTTAAATTATTGATATTATCAATTTGACATTTATTTCAAAAAATCCAACAATTTAATCCATAATCTAAAATAGAATCAACTAATGTTTTGTAAATTATAAGCTTTTGCTTTAAAGTGTAGATATGTTTTAAATGATAAAACATATAAGTGAAAGTGTGTAGTTTTTAACAATATAGTTGTAATGAAAATTCCAATTGTAATTATCATCGATAAAAACACCTAAATACTTTTGATTATTTACATAATCAATAGTATTACAGTTACAGTCATTACTTTTAATTGAATTTATGTTACAGCATGAATATTCATGAATAAAAAGATTTATATTATAATTTATTTTTTTATTCTTATTCTTAATAACCATTATTTTGGTTTTTTTATGATTGATAGTCATTTTATTATTAAAAGACCATTTAGATATATTGTTTAAGTCTTGTTGAAGAAGTACGAAAGCAATGTCTTGGTTTCTGTTACTATTTAATATTAAAATATTATCTGCATATATATAAATTGAAGAGTGTTTAATGCACTTGCATATAGAGTTTATATACAATATAAATAAAATAGGTCCCAAATTTGAGCCTTGTGGTACACCATTTTTTTATATTATAAGTTGTACTAATGTTATCTTTAATTTTTATTTTAAATTTTCTGTTTTCAAGATAGTTTTTCAATAGGCTATGTACATTACCTCTTATTCCATAGTTTTCTAATTTTTTTAAGAGAATAGAATGATTAACGTTATCAAATGCTTTACTAAAATCTATTAATGCAATATACGTTATTTTTCCGTCATTTAAGTTTTTATTTATATTATTGTTTAAATTATATAGGAGTTTAGTTGTACTACTATTATTTTGATAAGCATATTGATTATTAATAAAGAAGGTTTAACGTGCATTATTTCATATTGATTATTGTTAAGGATTTTCATTTTTGTAACATAATTATATATAGACTTAGTTAGATAACTTTCTATAATTTTTGAAATATTAGAAAGTATTGCGATTGGTCTGTAATTGTCAAAAATATTGTATTTACCACTTTTATTTAATGGAATGATATAAGCAATCTTCCACAAATTTGGATATTTATTGGTTTGAACGATATTTCTAAATAATTCCAGAAGAAATAAAGAAACTGTGTCTTTATTGTTATTAATTTCATTAATAGTTATATTATAAACACCAGCATTGTAAGTTTTTCTTAAATTATGAATTATATGTAGAATATCATTTTGACTCGGCAGAAATAAAACCATAGACTTAGGGTTGTTAGGCTCATTAACTTTATAATTTCGTAAATTAAAATGGTCAAAATTATTTTGATTTTTATGATTAAAAACTTTTGAAAATTTTGAATTAATTATGTTAATATCATTATTAGCTAATCATTTATTAATTTCTCGATTGTCATTTTTGCATTTGTTATTACTAATATCACTTATTAGAATTTTCCACATATTATTTGAATGTAAACTGTTCTCAAAGAGTTTATTTATGCATTGTTTCTTTTTTTTATTTATATAATTTTTCAACCAATTTCTTTTCTTTTTATAATTTTTTTCATATATTTTATTTGTCTTGTTATTTTTAAATTTTTTAAATAATATCTCTTTTTCTTCTGTGTGTGTCATTAAATCTTCATCCATCCATTCTTGTTTAAATTTACTCTTGATATTGTTTTTAAATTTATAATGATTATTTTGCTTTATTTTTATATCGTTTTTGGTATTATTTTTAGCTTTTTCTATAATCCTTTTTAATTTATTTATATAAGCATTAGGATCTTTATTGTAATTGGTTTTAATTTCATTTGTTAAATCAGAAACTTTCTTATTAAAATAAAGATGATCCATAGGATATCTCATTCTTTTATTTTTAATCAGATCTTTGCTGACATTTTGGTAAATTTCAATAAGAATTCCATAGTGATCTGATATATCCCATTCAACAATGTTCGCATTTATTTCATAATTATTAAGATGAGTAAAACAATGATCAATACATGTTTTTGAGGAAGATCTTGTTGTTACTACATTCCTAGTTGTTTTATAAATATGATTTTTTGTATCCTAAAGTGTATAAATTATTTAGGTAATTATTTATATTTTTGTTAATTTCTTTATCTGGATCAATATCCATATTGATATCCCCAATATATATATACTATTATAGTCTTTTTCATTTTTATTTTTTATTTCTAATAAATTATGTCTTTAAGTTCTTTATTGAATATTATTTTATTTGTATGGGGAGGTTTATAGATTATATACAGGATAAATTCTTTATTGCCTAGCTTATTCAAGTTGTTAGAATAAACATCACAAATTATATTTTCATAAGTGATAGTATCAACACAATTGAAATCAACAGTGTAGTTTTCTCTGAAAAATAGTACAATACCACCTCCTTTGTTTTGAGATCTTAATTTATATATTTTATTGAAGACCTGTGTATTATAATAATTTATCTCATCTATTTTGATATTGACTTCTACCAAAATTATAAAATCAAGAATAATCAATCTGTTTTTAATATTCAATAATAACTAATTAAAGTTTGATTTAATGCTGATGTTAAGGAAAAAAATATTTCTATTATTTTGTTATTAGTTGTTTTAGGTGTCTTAAGAATGTAAATTATCTAAAATTTCAAGATTACCTAATTCTAAATCATTCGCCATTTATGTAGAATTTAATTTTTTTTATTATCTTCATCATTGTTAATCCTTATTATCTTAGACGTTTCGTTCATTCTCATCAATATTTTATAATTCTTAATCCAAATGTATTTATATCCTTTATTTCTTCCTTCAGTTTTTGCTTTCCAAAATAAATTCTTCAAATTCTTGTGAGATTTTCATTTATAAATATCCTAGACTTATTTTTATTTCCCAAAATGTAATCATTTGTTATGATCTTTTTTAGTTTAAATGTATGCACCCATGTATCTCTGTCCTTTCTATTGAAGAAATTTAATGATTATTGGTCTAATTTTATTATGTTGCTTATCATTGTATCTGTGAATTATCTTATCATTATCATTTGGATCTTGAAGTTGTAATTTTTCTGCATTTTAGTTATTACATCAGAGAGAATTTCATCTTTACTTTCGTTCACACCAATATATTTGTCGTCCACACCGACATATTGTTAGGTTACATAGTTTGTTAAATAAGTTAATGTTCAACGTTATCCTGTTTTGTTATTTTAATTATTATTTTATTACGTAGCTTGAAATGAATACTCTTTCCGAAAGTTTGCGTCAATATTTTAAGCATATTTTAAATATTTTATTTATGTTTTAAGGATGATGTGATGTTATTTATGAATTAATATGACTATTAAGAGAGAAGAGAGAAGGAGGAAATATGGATTAGACGTTTACATAAAGTTATTATTTGCATGAGCTGTAAAATGAGAAAAGTATATTTCGCTGTTGTTATGATTATTAGAAGACTAATAATTTTTCAGTGTTTTTAAACTGAAAAAAAATAAAAAGTTATTTTGCCAGGATTCATCTCCCTTGGACTTTCCCCTTATGACCATTTTTTTATAAGTTAGTTTTTGTCGATATTTTTGACACATGTACTTAATTCTGTGGCGATAATATTACTGCAGGTTCCGATTAAAAGAACAGGAACTTTGTCCATCGTGAAAATCAATTCAAATTATCTGTAAAAAGGTGCCTGCTGTAATGTGTTCTTAGTAACTGTTTTTTTTCTCTCTGATATCGGGCTAAGGTTTGCAGGCCCGATATCAAATACAATATTATAGGGCACGTTTCTTAAAGCTTACTACATAATTAAAAGAAAAGAGGGAGGTTTTCTACTAGTAGTAGCATCGATTTTCAAGGTTTTTCATGTTTGGAAATACTCATTTTTACTGTAGATATGCAATTGACTTCCTGATAAATGTTTTATTGACTTAATTTGTTTGTTTTTCTTGATTTGTTTTAGTATGCACTGCTACAAGATATCCGAGAAGTTATCCATCCACTGGATCTGCATAAGTTCGACGAGCTCATTTATAAGAAGGATCTCGATATGGCCAGGGTTAGTAGTAATAAGAACAGTTGGTTATACAGGGACATCTAACACAACACAGTTATGCTATCACCTCTACTTGTGACTTTTATATTTATTTATTTATTTATTTATTATTAATGTTGTATATTTTGAAACAACATTTTAATAAATATAATTGATAAGTAGTACAAATAGAAATCAGTAAATCGAAAGTGAACTATCAACCAATACTTGTTACTCCAGCTGATTGAGAGATGATAACTTTAAAATAATGCTGTCTTGGATTCCATTGAACTACAAAAAGAAATTCACATTTTGTATCTATGCACAATTTCTTTGTATTTTAACCCCTTGTCGTGCATGTAAATTTTTATTTCAACCTCTTATCCATTTCCCTCCAACGATATTCCATTAGCTGTATTCACTATTTAAATAAATCATACACAACTCCATATTTAAGAATAAAAAATTTAGAAGATTCATCAGAACTTTATGCTGTAAATAAAAATTTATAATAAACATTGAAATTAATCCTATTTTTAGATATTAATAATTTTTGATTTTTGTATCAAATAATTTATAAGAAAAATGGGATTGTTTCTATTTCCATATGTTTGGGTTTTTGGTTTTGTTTTTCTGATATAATTTTTGAACCATTTTTCAAGAGGGGTGAATGTTATTTACACAAATATCTTAACTCTGAGTTGAGTTCATTCCAAATTACATTTTGTATTCATTAACTGTTAGAAGTAATCAAGTAAAAATCCAATTCCTGCACTCCTCTTTATTCTTCGCTTGTTTATTGATTATCTATTTTCAATTTTTCCTCCCTTTCTGCTGCTTTTCAATCTTCTTCGTTGTTTTAGTTTTAATCCTCCATATATTTATTATTCGTTTATTTATTATTCCCTATATTCCCTTTTTCCCTCCAAATATTTCTGTCTAATAATATTTATATTTACTCTGCGTGATAAAGAGAGAGAAAAAAAAAAAAAACCTATTTTTTTTTTCTCTTAAAACTTCGCAGAATAACTTGTGGAAATGTAAATTTTCTATGTTTGTTATTTTGTACAAATAATAAGGGTACAATAGATTTGAATTCCATTCCTTGTAAAATGGAAAGAATAACTAATTATTTGGTTGTTTCGTAGACTGACATGTTACCAAACCCAAGTACTCGTCCTGAATAAGATTAAACTTGGTTGCCTTATCATTTTAATTAGATATCAGTATCATGGAGTACCATTATAGTTATTGTCTGAAATAAAATACTAAAAATAGGCCGAAGACAGTTATTGATTGAAATATTTCATTAACTGTCTTCGGCCTATTTTTGAAATATTTCATTCAACTTAAATTCAAGGTGGTTTTTATATCAAAGAACTTAAATTCCTTTCTTTTGCCTTTCTGGCACAGCCGAGTGGTCTGGCATGAGACAGATATGTCGGAATCTGGGTTCGAATCGCGGTGCGGGGCTGGGATGTTTCTTTCTTCTTCAGTATTTGTTTCTCTTCATTGGAGGCAGAAGTCTGACTGTCACCTTAGGGTGCCCCCTGGATAATAATATCCAAACGACAGTGAAATAAAAAAATTCAGCATCATAGAGTGTGACCTTATGACCAGTAATCCCAAAATGGATCCGGGGACACAACAACAACAAACAATTCTTTTTTTTTAATAAGTTCACAAAGAAATCTATTTGTAAATCATAAATTTCTTTTTATTAATATTACGTTCAACAATTCTCATCTGTCCATGGCTTTTAAGCTAATGGACAACTGACAAATAGCAGATGATGACTCACTTGATACACGTTGACAGAACAGCTATATTTGAGGGTGATGCTTCTCATTACCTTGACATTCCTAAAAGCATTATCTTTCAAATTTTTGTAGTTAGGAAATAAGCGAAGTGTAACTATAATTGTTACTTAACAATCATACTAACTGTGATATTTTTGCAACACAGGTATAATGAGTTGGTAAGGTAATATTAATAATACGATACTTTAAATCTTCATCTTCCAGTTTATTTTCATTTGATAATATTTATTTCGATTAAAATATTAGCATGAAGTATTTTAACATTTTTTGGAACGAATACGTTATTTATATTTTAGATAGACTGAATTGAAATAGACTTAAATTACAATCTCTTCAATAAAACTGCTTGTCAATTTGACCATTTTTCGATACTGACAAACTTAAAACTAATAAGAGTACAACACCTGTTCTCTTATCCGTTTTAAGTCGAATTGCTGGACGTAAAACCAATTTCCTGTCCCAAAATTAACGACAAAATAAATTATAAATATCATTACGTAATGAAAGAAAAATAAGCTTCCATTCATTTTGTTTCAAGACTGCAAATAAAATATTTAGATATTATAAGTTCGTGGATAATAGCTTTAAATTGAAATTACTTTAGTTGAGGAAATATACAAGAAAAACTTTACTAGATTGTGTTCTAAATTGAAATTGTCTGACATACATTGTTGTTAGAAGATTAAAGGAAAAATAACTTCTTTATAATAATGGAATCAAAACTTTAAAATGTAAGTGGTTAATAATTGCTTTTAAAATTACATGATAATGAATTTTTAATTTCCGTTTTACAGCCAAAAGAACTATGTATCCAGAGTGTGTGTGTGTATATATATATATATAAAACATAGGTTTATTACTTACATTGATGTAATGAAGATAGTACTAGTCTCGTTCTTACTGTTTGGTTCAACTATAGTAATAAAAATAACAGTTTAAATAGTTACTTCAATTTGTAGTGAGGTTAGATTTTTTTTTATCGAGTTCTTATATTTATTCGTGCCATCCCATCCTATAGTGATAGAGTTTTACCACAATATAAATATTACATTGAATTTGCCTTATTTTCTCACGGTTCCCTCGTTTTCTCAGCAGACTCGGCAGAGACTAGGAGCGGATGACCGATCTTCCCGAAACCGATTCTCCTCTGTCTCCATGGATCACCTGACCAGTCACGTGGCAACTTCCCACTCGCCCCGCCAACCTAGGGTAAGAGAACTTAATCCTTTTAGACTTCAAAAGCAGAATAGATTTGACATGTACTAATTATGGTAGGCTTACTCATACTGTGGCTTACATTCCCCTAATCCGACCGAAAAACGAAAACTTGTCATAAAGTGGAATACCGGGATTTTTTTTGTATATTTTTTTTTTCCTTGCAAATGCATATAAAAGCTAATAAACATGTTTACACCACCATACATTAAGATTGTATAGAACTGGGCCTAAAAAGCGATATGAAAATAAATTAAATATCCAGAATCCCTAATGGTGAAAAAGAATATGGCACCTTCAAAAATTAAAAATAAAGCAATAAAAAGGATCCCTCATTGTTTACTGATGACTCCTCTAAGCCGATGATCGCCAATAAAGCGTGAAACGGCCCTTCTCGGATGTCACCTAGTAAACACTTGGGCTCAATCATTGTTGTTTATCCAGTAGACCTGTTTATACTCTGATTCTGTATTAAGTGAAGAATTGAGCTAGGAAATGTAATGCTGGTTTTTGGGAAAGTCTTTGGGATTTATAGATAACGAGTCAAGTTCTGAAATTGAACTGAATTAATTTATTACATGAAAACATTGGTTTTTATAGTATTACATAGAGTGAATTGATTGATTAAGTAATTAAAAGTATACATATGATTGAACAAGAACGTAACGAATTTAAATTAATTAACTGATTTAACGAAACAACGGAAAAGAATTTAAAACTAAACAGAACAGCAGTAATTAGGAAATACAAAAGGAATAAATAACGGTTAACGATAAAAATGTTTACAATACAGATAAATAATTTCTACAGACAAATAAATGATTTCTAAAAATGAAATATGTAATATTTACATATAAACTGTCACAATATTTTCGTCCCTAGCTTCTAGTTCATCTTCACATTGTAATAGAATGACGTCACACAACTTTGTGGCTTAGCTGTTGAGCACGTCATGACGACATTCTTCCGAAAGAACGGAAGAAATGCCGAATATAATGAATATGGATGTAATTGAAAAGCTCCGTATTAGTGGGTTGCCGAAAAGCGGATCCCTACTGTATATGCTGTAACATTAAAGTAATTAAAGACTTCATATGAATTTTTAGCTCTCTTCCTATGGAAATTTGGGCTCATACAATCAGTATGTATATCATTATGAACAAATGATAAGTAACAGGAAATTACAATAATTAAATGCTATAAAGTTTTCTAATTATTAAAACAAACAAAAACTCACTAATTAATTTATTGGTGACTTGTATTTGCTGTTGATTTCAGAGAACAGACCCTCATGCGACGACCCGATTTGGCATCAGTCAATCGAGTGATGGCAGTGATGGGCTTCCAGATATGTCTCCTTCGGTAAGGAACTCTGTAGGGTATTTGTTTTTTAATTTTAGTATTTTAATTCATCCACATTTGGATGGTGCTAAAGAAAATGAGAATAATCGCCATAAAACCCCTTTGTCATCGTTACTTGGATTAAGGAGTTACTTTGGAAACAGGATTTTATTTGGGTTCTCACGTGCTTCCGGCATATTTACGAGATTCGATAGATGTACTTGATTATAAAGTGAATTGATCCAAAGATTATCGAGAGATGCCAACACCTCTGTCTTAAGAATACTACTTTTTTTTTTAATGCATGTACTTTTTAAATCCGAGGTGATAGTATAGTAGGTTGGGCTCATGTTATAATTTTCTACAAAAAAAAAAAAGCTTTAATTCACAACGTGAAGAGATCGCTTGCTTTACAATCCTGTTCAAAAAGTTCTTAAGCAATGTTTACATAATAAGCAGATGGAGATGATGGCGTAACATAATTATTGGAATCTTGTAGATCTTGTAATACATAAAACTGAACGGAAACAAATAAATCTTACGATAAATCTCTTTTATCATCAGATATCCTCAGAACCGTCAAAAAATTCGGTTAAAGTAGATGCAGTTGATTTAATTAGGACTTTAAATAAATTAAGCCCGACCGCGATGAAAAATGAAACTTTTGTTTCAGATCCATTTAAATGAAGCGTTTTTTGATGTACTGTTTCTGCGACAGACAGCGATGGCTGGCGAACCGTCTTTCGTACTCGTGTAGTCTGCTTGTAAATTATTAAGGACCGAGCGTAACGTTATCTGGCACTGCGGCTAGATTACGTCTTTCATCTTAGATATTTAACTGGCGATTGTTTGCATATTCCGCTGACACCATCTGCCTCCGTGTTCATATGTTCACCATCATGCTTTCTTGGCCTTCCCTGGGCGGGTGCTGCTTTGCTTTGTATGCTTTCTTCTCTGGCGTTGGATAACGCCGCTTGTCTTCCCTGCAGGAAGGGACTCGATCTGTGGCACGACCTATGTCCAGGACAGGTCGCCGTCGCGGTACCTACCTGTCTGCGCCCGGAGACATCGCCTCTGACCCGTATGATGAAGATGTCCACACCCCTAGTGAAGACAGTGGTGTAGACCTCGCCAATGGGTCCTACTACACTTCCCTCAATCAAGGGTCCAATCGGTAAGTGATGCAATTATTGACATTCTTTTAAATTTCCTTTTTATGTTTTTTCCACTGAATAATACAAAATATAACCGACTTCAATATAAGAACATGTTATTACGTTCTTAATCATCAAAATAGATTCTCAAAAATGCATATATAAATATCGTTTATTTATTTATTTAAAAGAATGAAATTCTCAGTTTTTTTTGTTTTGTTTTGTTTTATTTTTTAATGTTTTAAAAGACAATTAGCTTACAAAACTTACTTTATTTTTCTGTAAGACAGGAATTGAAAATACCTGCTGCTACAAATATCAGATTATAACTTAAGAAAGAAAAAGACTCAAATATTTATAGAACAGATTTTTAAAGAAACTTTTTATTTATTTATTTATTTATTTATTTATTTATTTATTTAAATTATTATTTATTTACATATTAAGTTCAGATGGGAAGTAAAGAAGTTAACATTCATCGAAACCTAACTTTGTTAGCTGGTGTTTTCCTGAAACTTTTTATCTTTCGATATCATTAGTTTTATCGAATAAACTTCTTTTTTTTCAAAATATTTATCAAGGATCATTTTTTTATTCAAGTCGATCCAGTGAACGAAGCCAAATTGAAATTCAAATGATAATTAATATTAATATAACCCTTAATAAAAACATAATATTTGACAAATTGAAATGTCAAGCTACAAATCATATTATTCAGAATTAAAAGGATATTTTAATAATTTCATCCACCATCATTAATAATAATTAATAATAATTACCACAGAACCAAACAAAATAATAGCAAAAACATTTAAAGAATTTTCTTTAAAAAATATCGATACTATATATAATAGACATCTCTAAGAAAAAAAAAAATGTCTTTCTTGATTATTAATTATTGTAGTGCAATTATTCTAGCAACAACAAGAAGGCTTAACGTGCGTATATTAAAATAAAATAAAATAAAATAAAGTGAAAGTGGAAATAAATAAAACGCACTTAATGTTAATGTAGGAGACGGGTGGTAAATATACCTAGCACCGCGACTTAAGGTATATTGTACTTTCCCAACCTTAATCCCCAAAAAGACCTGTAGCTACGGCAAACGTCAGTAGTTTACTTATAGGGACAGTAGACAAATCCTTTGGTTTTAAAAAGAAAGATCCTAGGATTTTATGTCTAAGCGCTGTGAAATATTCACAGTTACATAAGATGTGTGAAGAAGTCTCATCTTCTAAATGACATCTCCTACATACTGGGTTGTCTTTTAAGTTTAAGAGCCATAAATGCTTGTTAAGACGACAATGTCCAGTAAGTAGACCAACAACAATACCAAGTTCCTTTTTCCGTAACATTAAAAGTTCGGAGGCACGTTTGTTTCTAGGTCCTTGAATTAGCATCTTGGCTTGCCTCTGACCATCAAGCTTGTGCCATGACTTAATCTGTATAGCTCTCATTTTCTTAAGAAAGATTTTTCTAATCATGCTATTGGATAAACCAATAACAGGTTCCGGACCTATAAAGGTCATCTCCGAGCCTTTCTTAGCAAAACAATCGGCTTTCTCATTGCCCTCGTGACCACTGTGTCCAGGCACCCAAAAAAGACGAACTTTATTGAATTGTGCCCGTAAGGACAGAGCTTTGAGGCAAAAAAAACGATCTTAGAAGTAATGCATGATCTACTGGTTCAGAGCTTTCGGGGCTGCTTGACTGTCAGAAAAAATATAAATATTCTTATTCGTGATGTTTCTGTCCAAACAGATGCCGGTACAAGCATGAATTGCAAAGATTTCTGCTTGAAAGACGTTTGTGATATTACCTAGGTTAGAAAAACTAATACCGCCAGTTAGGTAATACACACCTGCCCCGGATCCGTTAGCAGACTTGGATCAATCCGTATACCAAACAGACTCATCTGTGAGTATACGAATTGATCCAGAATCCCATTCAGCTCTACTTGGAAAGTGTACGCTGAATTGTCTTTTAAAGAAATAAAAAGGAAGCATTTTATCAGTAGTCATTTGCAAAACAGACTCCTGACTTCAATGCTGTGAGTAGAGCTTTGTATGGCTGCTTGCCGAATGGGTGTAACACCACTCACCCGCAGTCTTAAGCCTTAGAGCTTCCAATGTGGCTTCAGCCTCAATATGTAAATGTAGTGGCAAGAATCCCAGTAGCAATTCCACCGCAGCAGTAGGTGCGGTTCTCATTGCCGCTGTCATACATATGCATGCCATTCTTTGTAGCTTATTAAGCTCGCATTGAACTGTTTTAAGTTTGACCCTTGGCCACCACACCACCGCAGCATATGTGAGAATGGATCTAATGATCCAGTGCATAACCTTTGGGTGATACCCCAGGTTTTACCAAAAGCACCCCGACAGGTCCAAAAGATTATTTTAGCTTTCATAATCGAGTGCTCCACATGTTGTTTCCAAGTCATTCTTTGGTCAAGTATAACACCCAAGTATTTGATTTCCGAAGAGATGGTAAGCTTCCTATCAAAGAAGGTAAGAGCTTGCAACTCGTGCAAGTTCTTTTTCCTTGTAAAAGGTGTGAAGGTCGTTTTGTCAGGAGTGACTTTTTACACCACTTTTCAACCAGTAACAGAGCGTCCTGCATAACTTATAATCGTTAGAGGTTTTAGGGAATTTACCTCTAACGATTATTGAGTTGTCATCCGCATAACCAATGCAGCCACACCCAAACCTCCCAAGAGACACCAGCAGTTCATCCACCACAAGGCACCACAGCAAAGGAGAGAGAACCTCTCCCTGCTGGCAACCCGTAAGTAGCGACCGCTAATATGATACGAACACACGTTCACTTAGAATTGATCTCAACTATCGCCGTAAGGTAGGGTTAATTTCATGTTTATGAGTGGCTGCATTAATGGCCTCCATAGAGATTTTATCAAAGGCCCCTCAATATCCATGAAAACAGTTAAAGCAAATTCCTTATGCTCAAGGGCTTTCTCCAAAAGTATTGTAATACGATGAAGGGCCGTTTCAGTCGATTTACCTTGCTGATAGGCAAATTGATGACTGGCAAGAGGATGAGATATAAGAATTTATCAACCAATTTATGTAGGGTCTTAAGCCGAAAAGAGGTAAGGCTGATAGGTCGATAAGACTTAGTTTGCGTATAGTTTGGTTTGCCAGGTTTAGGAATAAATATAGCTCTGGTTTGTCTCCATTGCAACGGGAGATATCCTAGTGCTATATCTAGTGCTATACTTGCCCTAAAAATACGATATCCAATCCTTCTTGCAAATGCTTTGGGTTAATACTGTCCATACCTGGAGCTTTGAAAGGTTTAAACATAGAAATAGCCCATCTTATCTTAGAGTATTCAACAATCCTTCTAGACACACACCAGTCTGTACGGTTACCTCTGAGTGGAACCAGACCCGATTGGTGCATGTCCTCAGTGTTGATTTCTCTAGATTCTGGAAAGTGTACTCCTAGCATTTCTTTTAGTGTTTCTTTTTCAGATTTTGTGTAACTACCATTCTCAAGTTGCATAGAACTTAGTTGATTATAGTTACCTTTAAGATTTTGACAAGCATGGCAGTACTGGAGATGTCTGATACATCTTCAAAGAATTTCCTCCGTGATGTCTTTTTAGCCTCTCTAATGGTTTTATTGTAACAGGTAAGTGCTCCTCCCATTCACCTGTCTTTTTTGCTTTGTTGAAAAGCCTTCTTGTTTTAGATCTTAGTTCATTATTCTACCAAGGAACATGTCTTGGTAGACTAGCAACCTTGACCGGACACTTCTGCTGATAAGAATTGAGAGTAGCTTGTTGCATCTGGTCAACTTCTAACTCAATATTTAACACCGAGCGTATGTTAGAGCTCATACCTCCAGTTAGTATTTCTAGATTCTCCTTAAAGCCGATCCACTTCGTCTTTCTGGGTTTCTGGGAAATACCATTTGTTGTCTTTTACCTGCAACATAGCAGCAAATGTATTATGATCTGAAAGAGAAGGTTCATTAGATACATGCCAATTATTAATAGAACAAAGTAAATTAACAGAACAGCCTTTATTTAAAACATGTAATTTAGTACTTATCAAATATTCAATAAGGTTTTCTCCTCGTTGGTTGCAGTCAGTGCTTCCCCAGGTGACATGGTGAGCATTGGCATCACATCCAATGATGAGTTGTGTTCCTTTGCTTTCGCAGTGATTTATGAGATTCCTTAACTCCAAAAAAGGAAAGTTTCATTCTCCTCATAGGGGAACTATGCCGAGACCACAATGAGTTTACTAACTTTACTTCCCTCCAGAATAAGTTTAACTACAGTTGTGTCTCTTGAGAGAAACTCTGTAAGAGGTATGGCATATCTGCTTTCCCTAACCAAAATACAGGTTCTCATATTGTCACAGGTGGTGTCATACACAGATGACCATCCTGATCTAGGTAATCCTAAAATATTACCCTTTTACGGAGGGTTGGACCATATTTATAAGAACGAATTTTCTGATATGAAAAGTCTAAGAAAAGCCGCGATTCCATCATCTGTTGTGTTCTATTTGTCTGCCCTGCATTCGATGAATGGTCCTACATCTAGTTTCCAGTGGAGAAGGCTGCGCTGCAGTGTGGCAACGGAATTCTTGTTCCACTCCTCCTGACAGGCTTTCCATAAACCAGCCACAGTTCGAGGTCGTCTGTTTCCTAATGTCCGTTTCAACAGACCAAAGCCGCAGTAGTCCACAGGGGAAGCGTCAGGTGATTTCGCTGAGATCGAATTGAACAGAATTGAGTGTTGGCCATTCGTGACATACAGGACATAGTGGTTTGGGCGGTATGACTCGACGCTTTGTCCTGATGGATCCATACTTTAGACGACACAGTACCATACAGTGCTGGAATGTCGCCGAGGTACAATGGTTGTAAGATGTTTCCTGATAATATGTAGCATTAACCTTTGCCTTTCCATCAATTTTTCGCAAAGGCAACTTCACCGGGTAGCTGTAACCGGTCACGATCGTAAGCTTTGTAATGCTTCTTTAGATGCAGGTCCCTATGAATTATGCGTGTTATGGTTGTTTTGGAAATTCCCGTTCGTTGTGCAAGACTTCTATGGGTGCTGGGGTTTTCTTTCATAATGTTTTGTTTAACCTTAAAGACAACAGCTGGAGTGGTAGTGCTTCGAGGATGTGGTTTGAGACCTCGGGTTTCTTCCTCACTTCACTAACAACCTTCAAACATGACTCAGAATAATTTGAATAATAACAGACTTGGAAGTTTTAAAATTTCGTTGCTTACATATTTCTATTATTCTAGAATGAGAATATTTCGCATCGAAAAGGACTATAACCTACCCTTCCCACCAAATCGGTACTCGTGGAGCCATTCGAACACACAACACTAATCTACATATGTTAACGCAGACTGCATTAGCTCAGCAGCACAAACAACAGGATTTCCTGTTCAATTCACGTGCTCATAACAATGCGCTGTTGAAAACGTTCTTATAAACGTGGTCCAACCCTCCGTAAATCCAAGGTTCTTGGATAATGGCTAAATCAATATTATCCTCAGCCAGTCTGTGGCACAAGGCCGCAGAAGCAGACCGGCTGTGGTGAAGGTTGATCTGAATGCAGTTCAACATGTCTGTGGTGACCTTAAGGAATCAAAAGGCTGAGAATGGAAGGATTAGGTGTTTTCCTCACTGTGGGTGTCGGATTCCAACACCCGATCAGAGAGGTCCCCACCTTCGTCCATCTCAACCAGTTCCATGTTTTCGGGTAAAGCCGATCCCATGTCCGATTCCCCTGTCGTCACATCCATATTGTAACTGCCTGATCTTCTACTCTTTTAGGTGTGAAACTACCTGCTGGCTCCTTAGAAGTAGAGGGCTCAGATGCCGAGGTATCAACCTCAGGTTCCACATTTTTTGGGTCGTATAGGATCTTGAAGATTCCTTTATCGATCCCGGTATATGCTAAGCATTTTGCCTCAACGATAGCCGTGGCAGATTCCCTGTCTACTTGAAAGATCCATCTTAAAGCTTGAGGGTCTGAGATGCGGTTTAACACTCACCAACAATTGGTATTAAACTTCTTGTTGTAGGCGTTGAGTCTACGCAGTAGGACAGCTGAATCGGTTGTCCACATATCTTTTGTTTTAAAAGCTATCTTGACAGGTTTTGCAGGTCACTGGCTTTCAGAACCCTGAGCCTCGTGCCTTGCAAAACACTATCATTATTATTAAACGCTTCTGTCAACCAAAGTGCAGTTGCATGATCTTCACATAAATAAAATAGTACCCCTCCATTTATTTTGAAACTCTTCACTAGTGATAGAGGTTCTCCTTCTGGGGTTCCATCCACCCGCCTAAAAAGGTCCATTTGGATGGTGCCTATTTCGTTACTGTCCAGTTTTTCATCTGCAAATTTATGCTTGATGACGGCCATCTTAATGTTAGAGATGGCCTCACTGTACGTCTGTGGTTTAGCTCCCTGCGTAGATCTCCTCGGAGGGCCCTGTACGTTCAGAGGTGACGATGTCGAAGCATCTGAGGCTGTCTTTTCGTAACTTCCTTAGGGGATATTTGCTTGCTTTCAGCTACAGAACTACCTGCTTACCTCTGTCTTTGCAATTCGTCCTCATATTTCTCCTGGCTGTTTTGGACAAGGTGCAGTTTGCTAATATTTGAAGCAGTATGTTTTATTTCCTTAGCTTCTGAAGAAAACTCGGAACTGCCTGTTAACTTCAAGGAGCTAGGTTAGAAGCACTTGAGTGTTGGGAGATCCCAGTATTACTGTTTTCTTCCCTAGATTCAGCTACCGTGGTAGCTGCTTTAGTGGTTGGGTACCTCCCGAAGGCGACCCTAACCCTTTTTTTTGTATATATTTGTATCCATATATGTCCCATGAGACCGGGGGAATTAGAAGTCACCACTTGGTTATACCCCTATTCCAAGCGGAAGGCTACATATGATGGGATACTCGCCAGGCACCCTAAAGGGATTGTTTGCGGCGCAACATTTTTCGCAACCCTTGTACCATACAGTTCTCGGCACGATACAATCCCATCTTAACTTGAGTAGAACCATAGCCCCCCTAGCCAGCATGTTTCGCGACCTCCAACTTAGTACATCTGTTTCCACCCTCTACGACAAGGACGTGAGGTTGGAGAATTTAGAAGGCTAAAACGCACTTACTTACAAACATGTAGGAGAGAGAATTAAAAACGATGGCAATAAACCGACAGTTTCGGAATACTCCATGTATTCCTTCATCAGGGACGGCACATATATATAAGACATCACAACAACATTTATGACGACATTTCCACCTATGTTTGTGCCGTCCCTGAGGAAGGAATACGTGGAGTATTCTGAAACTGTCGGTTTATTGCCATCGTTTTTAATTCTCTCTCCTATATGATTGTAAATAAGTGCGTTTTATTTATTTTCACTTTCACTTCAAATTATTCTAGCATTTACGATAAATAATTGATAAAGTAATAATGCTCAATATTAATTATTATTTAAATTTGCTTCGCTTATATCGTTTGTGGCAAAGTTTAGGAAGTTTATTAAAATGATGAATATTTTTACTATATATTAAAAGATTTATACGAAAATCAATAATGTCTAAAGTTATAATCAGTTTGGCTCAATGAACTAATCTAATGTTTATTCGCTTTGCGCAGTTTACCTTTACTAAAGATGGAAGTAGTATACTATTTTGCTCAAGTGCATCCTAGGAGGTTGTCTACATTATACCCCGAAAAGAAACGGAATTAGAATAGAAAAAGACAAGCTTCCATATGAGCTCCGGAATTCGAATTAGGTTCTGGCATATTAATGCAAAGTAGACATCGTTTCACTTTCGGTTCTATGCTTGTATTATATTCGTGTAACAAGAGAAATTATAACTCGTGAGATGTACCGTGAAGAAATTTTGCATCTCAGTAGAATAGTATAATGACAGTGTTTCAATTTCAAATTAATGTTGATTTCCGTGTAATGCTTATTTTTTCCGCTGGTAAAAGTAACAACAGTAGGCGATTAGCAGTTTCTATTGTTAGGATAAAATAAACAGATGATGATAAGTGTTGAAATACTTACTTATTCAATAAAATGGATTTCTACCCCACCCACAATCCAGTCTTCTTTCGTGACAATTCTAATAGTTTCCTTACTTTAAAATCACCGTGACGAAGATATTTACGTAAAACAATGATGAAAGCCAAAGGGCGTTTTCACGTCAATTGAACCAAGCAAAATATGGTTGGCCAACTTTGACAATTGTCAAGTTTAACAGCATCAAGCGAAGAAATAGAAAACGTTAAATTTAAAAACAGTGATAAAATAAATAAATTACATTCATAGGAATAAAAGAAAGCAAAAGATTATATCTTATAAGTTTTAAGATTTAAATTAACCATTATATAAAAATCTCAAAAAAAGAAAAAAAAAAAATGATGCAGATCGAAGGCTTCAAATTTAATATTGATTTGTTAAACTCTGTATATGATAATTAAATTAAGAGTAGCATTTTACGATGAATCGTCTTTAGGAAAACAGTATATAAATTCAACTGCATTGTTCATATATATTTTTTTATAATTATTTTTCCTGAAATTTGACTGGATGGAAGTGTTGGCACGATTTGCATAGTTTGAATTGGTGTCGAAAGATGGCAGCAGCAGTCGATAGTGAAGATCTATGGCATTGCTTTTACGTATTTAAAATATGACGATTTCGATTTGAACAGGCAAACTTTATTTTGTAAAGATCTCAAACGTAATTTTTATGAATTCAATAAAGATATCATTTTAATATAAGCGAGGCCTTTAAAAATAAAGATAATGGCATTTTCGTGATAAATGAATATTATCACTGTAAAGAAATTGTAATACAGCCTGTAAATATTTCATCGTTATTAACTATAGCAAATATAAGTTTACTTACAAGTTAGAATAAGATTATAATTAATAAATTTACAAAATTTCTTTTTAAAAATTATATAATAATTATTGCTTGTATTTCGATTTAGGCATTCGTCACGCTATCTAGAATGTTCTAACTATTATAAAGAAAAATTATCTCAACTTATTTTGTATTTCAAATGAGCATTTATCGAATACTTCGGAGTCAGAGTCAATTTGAAACTCTTTGACCTTTGTTTGCCTGTTTTTCTTTTTTGTCTGAGCTCTTGGTATGTTTGTTGTGATTTTCTAGTCTTATGATTTTTTTTTCCATCTTTATCACTGCTCTCGGCAATTGAAGTCAATTTTAATTCACTGTTTTTTAATTCATTAAAAAATATGAAACTGCAGTGAATCAATTCTGAATCTAATCAATTTTTTTTTCTTTTTCTTTGAACTGAATGTTATAATTGTTAAAAAATTATACCCAAACTTAATAAATGAGAAAAACATTAAAATGACATTACAGTTGACTCGCGATAATCCGACAGTTACGGGACCGAGGGGGTGTCGGATTATCAAAAATGTCGGATTACCAAAGGTTGATTTTTTAAAACTGAATTTTGACTTCTAAGCCAAGAAAATTTAAGTTGTTATGTATTTAAATTTATGTGGTCGTGCGGTCTCAGGCGTCAGTCTGCCGTGCGGCCAGTGTGCCGGTATCCGGGTTCAAATCCCGGTCGAGAGCATGAATGTTTCCTTTCCTGTGTTGTCAGTCTCTTCACTTTCTCTTCGGTCTGACGTCATTCCGTAATGGTGTCCTGGAGAAGGCAACGGGAAACCACTCCAGTATCTGTTCCCTTGTATAGCTACGGCTTCTGCTAGGGGTCGCTCTTCGGGGGTCACTAGGGTTCCGTAGACTTGAACCAATCTACGGATTGACCTACCATAGTATGGTATATACAGTACTGTATGTACTACAGTACGTATATTGTTAGAATACATATTGAGTACATATTTTACGGCCATTCAGGATATAAAAAAAAAAACTCATTAGGCATAGTTTTACGCAAATGAATATATATGTTTGTAATACTAATTTATTACTGTATTTATGTCTTAAAAAAATAAAATTACAGTATATAACGTAAAATATAATTTTATGTCTTAAAATAAAAAATAAAAATACGTACATATGTATTTAAGGCTTAAAAAAAATCTGTAATCGTTTTTTGTTTCTTCTTACGTAAAGAGTCTGTCATGGCTTTTTCTTGAATATCTTTTAACATTAAACTGTTCTCGTAGTCGAGTTCCCTCTCCTCACACCAACGTATCAAAGTGTTTGCAGCCGACATAACTTCATCGCAAGTGATTGTGCATTTCACCTCCGTGACCGCCTCAATCGGGTCGGTTTTCGAACCAACCTGCGTCGGACTACCGAGCGTGTCGGACTGTCAAATGTCGGATTATCGCGAGTCAACTGTATTTATTTATTTATTTATTTTAAAATCAATCTTTATAAAAAAAAACATAAATTACAGTATAATAACTGCGATTTTTCATGATTTTATTTTAAAGCTTAGAAAAATCTGTAATTTTCTATCATTTTCTTATTGATGATATTGAAATGCTTATAACATATTATTCTACTTCTTAGTTTACAAGGTTATCATAATTAAAATGTTAATATAAAAAATACTAAAATATTTTTTCACATACATGCTCTGAATTTTTTTAGAAATTAAATATTAAAAAAAAAAATAGTAAAGATTAATTGGAAGGAATTCTGATTCCATTCACCACTAATTTTTCGCTTCTAAAAGAGGAGTTATTTTTATCTTTTAAATAACACAAGAAAATAAAGAATTAATCTTGCACTAAAAGTTCTGGATGATATTTCAAACATTAACTAAATATGACCATTTGGAATTTTAATGTAATTCTTACATATCAAGCCTTTGATAAAAAAAAATTAGTTTAATAATTATTATAATATTTTTTGGACAACCACATAACTCACACATTATGTCAAAGTAAATCCATTGCACACCAACAACTTTCGTAAAACAAAAACGAAAAATGTCTTAAGTTCACAATGAAAATTGTCATACCTTTAGTCTCCGATTTCTGTGTGCGGTTTGTAGGATGGGATGGAGGGATTTCCCCCCCACTGGCTTGGACCATCTCAACCTCTGGATATGAATGACAGGGATAATTATTTCCCACTCACTGGATATGTTATATTTACATAAATATTTACTTGTTAAATAAGAAATTCAAATTTGTTTCAGCGAAACTAAGATTCCTATTTTTCTGGGATAGGAATTTGTCTGTCTTTATTTCTTCTACATTGAGGTCTGTGTCGTCTTTTCATTAACAGAGTTTGTTCTGAATATTTAATAATAATATTGAATGTTCAAATAAAATATTTGAATTACAATTATAAATAAAGAAATTGTCCGATGTAATCGAATATCCCATAGTAATAGTTACTGTTATAAATAGAAGAGATTGTTAGAAGAACACACGTACATATATTTATCTACATATATAAAAAGAAAAGTCCTGACTCACCCACTGACTGACTTATTACCACCCAGCCCTTACCCTTGGACCTAAAAAGCTGACATTTTGCACAGTGGTTCCCTTTATGATGTAGACAAGGAATAAGGCCGGATTTTTCGAAATTCCCAAGGGATAGGGAGTAAAGAGGATTTATATTTTCGCTTTAAAGTTGCCTTATCGATATATAGGTGTGTGGCGCCAACCCGCAATACATCTGAGCAGAGCCGGCGCTAGGAGGGTGCGGGGCCTCGGGCGAGATGAATTTTGCGGGGCCCTTGCCAATCCTATTTTAACAACCAAAAAAAAAAAAAAAAAAACAGAAAATCATCTTATATATCAATAAAAAAAAAAGCGACGATCCTATTTTATCCTCTTTCTTCTAATCAGGCGCGGGGCCTGGGGCGGTCACCCTATTCGCCACCCCCTAACGCCGGTCCTGATTTGAGTTATCCGGAGAAGGCCTGGGAACTCGTGTATTTTCGGATCTCGATATTAATTTGCTAGATAAATAAAGTTGATTTTTTTTATGCTACGTATGCAAGGGTTCCGGAGCGAAGCGACGATACCCGGCTATTATTTATATATATATATATATATATATATATATATATAATTTCAGAACTTCCAGGACCAAAGAATGTTATTTTTTATAAATAACTAAACCAATAAGTATATTTTAAGAAATCATGATTTAATAAATTAATAATCTATTAGGCCTGTCCCTATGTAACACTTAGTTTCTGTGTGCCTGTAAGTCAGTTTTCATGGGAGGCACGGTACACACATTTAAAATGTTAATTCTGGTAGTGAACCCATTAGGCATTACCCCCTCAGGTAAAATCACAAATCGCACACTGATGTGGGCCATTGTTAAATGGCTAATAATAGCGTTGACGTATGGTTTCTTTCTATTAGAGAGCAACAACAACGAATAGGAATTCATTACTATGGTGATCTAATAGAAAGAAAACACGCAGCCATGTCACTATTAGCCACCTAACAAGGATTCACAAACATATAAGGGAATATGGATTATTATGTCTTAATTGTTCGAAATACATTTTTTTTTATATACACTTCTCGTTAAAAAACAAATGATGAAGCCTTTTCCGTAAAGATTTAGGGAATTTTATAAGAAACAATTCCGTGGATTATAAATGATTTACTTCCAAAAGGAAACGCGTGATTTCAGTGGTTTGTTCAAAAATTATGATATGCTAATGTTGCTAATAATTCTTATCATGACATGGAATCCTTTATGAGATGTCATAATTTCTAGAATGGAATCGGAAGACTTTTATCTTGTGAAAATAAACCTATAAACGTGTTTGTGGATAAAATGTTATGATTATCTTGTGAATGTGTTGTCGTTGATGTCGGAGTTTTTACTGTATTTATTATTTTGTCTTTCAGATTAGGTATGTCATCCAAAGAGGTGCTGGATTCCCGTAACAGTAGCAGTAGCCAATGGAGGTCGGGTCCTTATTCCCATAGTTTAGAGACTAGGGCAGTTGACCGATCGTTGGATCGCAGTACGTACCGTCATCAGGACGATTCCAGACGGCTCGCAGGAGACCGATATTATGTAAGGGTAGACCTTAGATCAGACCCTTTTCCTTAGATTCCCCCCAGTAGGTTTAGATATCACACAGTGGTCGTACGTCTCTGGTTCGTTGTGACAAGTAGCCGTAACCTCATATCAGTTCTGAATAGTTCCCGTTGCATCATTTTTATTTGTTTTCATATTGTAGTGATCAAATTGTTCGTATGTCAGAAGAAAATTGGCAAAACAACTTCACAGGCCTCGAAAGACAGAACTGAAGAATAACCTACAAAAGTGAAAAAGTTACTTCGACATCCTTGTTTTGTCTTTTATTCAGATCTTCTGCAAATTAATATCTTCAGATACAGTAAACAGCTTGCCTAAGGAAGCCCGATGGACACCTGAGAAGTTGGGACTGATTTTAGAATATAACGGGCGAGAGTCATAAGTTCTTGTCGAATTCCATTGAGTCAAATATATTGATAAAAATATATCTCGAGGGTCGAATACGTTTATCATATATAATCTTCAGGTTATTTTAAAAAAATGAAAACAACAATAGAGCTTTTGTTCGAATATAAATTTATCTTGAGTGAAGGGTGAACTAGTTTTGGAAATTGGCCAGTAATTTGTGTAGAAAGTAAGCAAGCAATGTCATCTGCGAAAAACATCGATCAATTAAAGTAAAAATGAAAATGGTTGTGTATTTTTCTATCTTTCCATGTCGATCGAAGAATTAGATTAGAAACAGATTTATACTGTAGATTAAAAATTAGAAACTAACGGTGGATAAGAAATTGATTGGAATAAATAGAAATTAAATACAATGGAAAGAATATAAATTTTTGTTAGTATGTAGCGAATTAAGATATTTTAGAACGGATTGAACAAAGATGATTGAAAGTTGAATGAATAGAAATCTAGAAGGAAGATGCAAAGATAATTAAGTTTCAGTGGAGTTTTTAGATTAAACTTGATTTTACTCGTTTTTTCATTGAATATGATATTGAGGTGGGGGGTTTTTCGATTTTTTTTTTCCTTTCCCCGAAATGTGATTCATTTTCTTGTATTTTCTTTAGAATAATTTTTTTCCAAACAGGTTGAGTTATTCAGTTACTAAGAAAGAAATGTTTGAATTTTTCAGCAAAGAGAGTTTCACGGAACTTAAGAAGATAAAATAAAAAATATTTAATATAGAGGTGAAAAAAATGTTCAAAATATCAAGTCATTAAAGAGTAAGCCAGTTATTCCTAAAGTGTAGAATCAAATTTCGAATGTAATTGCGTTGCAGATGGTGGGAGTCATTCAGGTTTTATCATTTAGCTGTTAACAAATGATAGTTCTGTTATGATACGTTTTTCTGTAACGTTGTTGATAGATGCAGTAGAAAAGAATCCTACTAATAGCTACAGTTACGTAATACTTCTATTAAGCAATTTTATTAAAGTCTATGAATAATAAAAGCTATGGAAGTGAATGTTAACTGTTTTGTTTTATCGTGAATGGCCATTAAGTTCTGGATTCCAGGAGGTTTCTGCCAAGTCATCAACTTGAATTCGATCCAACAGATGCCCAAGTTCTCAGAGTAAGCATTTAACCATCAATAGCCCAGGTTGTTAGTAGGAAAGATGTTAATTAGTAGACATTAAAGACCCAATTTAGATTAATGAGAAGGAAAAAAGATTTGAAAAACAGAGCTTCCCACTTTTAAGATACCAATTTAGACGTGAATAGGAATTGTTCTTAACTAAGAGTTGGAAAGAAAGACTAAGTAGAAGCAACATCGTACTACAGCCAGGAGGCCCTTCATCTTCCAACCAGAGGTGAACACGACCTAGAAATAGGATACTGCCCCCCTCCCCCCATTCCCCCACCTTAGAGATAAAAGTTGATCTTGTTTTTGAGGGATGTAGCGAAGGTGCTTTCCAGTGTGGGAATTTTAAAAGCAGGGTTGCTTTGGTTTGCTTTTCGCTCCACAGAAGAAGGTTGCTATGCAGTCATACCCTCGCTGATGAATCATCCTTTTCGTTCGTTCCTTCCTTCCGCCATTCATTCTTCTCCATCCTTTCATCACTCTTGTCATTGACTCACGATTGCTGAAGTCGATTTCGAGAGACGAACAAAGGGATTTTAATTTAAGAATTTAGAACACGAATGTAGGAGGTTAAAAATGATCAAAAGTTAACCATAGCTAAGCCTTTTATTTTTCTCTCTTTAAGCTCGCAGTCTTGTAAAAATATTTTGTAAATAATTCTTGATTATTCAAGGAAATTTGGGAGTCTGTTGTGTCAGGCAGTAAGAAGCTTGACCACATTTGAGCAACCGGGTTCGAACCCGGCGATGACCAGAATTTTTCTTGGATATTTTTGCTCCAGATAAGTCCTAGGGTTTGTTCAGCCCTCTTTCAAACGGACCCTGAGTTTCTTTCTGAGGAAGTAAGATAGGCGAGCATGAGACTGGCCTTTGAAGCTCCATTTCGTCCCGTTAAACTATTGATTGAAGTTAATCTTTTGCTGCCAGCCCTCGTTTGCTATAGCGCTCTATTTTAATCATTATCTAAAACATTTTTGAAGGGGAAAAAAATAAAATTGATTCATTTCTAATTTGTTTTTTTATTATTTAGTCAAAATAAATATATTTACTTGGTAATGTTTGGCTTGTGCTTTCTGAGCAGTGTCAGTGTCAACGACATTTGCTTTCAAAATGATCACTTTCTTGATGCTGAGCATTTCAGAAAAGTCGTATCGTTACAATGAACTTTGAATGTCTCCAAAGCCATGTGTGGTGCAATTGTTCGTCTTCGGAATGGTTTTCTTGCAACGTGAGTGTTAAGTCGTCAGCTGGTGTTCACTGAGTGTTTGTTCTGTTGTAGGGGTCGTCATCGCGCCGCCACAGTGGGGGAGGAGACCCTGCATTGGACAACCTACCTCATCGTCGACATTACAACACTGACAGAAGATGGAGTATTGGAAGTGATAAGACAGAACCAGCTCCCGCCTACACCTCAGTAAGTAACCCCCTCCCCCTTGCCCAATCGAAGTAGAGGGAACATCTCGATATAATGCTCGGGTTGCAATTTGAACGGATTTATTTTCCCCTTATATTTCTTTAATTTTGATATAACACAATATAAATTGTTATATATGTCTTTTAAGCATTGGATTTTAAGTAGACAAATCTTTAGCGGACAAGTTTTAATCAATTTGTAAAGTAGTGATTATTAATCTTTACTCGTATCTGAATAATAGCATCTTTTTTGCAAAATATATGTCTAAGGTAATTTACTTAAACACCATCAAAAAACCGTGAGAACAGTGGTATTTAAAGAAAAGAAGGGACGCAGCCTTAAATTCGAGGGCCTTGTGTAATTAAACCTTTTCTTTTAAAATAATTGGTATATTTTACTATCCGTCATTTAGTTAGTTCATCAGCCCACGTTCTGCTTCTTTTTAGTGCCAGTTCAGAAAGCGCTGTAAGATTTGAGCTTTACACTGTTTATAATGTGTTTTCAGCACTTATTTCTACATTTCAACTGGATGACGAATCATTTCAAATTTACTGAAAAGAAAACGCCTTTATCTTAAGGCTTTGCATTCAGTGAATTAGTTTGTCTGGCTTTAGAATTTATTTTTAATTATTTGAAGTCGGATTTTTATCGCCCCGATTTTTGACTACGGTTTCGTGAAGGACTCGAGAAGAAGAAAAGCTGGTTAATTTCTCTGGGATCATAGGATCATTTCATTTGGTCCAGTGACCGATAATTGAAATTGATCGGAAACAGACATCCGAGAAAAATTCGTTAGTAGGTGAAACAGTTACCGTCCGATTTTTTTTTTATTTTTTCTTTGGGCAAGTTTCGGTCTGATAAAAATTCCTGTGAAATTCCCATAAAGTCAAATGGATTGTTGACATATGGAGTTTGATTGGAATTAATTCTGTACCCAGATTTCTGTATTTATTTTTTTCCTTGGAATATTATTTGGTCAAAATATATTTACTGTATTTGATAACTCAGATGTCACTCAAAAAAAAAAAAAAATATATATATATATATATATATATATATATATATATACAAAAAGATAGGGAGTTAATAACAGTAATGTGCTTTTGCTGTTTCATTTCTGTCACCGAAAAGACATGACCTTGGACCTTATTTTCCCCGGAGGATTTTCAGTCACCTAAGAAATATTCAGGGCAAGGATGAACAGACATTCGAGTTAAGTAAAAAGACATTCTGGAATTATCTCATGAAGATGGACATTTTTTTTTTTTATCTAATGAAGCTAGGTTTTTTTTTTTTTAATCATAAACTTTTTTTGGGGAAGGAGGGCTATCATACATCGTTCTAGAGATCCTGGGGGAAACAGAGTTAGTCGGTTTTTTGGATTCTGTATATGTAAATGATATCCATCTTCGTTGTGTGTAGATATATTTAACCATTACTTGAACAGAGAGAGAGAGAGAGAGAAAATATGAATTTCGTTTCTTTTGTCATTGCTAAAACACATTAATTTATCAAAACAACAATACTTATTATTAAGTACATTTAAAAAAAAAAGTATAAATGTTTTGCAAAACAATAAGTATCAAGAATTGCTTCAAATTAATAATATTTATTGATGAGATAAGCATTATATCGAGGTTTTCTCGTCAATTTGAATGACAATCAGCTAAAAGCTAAGTTAGATTGGATTTATTAAATTATTATTTTTTTTTTGTCAATTCTATCCAATGAAGTATTTCCAAGTTCGAGAGTTCACAAAAATCAAGACGATTGTAAAAAGAAAAGAAAAAAACAAAACGTTGATATTTCATGAAAAACAGCAATTGAACTGTTGCACCTAAATGCTTCATATATCTAAGTGCTTCTTTTTGTCGATTTTTTTGTTCTTTTAAAACGTGAATTATCCAGTGACCCATGAGAAATAAAATTGAACAAATCATTCCAGACTGGTTATTTCCTAGGTTTTATGAAACAGTAAGTAGTTGATTTTCTTATTTTTGGGAAGTGACTTAAAGGTGGAAATGGAACTAGCTTCGTGTGAAATCAGTCAGGTTATTCAAGTAATTACATCATTGGGTCAAAGCAATGCAAGAAAACACCCTTGGAACGCACCAACACTTTCCTTTCAGTTTCCTTGATTTTTTTTCCTCCCTCTAATAAACAGACATCTCAGAAATAATTTCAAGTATTCGAAGGCAGATGTACGTCACTTTCCATTATAATCACTCATAACTTGTATGTTTCAGTAATATATTTGTTTTAGCATTTGGTTAAATTGATATTAGTATCTTTTTTTATGTTGATTGATTTTTTTATATTGATTTTTGATTGGTAAATACACAGAATGGAATATAAATGGAATGGAGATACACAAAATAAATAAAATAATAATTGTCTCTGTCCAGATAATTAATGTGAAGAGAAAAATATTTTTCTATATTTTAGTGTATTATGTTTTATGTTAAAAAAAAATGGGTTTTTTTTTTTTTATATGTATACTATTTTACTTTCAAATTTTTGGTTCTGAAAATCAAACGTGAATTGAAAAGTAGAAAGGTACGTTGTTAGCTCTCTGGATAGAGAGCTAATCAGCATTGAGTGAGTTTTTATATAGCGCTTCGAACGAGCTCCGAACGAGCCCAAATTTTAATAGATTTCATTGCTACCAGAGTTGGGATTGTATATCAACTTTCAGCTCTCAAAGGCTGATTATAAATGAGTGAAAATGCCGATGACAGACTTCAGAAATGACAAGATGTATAAAGAGTGAATGGGATATCTTATTTGTTCATGTTATTTTTCCAAGCAATGTCAAAACTTTCATGAAATTATACAATGAAGAAGCAGTAAGTTGTAAGACCCATGGGATTTTCAACATTACAAATTTATGATGTTACGATATTGAGAAATGGAAGAAAAGGGAAAATGAATAATATTAAATTTGGGAGGGGGGGAATGTTGGTTTGCCTAGGGCGCCAAATGCCCTTGCATCGGCCCTAGATAATAACTTTTGATTTGTATAGACATTCAACATACTAAAACATAAAATTGGATTAAACTAAGCAAAATAAAAAAAAAATCACTTTTTATTTTTTTTAGAAACTGAAAGCAGTATTTATTTTTCCCCCCATTTCCTATTTGTTTCGTAATATTTGTTAATTTTAGTGACTTGAATGCTTTCACCACACCCATCCAATCTCAGTCAAGGAAGACAACCCAAAGTAACCTGTTTACATATTTCATAACAGCTTCTGGAAAACAATGGAATTCAAAGAAATGACAATAAAATTATTAATTTATTCGACTAAAACTGACTCACGTTTTAACGATGGCTATCTTAGTTATAACCCATGTAATACAGAGTGATTAAGGATCGTATTGTTTCCGTTTATGTAACTCAAGAGATCTAATCACTGAGAAAATTAGAACCACTTTCCCAAATTAAGCCTATTTCTGCAATGAATGTCCAAATGTCCTTTCCTTGTTATTCATTGACGAAATATTAAAAAAGCTTAATATGTGGTGTTTTGGTTTTAAATAACTATATGTAAATCATTTTATTGTTTTATTTAGCTATATTTATTGATGACATATTTTCTAAATCAAGGTATTTCTTTGTATATATATATATATATATATATATATATATGTCGTAATTTTTTTTTTCTTTTCTCTTTTGAATGTATTGAGGTCAAGAGATAGCATCTACGTTTTGTGATTAAGAAATGGCTCGCGCTTCTTTATTTATTTATTCATTTGTATATTAAGAAAAAAAAAAGGAATCATTTTATTTTCTGCACTTTAAATCGTAATATTTATTGCTGTTTCAGCAATGCAGCGTCAGAGTTGAATTGAACTCTTGAAGTGGGAAGAACGTACGTTTCTAAAGAGTTCAAAGTCAGCTTTAATCCCTTGGATGATATTTTTTGTAGTTCTTTTCCTTCATTTTTCTTTCTATGTTTTCCTCTAATGTTTCAGGCTATACATCGCTCTTCATAAAACACCCGAAGAGAAATGTGGAATTTTGTTATCAATTTCACTAATACTTTCAATTTCTTTTTTTCCCAATGTGGATGGCAGTGTTTTATTGTTTGTTATATAAATTAATCAGTTGGAAAGAGATTGTTTTCCTTTACGACAAATGGCACTCAGAAACAGCACATTTGTTGATAATGAAAATCAATTAAACTGGAAAACAGAACTTAGTTTTTTGTAGTTAAAACTACAGTTATATTAATAGAAATAATTATTATTTTAATAAAACATAACAACAGTTCCTAATAAAATTATCGAGTACTTAGATATTTATCTAAGTTCCATCACGAAATAAAATACTGTATTTCTTTTATAAAATTTCATAAAATTAATATATGAACAATAACTACAAGTTATATATTTTTACATAACTTTTTGAAAATAAAAAAACATATCTCTTTTAAAAACTATTATATTCCAAGTTTTTTCTACGATTTTGTAAATTCGACGACAATAAATTTGATCATGTAAATAAAAATGAAAACCAAAATTATTGATAGAAAATTACTTTCGCCGGTCATAGGATTTAATTTTAGGAATAGAATTCAGTATGCTACCTAATTATAATGTGTATTTTAACAATTATAAAGTTATATATATTATATAATTATAAACCTAAAATGACAATCACAGAAATTATAATGAATAAAAACGACTATATTTACTAAACAAAAACCCAGAAAATCAGTAGTTCGCTTTATAAAAGAAATAAATGTTTTAATAGTTTTATATACAGTAGTTTCAAGTCGATGACTGCTTCACTAAAACTCCTGCTGGAGATTCGTATGATAAAGCAACCGAGGAAAAATTAAAAGATATTTTTTATTAGCCATACTTTATAAGGATTTCCAAATTATTTTTTATCAAAATGTTTTAGTAAAACTTTATTTTATTGTAGCTCTTATAAGAGCTTGTATAAAACAAGCTTGTATACATCAATCTAACACTTTAGAAATCTAACTTATTTAAAATTGTATTAATTTTTAATAGTCTAATTAAAAAAAATAGATTCAAGGAATAACGTTTTGTCCGACACACCATACATTGATTTAAGCTTTCAACTTGATTAAAATTATATTTAAAAGTTCAGTAATTAAAAGATATATGTTATTATCTTTAATAATATTTATTTTTTTCTATTTATAACTAAATTTATTTATGCTTTTTAAAATTTAACTTATATTTGGGATGTTATTAAAATAACAAAATATTGTCTAAATTTTAATTGCTGCATTAATTTCTATTTTGTTGTAAAATTTGACATTTCTATATTGATGAAGATGGATAATTTAAATAACTCCATCTTTGTGATATTAGCAAAAAAAAGGGAAAAAAATCCTGTAATCTCATCGCATCGAAAACCCGGTGTCCTTTCTTTCCAGTTTCAGGATAAACCTTGTCACTACTCCGTTAACCTCTTTTTGGTTTCGGGTTTTCCATTTCCCGAAGTTTCATTCGAATGATAAAAAAAGAACATCATCATCTTAATATGAAAGGTACATTAGGTGTACAAGAAAACACCACGCGCACCACGCTCCCCATTCACTCTTTCCTCGCGATTTTCTTTCCCTTTTTTTTTTTTTTTTTTAAAAAAAAAAAAAAAAAAAAAAAAAAAGTGTCGGATCCATGTACGAACTCCTGTTTGCCTGAAGACGAATCCATTTTCTACGGAGGGGTGTTGCCTGTTTGCCCATGCGCATAGATATAAGGACAACGTTCGCTCATCCGTAGATGGCAACAGCAAACGCCTGCACAGGTAAGCATTTGATTCTCTCCTTAATTCTATTAAGAAATCATTAATAATTCTTTTACATAATTTCTCTTGCCTAAAAATTATTAATGATCATCAAAACTGTTATTGTCTTAATGTTATTATATTTCTATATTAAGTTTTTGTTTATATTTAAAGCATTTATTTATTTTACAATTGTTGACACAATTTTTTTTCCCAAGTGTAGATGAGGGTCGTTAACTAATATCTATTTTTAGATACATTTTAATTCTGGGGAAAATCTTATCCTTTTTTTTTTATCATTTTAAATTGATTTTGAAGCCATGAAAAATTTATCAGGTTTCCATCTCTAACATAAAATATTATTTATTGATTTTAATTTTTGAAAAAAAAAAATTTTTGGCAGCAAAGAATTATAAGAGTCTAGAGTGATAGTCTTTTGTTTTCTATCATATATTGTATCTTAGGTCCTACTAAATATTACCATTTTAATCCATTTTAATCACGACAAATTAGACAAAAATGAAACTATGTGAAAGACCATTTATTTGTATCCAACATTTTAAATAGATATTTGTTTTCAATATTTTAATGTTAGATGACATCATTCTTAGTTGCCTAGTTTATCTCTCTCTGACTGTAAACATTTACTTTGAATTCATTTAGCTTAAGTTTTCATTTTCCAATATCCTTTTCGTTTCTAAATGCATTAATTGTTCTCTTTCTTGTATTTGAATTGCTTACTGTTTCCATGAGATAAGACGTGGATTGTCCTTGTAATTAGAGATTACTTAATGTCTGTCAAAATCGATGTGGAGCAGTGGCGGGAAAGTGGTTCCGTGCAAAGGTAGAAGTGGGAATTTGGAGCTATTCCATTTAACTTTTATCCCGTCTTCAGTTTTTTTTCTTTTTTTTTTTTTGCTTTTCTTTTTGTGATACGTTGGCATCGGGCCCTTCTTTGCCAGGTTTTCCCAAAACCGAGTGAATTGGAGCGATTGTCTTTTATTTTTTAGATGTATTCCATAAAAAGGAAAAATCTCATTGGATTCTTTATAGTATCTGATTAAAAAGTATCAGTTTCGTCAGTGTTTGTCTGTCAGTCCGTGCTTATGTATATTAGACGCTCATAATGCAGATTGAATCTTGATGAAACTTGGTATGGGAGCATTTTGTTAAATTCAAAGTTAGGTGGGGAATTTTGTGCTAATTTACTTCAAATTTCAGACAGAAAAAAAAAAGTAAAAAAAGATGTTCACTATTCTGATGACAAAAACATGTTTTAACCTAAAATTACAAACCTTTGTCAAACGAAGAGCTGTTTTGGAGAAAAGAATTAAAAGAATTATTTTTATCCTATAAATGTTTTAAAAGTGTTTTTTTGCCTTCATAAATCATTAATGAAAACATATTTTGAAAGAAAATTGTCTGATATAAAGTTTACTTTGGTTTTCGTTATTAAACTATCAGTAAATGAACACATTAATAATGCTATGACATCATTTATTTATTTAGAATTAAGACCTGACTTTCATTGAAGATAGTGTTCGGAAGAAAACTCTTCAAATACTCAATTTACTTACTTTTAATGTTTTGAGTACAAAACATTATCTATCTTGCATTATTTATCATGCTATTTTTCTTGCTATTGTTTATTATTTTATTGTTATTTTTATTATTATTATTTTATTGTTTATTGTTTAACATTATTTATCTTCCTATTGGATTAATGCTTTACAATTGAATGCTATCGGTTTATCTCGTTCATTCATTTATGATTCAGTTCCAACAAACTAAAAATTACTCAAAAATTGAGGAAATATTATTCTTCTGAAACTACTTGAGCTCAATAATGAGCGAGGGATTAACTTAATAATAAGAAAAATATTGTTTAATTCATACAAGTATTTTTATTTGACGATTTCTGGAGTATTTATTTCAAATCTCTAATTGGGGATTGGTGATCCCAAGAATTGGACAGTCATAACTCGAAGCAAAATTTAAAACACGAAATAAGATATTGAGAATAACTGAATGTTTTTGTGTATATTTTCTTTTTAATTTCTCTTAAAGCACGGCAACACTTTAACAGTTAAATATGAACTTCTTTATTACGATGATCTAATAGAAGTAAGGCAGATGTCAGTGATATTGTTGAAAAAGTTTCAGCGATTTCGAGAGAACGACAGGCCTATTATTTAAATTGTCTTTTAAACATCATAGCGGAAAAAAAAAAAACACAGCAGAAAGTAACTGAGCAGAGTGGAATTTCGAATTTGGTTTGGCGAAATTCGCCAGTGACTTTTTTTTTTTTTAATTCCGTGATGGTCGTAATTAAAATTCTGTTTTCATTGACTTCGGCCGCATCCTGTTGCTTTTATAAGGTCAGCCTGTTAATAAGCACTGGCGTGTTTTATTGTGTTGGAGAGATGACATTACAACAGCTGACCGCTTTCCTGTTCATATCGCACGGCCGATCTTCAAATAACGACGTTCCTGCTTCCGTGAACTCAGCAGTTCAATTAGAATTTTTTCTCAAGGAAACATTTAAAAACAAAGGATCTCTTAAAACAAACAGTCTGTTCTGTGTTCATTAACTCTGCATTTTCTTGCAATCGAATGTGCTGTTACCGTTCCAACATTCTATGTACAGTATTTAAAATAATAATAATAAAATGGAAGGGTCTGCGCCCCCTGCTTGCTTCGTTTGACTCCTCCCTGGGCAGGGATTCTTAATGGATAATACTTGATGATATTAATTAAAAGCTTAAGCTGTAAAGAGGGAATTATTGGTGTGGTCTTTCCTGTTGTTTTCTTTCAGTTATAATTGTTCTTAAAAAAAAAAGGTTTCGCCTCTTATTTAGCTTAGGCTTTTATTATATTATTTTAGAATTGTCGCAAATTTAAAATAATTATTCAAATAAAACTGACAAAAACAAACAATCATTGCTGGGTTTTTTTTTTTATTGTTTTTATCTTTGTTTATTGTTTAGTTCGTTAATGTTTCCAAACGATTCTTACTGTCATTCAGGTGCATAGTTTAAAACCTCAGACTAAGAGAAGCAATTTTCTATATAATTTCATTCAATAATAAAATATGTTGCATTTTTAAGATTTATTATTACTATTTAAATTTTATCAGACTAGTTATTATGTTCTAAATTTGTTAAAAGGACTAAATTTGCTTCCTGACATAGTACGATGAAAAAATGTAAATACAAGGTTGTCATGTAGGGCACTAAGACGTCTTTGGTGCATGAGTTTATCTTCAGTCCGATGTATGAGTGCATGAAGCAAAAATAGGATAAAGATCACTGGTTGAGTGTTGTGTCGGAGGGAAATCAGAATCTATTTAAATATATAGAAGAATAAATAGCCTTCAAATCCAGGAGAAATGGTACAATTAGAGAATATTTTTTTTAAAATGCCTACTTTTGTATCACCCTGTAGTTACAATGAAGTTAAAACTGAAGTTAAGACAAGTTAAGATTGAATAAAAACAATCAATTTGATTAAATAATAATAGTAATTTTCCTTGTTTAAATACTGAAGCAAGCTTTACTTAACTACGTTTTTTATTATTTTTATATCATTCGAATTTCAGTTCGAATGTTTATATTAAATTAATGTTTAATTAGAGAAGCGATTTGCTAATGTAAAAGCTAATATTGTAAAATTAAAAAATAATATTTAAGCTGAATCATTTATTCGTAACTTCCTCAATCCTGACCCAGTAATAACTAATTTAAAAGAAGTTTTGTTCGACTCGTTAAGTTGTCGTAAGCATGAGTCATTGATCCTCGCCACTTATTTGAAATGACATTAGTGAAAAGGCACTCATTTCACTGTATAGTTTTGTATTTCCTATCCGATATTCATTGTTGAAAAATACTAAGCATTCAATAGAAGGAGGATGTGTGAGTTTTGAGGGAAATGACTGATTTAACAGCTGTCTTCCTTCCAACATCCTGTTGTCCATCTTTCCCGTGACGAGTAAAGCAGGTCATTCTGTTGCTGCACATTAACCTACCTCGGTTTATTGAAGAAGGAAAAGTGAGTCATCTACCTGGTCTTCTTTTTCATCCATTCTATTTCTCTATGTTATCAAATCATTGTTAAAATAATTGGATAGGATTAAATAATAGTGGAAAACTTTTCCTACTTTCTCTTCCAATACAAATTCAGAATTAAAAATAGATCATCATTAGAATATCATATCTAAAATGAAATTTAATTTAATGGTATTTTATATGTAAACCTTTCCATGGGAGATTTTTTTTTATGTATTCAAACTGATTATAAAGAAGGTGTTATTTGGTATTAAATTGCTTGCACTGTATACACTGAAAATTATATTCAAATAGAAAATGACACAATTACTGCTCATCGAATATTTTATGTATCTGCCATATTTTTCAATGTTTTTTAGTGGTTTAGCTTAATCAGAAATGGTAAGTTTTGTAGTTAACTTTAATGTTGAATCGTTCCAACATTTTCCGCAAAGATTAGGTAATAGCCCATGACAATTGCATTTCACAATCAAATAAAGTGCAACAAAGGAACCATGTAGTTGGCAGTGTTTTGGATTTTTCCTTTTCTTTTTTTTCCTGAATATTTCACGTTTTCTTTCTTCAAACCATGCATTTGTCTTTGTTTTCTTTTTCTTCTCCTTTCCACATTTGAATGAAAAAAACATCGATGTTCTTTTGTTTGTTAGCAAAAAGACTTCTATAAAACGATGACATTGGAAACAGTTTCAGACGAGAGCGGAGACGTAACATTTCGCATGCTCTGCTCATTTCTGTGTTGGAGAGAGATTTTTATCTCAACATTGTTTTGTGTTGGTGAGAATTATTTCTTACCTTGTTTCTTTCCGGCTGTGTCAGTAATAAATCTCATTAAGAAGAGGACCAACATTTCTTTATTACTATAGTGACATCGAATAAGGATAGTACAGTTGTTATGATCTGAATAAATATATATATTTTATCATGAATTTACATCTCATAACTGAAATGAAATAATTGTTATGCATTGAATGTAATGCCACCTTGAGTAATGAAATGAGACCAAAAAAGGCTGTAAAGCTTACGTCCTTATACAGTAAATGTGTAATATTTTATTTTTATACAAAAATAGTTTTAACAAAAAAATATAGCCTAAGTCTTCAATTTTAAGATTGAAGTTTTTAATCTTCATGAAGTCATTCTTAAAGAATGACTTCATTTCACATGTTGACATAGTTTATCATTTTCTGTCATAAGGAAATGTAATTTTCCATTTTTTTTAAGTGATTTACTTTCCCCTTGTTTTATAAGAAAGTAAGTTTAAAAATAAAAAAAATCCGTAAATTCAATTTAATTAGAAAATTAGATTTGATGTAATAATTTCAAATTTGTATTAAAGTTCATTCTCTGAAGGGTTTGTTTTGAAGAATATAAGTGAAATTACAAAATTGATTCGACTGCACAGTTCCATTTAAAGATATTGAAGTTTTCATAACAAACAAATAAAAGAACTTCAAATCTTAAGTTATGCATCTCGTTTAGGAAACTTAACTCCTCAGCTAGAGCTAATCATAGACTAATAGCCGAGATTGTAACTATGTGTTAGATATCCTTATAAATAATACACACGTGGCAATTAAAGTGACTAAAAAAATGAAAGTAAATAATGGACACTGGATTCAATTTCTCGTCAGTTGTGCTACTCTAAACACCTAATGTCCAAGAACATTTGGTAAAAAAATACAGGTTCAGATTTGCTAGAGTGCACTTTCTTTTTATTTGAGGATCGTATTTTATTGCGGTAGATGCTTTATTTTGTGCTGATGGATAGCAAGTGTAATGTTGTTTACTTGGTGTTAAGACCGTGGGTCAATTTCTTCTTCTCCTGCCTTTTGACCTTTGCAATGAAACAAAACGTCTTTTCTTTGACTCCATTCGTTCAGGTTCCTCTTAAATAACAACGCGTCTTCTTCCTCATTTCATTTCTTTTGTTAACAAAGAGTGACATCGGTTGCCTGCTGTTGTTTTGAATTTACTTGTCTTTATAATTATTACTGATTGTTTACGTGCACTTCACTGGGGAAAGAGGTGAAAAGGTAGACACCTCAACATCAACAACACCTCTAAAGAGTTTTTGCCACCGCCGTTTGTTTTTGGCTTTTTGTTTCTAATCTTCCTTAATATTACCTTTCTGTAGCAATGAACTTTATAGCGCTGTTTACTACCTAACAGTAGGAAGTATACGGAATTATAACATTTATTTTACAAATATAACAGTAGATTTTTCGAATCAATTTTGCTTCATTTGATAAAGGTGATGTTCATAAAAATATAATTTATATATATAGTTAGGATGATACCAGTGTTGTAAAATTGTTAAGTAAGCTTATATTAAGTATTGTGAACTAACATTTAAAAGATGAACTTTTGTATAAATTGAAAGGATGGAATAAAGAAAATTGGTTAATTATTAATTTTAAAACATAAATATATTTCACAACCATATCTTTTACCACCAGTTAATTTCTCATTTTTGAGATAATATAAACATATAAAAAGTTCTCCAGCTAAAGATATGCCACGTCAGGCCTTACAACGGTTAAACAAACCTTAGTTTTTTTATACCGTAAATTCAGTTTGTTTATTTATTTATTTTTATTTCTAATATTGTTAATAAGCAGCGTCAGTAAAGACGTTAAAGGGAGAGTTAAAATGGCTCCCATTTTTATTACGATATTTATTGTTTTGTTTTGTTTTTGTTTTCTTTTTTGATTGGAAGATGAAGCTTTGTTATTGTTGTTTCGGGCTGCATTTTGATCACTTGATCCAACCTAAAAAACCTACTTCAGTCATTAATTACTGAACTGCAATCCATAAAAGAAGGTTAAAAGTCAACGCTAAATCTCAGCCCTCTTCTTTTATTAACATATCGTCCTTTTCATCATCTTCGTGTTGGAGAAAATTTATTTGGTCTCAAAGATCTCCGAAATAGTAAAAGTTCCTCCGAATTCTATGTTAAATTTAAAAAACAGAGGAATACGTAATAACATGGAATACGATAAAAGTAAATGTAGCCTACTTTTGAATGGCAGAGATTAGAAAAATAAACAAGGAAAATTGCTATAAAAATAAAAAAAGGTGTAAAAGAAAAACAAGAATAATTTCATTGCCAACTTCACGCTGTATGTAGATGAAATTAAGAATAATATTTTCATTTTTTTTATATTCTCTATAATCCCTGCATCTGGGTCGACTAATAAATAAAAAATAAACTTCAAGTGTAAAAGTGCACTTTTAATTTATTCTAATCCTTGTAATGCACGCTAACGATTTTTAATTTAAATAATATATTTAGAACCTGCTGCGATAACTAGAATGTATTGCACCATTTTGTTGTTAGACAGAGAACTCGAAGCGGGACCATCAGTTAAAGATAGAAAGAAACAAATGTAATAGATGATCAAAATGGCGGTGATCAACCTTCTGAAATAACAAAGAAAAATTTGTATTTTGTTGAAAGTCCTAAAACACAATTGAATGAATCTGTTTTTTGAAATAACATATCTAAAGGCACTTATTTATAATGGGTTTGATTATAGGTCTCTTGTTGTGTCTTTCTGCAATTATGCCATGACTTTCTTTTGATTTAGTCCAGAAGTGTGTTGTTCTTTTGTTTTAAAAGCTCAGAATCCTATCTGCGATCTTAGGAAAGTTTTTAAGATTAGCAGCAAAAAGTTTTGACATTTCCTTACAATGATAATCTAATGATTGTCTCGAATTTGATGGAATTTTAGTTCGAGATAATTTAAAGTCAAATAGATCCTAAAACCTTATAACTTTACAGTTCGGTTGATGCTGTAAACATTGATTATTCTAAGTTTAGTATTGTTAGATTCAGAATAACTTGCATCTCAAGTAGCAAATTGTAATGGATGAAATGTCACTTTTCAAGTGCGAACGTTGTTGTATGACACCAACGCATATACAGGGCAGGTTTTCTTCAGAGCAGGCGGGGTCATTTGTCCTGGACCAACATTTGATTGTGCCCCCGCACAACTTAAAAAGGTGAACTAAACACGTATGAAAAACTAATATCAGTATATGAAAAAAAAAGAAGATCTAAAAATCATTTCATCTTTTGGAGGTTTTGAGCAATGAAGTCCAAATTGTCAAAATATTAACAGCGAAATCTGTATCATCCTGTTTATCTAAAACCAAAAAAAAAAAAAACAACGTACATCATCTATGTAAATCGTGATCAATTGCAATGAAAAACAAAATTAAGAATAAAACTAATTTTGAGAAAGATGTTATGGGACAATACCTTTAAAGCTTTGCTATTAATACAATTTGCAGTATAATTTGGTTATTTAGCAAATTTAGTATTTTACAGACCATTGTCTATTTTGAAATCTATTGAGGTGTTTTATGTCACTGGATATCTTCTTTCTGATTGAATTGTTGACCTTGAAGCAGCAACATCCGTAACGGCTACTTGATATTTCGAAAACTGAATTTGGATTTATATATCGTATTTCTCAAAAGAAAGCAAAATCCTGGATCTTTGGAAGCTGTTTAATACGGTTAATTGTAAACTAAAAAAATGATAATCGTCATATCAGTTTTCGCCTGCTAGTATTTAAAGTAGTTGTTCAAGCAGATGGTAGATGACTTAGGTTACTATTAAAATTTCAGCTTTCCCTGATAATTATTTGTTAATATATCATGAAAAGGGTGCTTTAATAACCTTCGCGTAGTAATGTTTTTGGGCCCTAAGCTGCATATTTGCGTATCCTAATTATAATAAAATTAATAGCCATTCCATATTAAGGTAACATTCATCCATTCTGGATGGCAAATGAATGTTTAATTTGCTAGTGATTTTGAATGACGAGATCTCGCAGAACCTCATTTGGATGCATTTATCTGTTTGTTTTTATAACCTCGTGTTCTGTTTTTTCGCAGTAAGTATAGAATGTCTCTTCGCTGCCCCGAAGGCAGACCTTTCAAGTGCGAATTCCCTCTGGCTTAGGGACTTTTCAAAGTCAGACCATTTCGTTTCTTCAGATTTTTTTTATTTACTTGTTTACATCTTATGACTGATTTACAAAGCATTAATTAAATTACTGAATGGTTTTTGTCTTCTGTCAGTTATTATTCTTTTCATTGTATTTGCGTGTACGTATGTGTGTCTGTGAGTTGAAATTTAAAATTGGGGAAATATTAGTAATAAACGATAATTTCATGTAACCTGAACTAACCTTGGTCTGTCCATCTGCTTGTATTAACAGCAAACGAACTCCATTAGAACGCGAGTCCCATGTTAACGACTTCCATTTCAAATCCTACAAGCATATTAAACATTCACGCTACCAGAAAAATAGAGGTTCGGAGATTTACAACATGAAATGACGTTAGTATCTAGCTTATTACTACTTCTCTGAAAGCCGTGTTTTGTTTTAGGCTCAACCCCAATTGAACATAGAAATGTTTAAATGGTGGATTTATGAAAAATAAACATAAAACATTGGAAATATGTTTCGTAAGGTATCTACATCCTAAACGGCAATTAAAGCACTGAATTATATAGTTACAGGCTTAATTCTATTTTTATTAGATCTAATTTATATGAGCTGAAAGCTTTTACGGAATTATTGACGTCATTTTTTTCTGTGAATTTGTAATTTTCATATTCATTTCCTTTTATGAAGTTGATATTGAAATTTGAATTTGTTTCAACGATAAAAAGTCATATTTTAGATTCGCTAAAACTGAATAAATATCAGTAGAAGCACAATAAATAAAAATGAAGTTTGAAATAAAAGCTGATAAACACCGGCGAAAAAGGAGAGGGAGCTGTAAGTCGTAGGAGTCGTTAACTATTCCAATATGGTCTCAGTCTGTTCTTATCTGTGTTGATAACTGACTCATAACGAAATTGAAGACCATTATCTTGGGAGGGGCCTTAGATGTCTGGGCTTCAACTACGCTTAATCATCATAACCTATTTTTTTTATTTTTACTGGTTTTTCCACGATAGAATATTGAAACGTTGTTATATTGGATATCGTGAGTCTTTCTTATCAATCATTTAAATCAAATTTGCATAAACCATCTGATCAGGAAAGAAACTGGCAGCACGAAGAACGAAGATGAAGTTTCGCATGAATAGAAAACTTTATATTTGTAAATTGATGGAGAATAATAATAATAATAACAATAATTATTATAACAGTTATAATATAGAATTATAAAAATTTTACTACCAAATTTAATTTGTTTATGTTGAGGAACCTGGCAAAATATTAAATGAAATACATATATAGTTCTTCAATTTATGTAGTGAATTCCTTTCTAGATAATCGTAATTGAAGCTAATCCACACTTTCTGTCCAACTTCATTGAAGAGAAAGATTAACGTGCAAATGAAAGTTAAAAATTATGGTAAGATTAAGATTATATACAAGGATAAGAGAAGATATCTTACAGTTTTTACTTCATGGAATATCGAAACTGTAAGGTTTAGTCTTTAGTTTACCTCATTCCTGTATATTCTCGATCTAATCTTATAATATCATTGATTTCCGTGTGGAAATTGTGTTGAATACAAATCAGTTATATACAGGTCGAATCACTCTCCAACGATAGAGCAAAAGAAAAAAAAATCCAGATGAAACGATGTGGGTTTTTTTACAGCCTCGAACTAAAAAATCCCTTAATGCAATAAAGCGAAAGTCTCTTCCCTTTGTTTTAAAGAATTTGTCACTCAGAAAATCCTCTCAATTTTGAGACACTTTTTCGTACTTTCTCTTCACACATTTTGGTCAACATCAATGTGGTTTTGATTCCAGTATCTCAGTACTTCCAAACAAACAGCAGCATTCAAGGCCTTGACTCTTTGTTTTAGTATTATATTTCTTATAATTTCTAATTTTATTAGTTCTTTCCTTTTTTTACTCCTTCTCCTTACATTACTCGTCAATTCGCTGTAGAAGTATCTGTGGATATTTTGAATTAATGCTTTAATCTTTCAAAGGGGGAAGGCAATCTTTTGTTTCCCTTCGTCAGTCAATTTAGCACAGTTTCTTGCTTCCATTTTCAAGATTGATAGTTAAGTGCAGTCTTACAAAGGTGACGATCTGAATTCGCTATTGATGACTTAAGAGCGTCGTAGCATTGTTTAGTTGAAATTTGTTTCTTCAGATTCTTCAGCTTAAAGCGCATGCGTCTCAGTCCAATCAATCAAATGATTTACTAAATTACTTACAAAATTTCATCGTGAATGTTAAATGGCGATGACGTTAATTTCATTTCAATTATTTATTTTTGGTTGAATCTGTAATTTCGTTGGCAATTGAATGACTATTAAGAATTGGGTGGATCAAAAGTATGATTGAAAGACAAGAGGAAATGTTTCTTGATTGTAATATACCAAGAAAAGTAAGTCGAAGTGTTTAGAATAAATATCGAAAGTGTTTCTGCGTGACCACTCAGATGAAATAGTTGTTGCTCAGAAACATAGCTTTATCTATCCTTGATGAGACAAATATGGAAAATGCGGAAATGTCAAGATTCGGAGAAATCTTTGACGTCGTAAAAATAAGAATTTTTTATTGAGGAAGTAATATCATTATCAAACAGGATTTAAGAAATCATAGAAATTAATGAAAGTGTTTCTGACTCATTAGGCACTCCTTTACATGGTCACTTTCAAATGATGATGTGTTCTGTTGGAATTTTGCGAAGCCTTTTGAGTTTTTTTCCCTCTCGTAATTTTAAAATGCCGTAAAATCATGAATTCAACTCAACATTGAACCGTCTCGCGAGGCGTAATGTTGGGATAATTCTTTTTTACGCTTATTAGTTTGTTGGAAAAATAAATAACCTCCTTCATTGTACAATGTACCGATAACTCAGATTTTCGTATAAAAGAGTGGAGGTGATTTGCATTTGGAAAGAAATTCCACCCCCATAACCCTCGGTGATGACGTCATGACGGTTCCAAGGTTTCTCTCTGGCCATGATAGAATTGGCCTTGAAGGTGATTCGATTGCGTGTAAAATACCAGTGACCTCAACCCAGTGATTTACGTCTCTTGATTAATCATCGACAATTATTGCTTAATGTATTAAAAAAAAATAAAAAAAATAAATCAAAGTGAAGGTTTAGTGAAGGCTTCATTTGGAATAGTTGTGAAACGATATGGAAAAGTCGTCGATTTGAAGAACTGGGAAATGCAATTCTCTGTTGACCATACGACAAATTGATAATAATAATAAAAGCTTTTCTAAAATTTCAGTTTACTTGTTATTTCCTTTTGATTTCACTTCTATCACGTGTATCAGAGTAGTTTCTCGTTCGATCTACAGAAGTTCGCGACATGCTGTCTAGAAAAAAAATGCGTTTTCTATAGGTAACTCAAATCTCAAGCAATGGATTCAGTTGAATGAGTTGTTTAAACTGCTGACCATCTAACACTTTGTAAAAAAATAATCATGGTTGTAGTTTTCGTACTTTTGAATGCATCACAATGGACAGACTTCATAAAATACAGACTAGAAAACTATTTTTCGCAAGTGAATTATGAAATCGTGACTTTCCATTGTTTACATTTGATGTCATAAATTGTTGATTTTTACATGTTCAGATTTAAGATTTAGGATTTAACTCCTGAGAGGCACTTACCGAGCAATTAAGTTGTAACATTAGCTTATAATGTTCTTTTTTTTTTAACGCACAACTGCTGTTTGTTCTGTAGGATTTTACGTTGATTGCACTGACGAAACATAAGAATATGCAATTCTAGGTTCAGGTGTCTGTGGCCTTGTATTTCCCTTACATATAAAGTTGATTGTTTCACTTCTTCAGCTCATTTGAAGAAAGGAGGACCTTAGCTCTAACAAGCGCCTTAGTTATTTTTGGAAGATTGGGAATTTTATTCCTTGGGTATGACACTTGATGAATATTGAGTATCCTAATTTTACTGTGAGTAATGTTTCTTTTATTGTTCTTTGAATGCACTCGTCTGAATCCACAGAGAGGGAACTGACACTGTACGATTTTTGGTGGTCAGAACGCTGCATCTATCGACAGCTTATTATCTGTCTTCCTTTCGGATATTGCTGCTACGAAATAGTGATAGTGGTAAAGGACTCTTCTTGTTGTATTTCTGGAACTTATCTGCATTTTTTACATTGAACTACAAGTCTTCATATAATTTGTTTCCATTGTATCATCATCTGCAAACGTTATTCCCTCTTTTGATCTATAGTCTTCAAATTAAATCAAAATAGCAATCGTATTCATGAAACACAAGTGATGTTCATTCTAAATAGAGCTGGGTCCTGGAACCTGTCATGACTTTTAAACGATGACTTGTCATGAATTTTAAACGAAGGTAAACGGTTTCCAAACAAACAGCCATCAAAATATCCCTTGTGTAATAAAACTAATAAAAGCGACCAGAATGCACTGTGAATAAAAGGATTTATAAAAATACAAAAATAGTTACAATTTCGAAAACCTGTCTTTAGACTTTCTTCATCGGACTACAATAGCTTCAGTTAATATTACTTGTGTTAATTGTGTTTTAATAACATAAGGGAATTTGAAGAAAGGGAAATTTGTCTAAAAGTTATTAGTTAAAATGCCTTACAAAATTAATCCCTTTGATATCAAATAGGACACTAAATTTCTTCGTGCTGTATTAAACACGTCAAACCCATTACTTTGGTTTATTTAGCTTCATTTTTTTTTTCAAGAATCCCGATGTGTAGTAACGCTATGTCGTGTTAATAATTGCTATTTCGTAACATTTCTATCAGATGTCCATGAGAATGAAAACGAATGTCACGTAATCTGCAATACTAATAAGTTGCTTCGCCGTTTCTTAATATTTATGACATCAAAAGCCTTCTTTCCTGTTCATTCACAGAATTCTGTGTCTGTAACAAAAATCCATTATTTTAGTAGATATTCTTCTCTAGTCTTCGTGTTTCTTTTTTTCCCCATCAGATCATTTTTTTTTTATTATTTTGTAATTTAGTGTAAGTTGAGTTTCTACATAACCTTTCATTTCTCTCCTTTTACTGTTAGAAATTAAAGAGAGGAAATTATTTTCTCAAAGACATTAAAAAAAAAATCCCAATAAATTTTATAATATTAGGAACTGAATTTTCTCTTATACTTAACCTGTACTTATTTTTTCATTTAAGCCGCCAAACAAATTTATATAAAATTTGGATTATTCTAAGATTCACATTTTTTTTTTTAACTACATCTTACATTTAATTTTAGTTTGTAGAAATTATTTTGTTTGTAGATCGTCCAAATATAATTGTGCGGATCCGGGTTTTCGTTGTTCACTCATTATTCTGGGATGTATAGAAAACTCCGTGCCAAATTTGGTAAAGATCCGTTGAGAAATGGCGACGTTGTTTCAAGAAACAAACAAACACTAGAGCTTATTACATAGATATAGAGTATATATATATATATATATATATAGATATTCACAGATTCGATCGATATTCAGCAAATGAAAAATATGAAGATAGATCGTTTATGTTAAGTGGGTATTGTAATTTACAAAGATCTTCCTTTGTATTATAGATACTTTGAAAAAAAAAGGTAAAACAGAAGTAAAACCGATATTTGTCTAAGAAAAGTAGGTTTTCAGTTCTTTCACGATTCTTATTTTTTATTCACGTAGGAAAGTTTCTAATTAGTATTTGACCAATCCTAAAATAGGAAATTTATAGCCACGGCCACAGCGAGACAAAATGGCGCTCCTGGCAACAAACTATTTCTGCTCTCTAGCATCTACTGATCATTTTCAAATATCATTATATTTTTTACTAATTTCAGTAAATATGCTATTAATGCAAGTTTTCATCAAAAAATGTGAAAATAATCGATAAGTTTTGAGAGAAAAGATAGGTATAATTTTCATCTTTATGGATGGAATACTGCGATTGATTTTCTTCATGTTAATGTCACCAGACGTTCTGCGCCCCTGGCAACCGCCCAGTTCGCCAGCCCCTAGCTACGGCCCTGCTTATGGCTAGATTTAAAGACAGAAGAGCTACTGTCAATGAAGTAACTCAAACAGAATGTAGCATTGAAATGAAGATTTACATTTGTCAGTTTAATTCCTCCCATAGAAATTTCCTCATTTCAAAACAAGGAAGAATTTAATTCAGTGTCATTATTCTCGTTCATTCAGTTTAGAACCGCCTAAACGTTCTAGATAATAGATCCTCCTCCTGTTAATACAGAGCTTCCTATGTTTTTCCTGTGATAATTACACTTATGATTAATTCACCTTGTGACAACTTCTAGTTAAATTATAAACCAGCCATTGTTTGTGAAGGTGACATTTGCCAAAGAATCTTCATTAAGCCAAGTTGTTTCTTAAATACCCACTCTTAATTGTGATTTTTTTTTTTTTTATAGAGACTGGCTTTTGTAAACTTTCACGAGGTTCTGCTTTCTTTTTTTTTATCTTGCCCCTCCCCGTCACGTGACATGGTACGGATCCGCTTTTCTTCCTACGCTTCTCTCTCTTTAAAATTCATAAATTTAAATGATCTTTCTTCCCCCACCAGCACCTTAATCAACGCCTTTGTAAGTTCATCTTGGTCTCCTTCATTTTCTCTTGTGTAGGCAAGTCTCCAACGCCAAATACTTAAATAGTAAGTTAGGTTTTTTGTTTTTTTTTTATTCTCCCCCAATTACAGCAGAACAATAGAAGTTATCAAGAAAACTGGTGTTCTGAAAATAAAATTACCAATACAACGAATCATTTCTAATGATAATTCGTTGTAGCTTCACTGTAGAAACAAAGCCATACACCAAAGTCTTATTACCTTTCCTCAGTAAAAGTATATATATATTTTTTAAAATTTCGCTTTATTCCATTTTTTTTTTTAATTAAGGGATGTAAGGTTAATGATTTTTTTCTTCCACTGGCATAAATTTTTATTGTGTGATCACAAATTTGAAAATTTCCAAATACTCATTTTGAGGTTCCCAGGAGCAGTTGTTTTGAACTACGTCTGTGATCAGTGGAGTCAATATTTGACATTAAAGGCATGATAACTCAAACAATACTATGCAAAGTATAATTATTAAATACTATTATACCATTTTGAGTGGTTCTGAGTTTTCTATTTGAGAGAGAAATATTTTCAATGAATTCTTTTGACCATTGATGCTTTCAAGTGAAAATCTTGGTTTATTTATTCATTTAGTTTTTATTGAAATAAACAGTGAAATAATAAAAAAATGAAGAAAATTCAAACATTAATAAAAGTCAAAAAAATTTATCAACATTAAACAAAGGAAAAAAAAATGAAGGATGATTGCAAAAATTGTCCGATGTTTTGTTTTTCAGGAATGATGGTCGTTCAAAGAAAATAATTTTTTCCGGGATCTAAATATTTTAAATCATTTTTTTTTTCTTAATAAAAATACATTTTTAATTATTTTTAATTCATTCTTTCATGCGTTGCTCTGTAATATGCATATAGTAATAATATATAGTTAATTGTAATAAAATTATTGTAAGAGACTGGAATTTTAGTTAAAATGTTAGATGAAACTGTTTTATTGAGTATCGAAGCTGGTAGAAATAAAATGGCGTCTACCGTTTCTGTCTATACAAGAATTTCGATATCTTCCTTACGAACCAAATATGAAGTTGACTCTTGATCCATAGGCCTACATTTACATTCATAATAATTTTTAGTAGTTGTTAACAAGAATTTTAACTATCATCGAGGGTAAATCTGGCTGATGATTCCTAATATGGATGAAACAGCTGTTCCAGATTCCTTACGATGATGGTTCAATCGTTTATGTGCAGAGATGGGCTTTTTCTTTGCTGTTAACTTATTACCTGCTCATTAAAACTTTTGCTCACTTTTATTATAACTTTATATTAAAAAATTGAATGTTTGGGGATTAGTAGCTACGAAACTTATGATTCTTAAGCGTAATAATAGGACGGACGGGCGGACAGACAAACACTCAGAAACAATAAATGGATTTTTGAATAGGATGTTCATTTGTTATTGATTGTTGTTGAATTTGAAATGGAAATACATAAAAAAAATGTAAATAGTTTTCCCTCGAAATCTATAATCCTATTGCCTAATACTTTTCATCCTGTCGTTCGTAGTTATTCTCTTCCTTTGTTTGATTCGATTCTAACTAAATTAACATCTAGTAAATAGAGAAGTTTAGAAAATTGGTGTCAGGTAAACTTCATTGTAGTTTGTGGTAGTTTATTTGAAGTAGAGTGGTTAGATTATTTTCTGTTTGTTAGAAGGTAAGTAACCATAGAATCAGTTTTTGATTTCATTCGTTGAAATTGAAAAGCCAATAAAAAAAAAATCCTTTTTTTTTTTTCTTTTTTGTTTTTTTGTTTTGATAGAATCAAATAGTAAAGTCATTCATTTCTGCATTTTAGATTTCCTTCAACAAAAATGAAACTTTGTATTAGATAAGCACAGTTTGAAATTAGAACTAGCAGACTTTCTTAATCTTGGGAAGAATTACAGTTTTAAGATAATTTAATAATCAGCGATTTTTTTTTATTATTCCGACAAATAAAAGCATTTCTATTTTCTTTTAATGTTTTGAGTCGTAAATATTTAAGTTTTACTTAAAAGTTGTTCATTAATTCTTCAGACTGACATTGGAGTGTGCTTTATCTGATTTGGAAGCACATTTCGAAGCCTTAAAGGTGACTTTTACTCTATTTCGGCAAAACAAAACAAAAAAATCTTACAGGAAATAATGAATAAGTTAGCGGTTTTGTAACACTGCAGCCGCCATTTTGGCGACCCAAACTAATGTCTTAACTAAAGTTAATTACTAAAGATATCAGTTTTTACATAAATAGAAAAAAGAAATGCTTTTTCTTTTTAAAATCAGTTTTACAATGTTGGAAGGATTTATTTATTGTAATTAATAACAGTTATTTTAATATGTAAGTTTGGTGTTTTTACTGAAATTTTTTTTGTTATTCTATATTTTACTAGTAAAATTCACAAATTTTCAAAAAAATATATTGTTTTAATTTAAGCTTTTAAAAATAACTTTATAATCTACTTTCATCTTTGTAAATTATTATTTACTTTATTTGCTATAATTTTCAAAGAAATATTCTGTTAAGATATTGTTGTTTTGCTGCATGTTCATTCTTTCCCACTTAAGAATTAGAGCCCGTATTACGTCACTGTTCAAAAAAGCAAGAAGAAAAAGGTTTTTTTAAATAAGAATTCTGATAATAATAAATAAGTAATATCATGATTTCCATTAAACTTACTGTAAAATCAAAGGTTCAATTAAACGAGTAGAATTGAAAATATCAGCTTTTTACTGCTACCGTTTGATGGCGGATGATATAAAATAAAACTAGTTATAATTATTAGAAATGATTTGAGTCCAGTTGTAGTTGAGCAGTTACCGTTTTTTTCGTATTTTCGTATTTTCGTATTCATTTTTCGTATTTAAAAATAGCCACACCGAGATTCAGTAACAACAAAATTAAAATAAACTTCCAACTTTGCGCCAACATTTCCGCAATGCAGAAGATAAACACTGGATTACTATATAAACAAGACATAAAATTTGTTGAGTGTTTGCAGCTGCAGAGATGATATTCTTGTGCAGTAGAGTATGTCTATCAAAGTAAAGCCATTGAAGAAATCTCCATTGGTGTATTTGCTTTGAATAAAAAAGAAAAGCAACAAAAATTCATTCACTTGGATCCTAAAATGGTTGGAATCGCCAATCTTTTGAATTTCTTCAGTCAGTCTAATCACTAATTATTCAATGGAATGTTGGTTTCAGATGTCACCTTGAGGTCCTTGAAGTGAAGGAGGAGTTAACTTCTTTTCAGGTGATTTCTTTCACAATATAAAAGAGAGAAAAAATAAAAACAAGTAAAAGGCCATGCCTAATCTAGGGCTCGGACCAGTAGTTAAGACTGCTCAGCTATAACTGGACAAAACAAATGAACAAATAAATAATTTATCACTAGCTTCAATAATAAAAAATGAAAAAAAGAGAAAAATGTTTGTTCGACTCCAGTTAATGACGCCTCACTAAACGTCATGAAAAGTTCTCATTAAATGTTATTTCTGAAAAGTAAAATTTTCATTTTCATATTTGATTAAAAAAATAATCGGTTATTTCATATTTCCTTTACCAAGATTCGGAAAAGTATTACAATCACGAGATGGGGTTACATCACAATGTTGTTTGTTTTAAGAAAGCTTAGAAAAATAAAAAGTTTAGCTTCCAACAAATATGAAAGATATACAGAAACAAAATAAACAAAAGGAACTACTTTTCGTTCATTTATGTTTTCTTTTTATTTATTAAGAAATTTGACTTATTTCTTAATGAAATATTCACTACGTCCCAAGTAACAGAAGAGTATTGGATATATCTACAGACCATATTACTAGGAAAATAAGGCTATCACAATTATTATTGTTATTATTTGTTTATATGTTTAATTTTTTTTTAAAATATAAGGTGATTGAAGACGAGATGTCATTACTTCAAAATAAAATTTTAGAAGTCGCAGGAGGTCAGAAAGTGCTGGTTCTTTTGAAGAAGAAGCAACAAGAGCTTAAAGAACACTTAAATAAAAAGGAAAGACCATTGTTATGTAGCAAATACATAAAACAATTGAGAAATATAGATATGGAATTTACTCAAAATTACTGCTTTCAACATCGATGCAATTCGTGAGATATGGCGTATCAGGAATTCATTGCCATTCAAGAGAAATTTGTCCAACAAATTCATGAATCCGCCCCCTCTTCAAATAAATAGCCTCGACTTCTGTTGATTTCTGAATCACACTCGGAGATGCGAGCTGCATCGAGGCTAAAGCTGACAGTTTCCCACATTATCTGGAATATATCTTGATTTTTATTGATTTCTAATGTATTCGTTGAATGAAACTTTCATTCCTTTAAACTTCCATAGCTCCCATCCTTCAACTGTTTGGATACATCCATAAGAGAAAATATGGTACACCTCAAATCTAAAATTATCATAAAAACATACTAAAAATAAAATAAAGAAATTGATGTGCTGTTCGCAGTCAGCCTCAATGAATTTTCTGCCGGCATTTTAAAAAAAACAAAAGCGCCTAAAAATATATAAATGCATTAAAGGGAGGTGACATCTGAGAACAGCTATTTTTCACTTAATTGGCGATCATTAGCTGGAAGTAGTCACCAGGATATTTCCCTTCACCTCCGTATTGAGACTTCTTTGTTTACTGGTGACTACTCCCAGCTAATGATCGCCAATTAAGCAAGAAACAACTGTTCTGGGATGTTACCTAGTAAACACTTGGTCTCAACCTTCAATGTATTTGGATATTTGTTGAAAAAGGCTTTTTAACTTACGGTAGCCTCCAGAATGCTGGATTGAAGTTATGATATTCTCGTTTTGAAGCACTGTGTTTCTTATTAATATAAAATATTATGGTTTAGTTTGTGATATTCATTACTTTAATTACGTGCTCGGTAATTATTTACGAATATATAATTAGTAATAAAATTTGGTAAGTTAGTGAAAAAAATAACTTCTAGTGAAAAAAAGTACTTCTAAGAAATCAATTAGAAAAACAAACAAAAGAGTATAAAATAAATAATTAATGTTAATTTGAAGTCCAAGCGCAAAACTTAACTATGTACATTAGAAAAGGGATAAAGACCTCGGCATATTAATTCAGATCAAAATATTAATAACGGCGTTATCGGAAACACAAATAAGACTCATTACTGGTCTGTTACTCTATTCTGTGAAAAGTTTCCCCGATGGTTCACTGACACTTCAATGCTCTTTTGTTTAACTAGGGTCGAAGTGTATTAATATTTTTCTTTTTTCTTTTATCAATTTTCCTAAGAAAATCTCCTTAGTATTAGTTTTGTATATCTCTTTTATATACTATTAATATTTTATTTTCGTATTTAAATATTAATACAGTAATATTTAAAAGAAGCCGGACGGGCAATATACATACATACATACATATAGAGGGTGACGTATATAAAACCGGCTCCAATAGGCCGACAAAACTTTCTGCCAAAACCATTTGGGCCGGTTTTATGTGCGCCACCATATATAAATGCATGCATACATACATAAGATTTGTTTCCTAACCGAACACTTATTATAACATGGATGTTGTATTACAAATAGAAACTAACTTGCTGTCAATGTAAATCGTTAATTATAATATCCTGAAACAATTCAGAACAAAATAACATTTTTTTTCCTATTTTTTTTGTAATCAAATCATTTTAGAATCAAGTTATTTTTAATCATTTGTGGTTAAAATTCTAAAAAAAAATTCAAAAAGGTTATATAAGCCATGTTTCTAAATAAAAGCTAGAATTGTGATTATCTATTTTTTTAACCTTAAATATGAATATAAAACTGTAATTTCAGAGAATTGATTTAGTTTTCCATTTTTGATAGAAAGGATTGATAGAAAATTTAAGATCGTTTGCATTAACTTAAGATGCTATTAATAATGATATATTGATAGGAAGAAACATAGAAATCAAAACAGGAAATTTAAGATATTCACGCCCCAAGAATCATTTACAACATGGCGCAAGAAATGTTTTTTAGCATTCATCAAGTAGTGTAACCAGTATTTAATAGTTCAGATGATATAGTGGGAAGTTAACAGCATGTAATCTTTGATTTTATTGATATATTCTTTCTACTATATCCTCTGAAGCTGTGTAATGCTGTGTAGCTACAGCTGAATAGTGCTCACATGAAACTTTACAATTCTATACCTAATTACTGAGAGAAATGCGTAATTCGTATCGGTAATTTCAGGAAAATTAAAATGATCTTAAAATGTTGTTCTAAATAGGAAATAAATAAGACTGTAAATTGACGTTTGATTGTTTTTGTTAAATGAATGAAATCAAAATTACAGTCAAACTGCTACTTGAAAAAAAAAAAAAAATTAAAATAAACGACATTGAAATACTACAGAAGGTTGATAGATTAAAATGCGAATTAGTTTGTTTGGTTTTGTTTTTAAATCTTAAGTGGAACCTCAAATTTATTGAAGTTTCAGTACAAAGAAGGTTATATTTGTGAAATATAACAAACAACCTTGCGAACTGATCCCCAATGGAATAAAAAAGAAATGGGCAAAAAAAGATGGAAGGTGGCGAATGTGAGGACAGTGTCGTAATACCAGGTGTTCTTTCTTAAGTGCTAAATCCGCTGTGTCCCCCCATATTCTATCAGCTATTTCTTGTCTCTTGTAGGACGAAGAGACAACCGCCGTTCAAAGAAGTGTATCTGGACATTGTGGGTCCTTAAGGATCTAAGCGGTATTATAAAGAAAATTTATCACCTTTTTTGTTTTTTTTCCTCCTACATTATATTTCCCTGTTTTTCAATCAATTTTCATTCTCTTTTCAATCTGTTTTGTAATTTATCTATTAAAAAAAAAAAGATAAAAAATAAAAAATTATATTGGATGTTTATATATATTTTTTTCCATCGATAGACTTGTCTGTCCTTTATGTTTCGTCCCCAAGAACAATCATGTGTTGGTTATTTGTTCAAAATTCAGTGAAATTTATAATAAGTTCATTTTTAACTAAGGGCTTTCCTTGGAGGTTAAATATTCTAAAAGGAACCAAATGCAGCAGAACAACAGTATTTGTTATTTAGCTTTGTTGTATGCCATTACTGTAGTAGCAGTTGGATTCTTAGGAAAAAAAAAGTTTTCTTTACAATTTATATTTAAAATGATCTGTTCAATTTTTTTTCTGTTGATTTAGCAAGGCTATTGGTTATTTAAAAAAAAAAATCACAAGCAAGAATTGTGAAACTGAACTTATTTTAAATTTATTAAATATATTTTTAATTAAAAATTTTCATTGAATTCTCGGGAATTAATTATGTAATAAAAAGTAGAGCTAATTTTAAGTAGAAATAAGTTAAATATTTTTAAAGGTTTAAGATATTTTGTAAAACTATAAGCAGATGAATTGTGTTCTTGGTTGGCAAGTCTATCGTAAGTTTTAAATCTATCATAAAAAAAAACCAGAAAATGTCAAGACTGGATGAACCAAAATGGAAAATGGAACCAAGATAATAAAATTCATCCCCATACTTGTTGAAATACTTGGACGGATCTAAAAGTTGCCAATCGCCTCCAAGAAAGAAGATCACATGTTCGCTTCAAGTTTTGTTGTCAGCATTTGTTAGGCATTTGTTTCTGTCATTTATTTTTAACACTGATCTCTTGATCAAGAATTTCATAAAATTCAGTGAATTGGAAAACTGGAATTACAAACGATACATGGAACTTAAAAGAAAGTCGGATTATCTATAGTCAGGACTTAAGAAAAAAAGTCCAGAAAACAAATAAGCAATAATCCTTCAAGAACTGACAAGAAGACATACCCATTTACACTGCTTCAAATTATCGAGAAAACGACAGATTTGGTTGAAGAGTGGACTAAGCTTATTACAAATAATCCTCAATCTATAAACATAGGTGAGATCAAGTGTTTACTAAGTGACATCCTAGAACTGCTGATTCACGCTCTTTTCGATCATCAAATTGAATTCTTAATGAGAAGCAGAAGCTGTGGAAATAGCTTTTTTTGAAAAACAAGTATAAAGTCGTTTAGTGACTTCATATAATCAACATCGTTTACCATTAACCTGAAATCAAGACAGGTTTAAACTAATTCTAACTAACCTCGTTCTGGGAAGACGGAGGAATGGCTAAACTCGTTTCGTTGATCTGAATACCTGTGTCCAACTTTAAACCAGTAGTAACTTTAAACCAGCAGTATTTCTGAACCTCATGTTTGGATTAATCCAACATATTACTAAACTATTTTCGACATGTTTATGCTTCGTAACAGCTTAATGTATGGAGAAACGAGTTAGAAGGGATCGACTTTTTCTAAGCTCTATAAGAATTACAGAACTTAACATCTCCGATACGCCTTCGGAAACCCAAAAGGAAGAGGACAGGCTTTCTGAGGAATGTATTTTTATTAATACTTATTATTAGCTAATCTTAAGTAGTAGCTCTAGTTCGCGTAGATCTTCAGTTAGGACCAGCCATTCTCTGAAACACAAGGTCCGTTACATTGAGCCAATGATTAAGTCGAGAAAAAGGAATGTAACATTTCAGAACTAATAATTGAAACAACTGATGCACAAACTTTGCGCTCAGCCTCAAATAAATTAACTAAGTTCATCAAAAATTTAAACAAATACTAGAACTTGACGATTAAGGACCACGGACTGATTGACCATTATGTTGAAACCTTGGAATTTCATCAAATACCAAGTCTGAGCTGATGATCATGGTTAAGAGTGAAACAGTATGTATATTTATTAAGTATCACTATGATACTTTACGACAAGTCTGTTGTTGTAATAGCTAGCAGTAATTAAAAGAAGGGAGAAAAAAAACTTGAAACATCTACGATTAGAATTTTGTCTTCAATAAATAGTAATAAGAAAATCAGAAATGTAGAGTACAGCCTCGGTTATCCGAGCCCCGACTAACAGAGTTCCGGGTTAACCGAGGTAATTCCTCCCCCCCCCCAAAAAAAAAAAAAAAAAATTTTCAACGCAGACGATCAATTGGGAGTGACTCATGCGATGATAGTAGAGGCAGTGAATGTAGAGGCTGAAGAAAGTAAAAGTGACATTGAAGACATTGAAATGGAGAATGAGAAAATCAGCCACAGTGAAAGATGCAAAGCCATAGAAAAGGCCAACGAGTACCAAGAGCAACAGTCAGAGACAACTTCAGCAGACCTTCTACTGCTACGAGGATTGCGTGAAACGGTGGCCAAGAAGCGACAGAGTTCCGTTAAACAGAAAACACTTGTGAACTTCTTGAAGAAATAACTTTCTTAACTGAAACTTGTACTGTATGTCTTTTTTCCATTTTGTATTTTTATTTAATTTTTACATATATTTGTACGTCATTTTTTCATTTGATAATACAGTAGATGCCTTTTTTCACATCTTTAACCACGTTTTCATTCATTTCACCAGTATGCCTTACGTTTCCCCTCTCGATTTTTGACAGAGTGCGTGTTATCCGAGTTTTCGATTATCCGAGGTACCCTCGGTCCGCATTACCTCGGATAATCGAGGCTCTACTGTAGTTCGTTTTTTCTTTGTTTGTAAACTGTTATTTTTAAGTAAACAGCTTTTATCAATGACAGTGAAAAGACTGTAATTTATTTTAATAAAAATAATGCCTGTTCGATATCATTTCTTTGTTAATGTGATCGGCAAAGCAATATCTGTCATCGTTCTGACAAAACTCACCAGCTATAAAAAGATATATTGGTCGCTAGAAATCCAAACTTTGATGGATTTTTTTTTTAGTCTAATTTTCAGTTAATCTGTTCGTGAGTTTATATGAATGTACGAATGTACAGGACTTGAATAAAGTTCCAAATTTTGCTTTTGGTTGGTTTTAGTAGAAGGGTGACCATTTACTTTGCCAGATTTCTTTCAAATGAGCTCGTGTGAATTTTGAAAAATGCTCTCTCAATAATGCCACTATTGGTGAACTGAAATAAAAATAAATTTATTATTTTTGTATTACAAAAATATTATCTATTCGAGATGGATGGTTTCTTTTTTTATTGTTTACTTTCATTTTTATTATCAATTTAATCCAAAAGGAAAAACGAAGTTATTAAATTATTATAAACTTGTTTTATATAAGATGTTCTTTTGTCTCCGCTTTAGATTTGTTGAATACATTTTTATTTTTTGTAATTGCCAAAAAAATATGAACCTTAATAACATTTTGTAATAAAAGAATTATAATTAAGTTTTCAAGTACGAAAGTCTCTGTGTAACTGATTATTAAATAGTGTTTTTTATGGTTTTGATAACCATAAAATATTTTTTACAAAGCAGGATTTGAAAATGTTTGATAGTTTATTTCTAACTGTCTGAAGCCCTTTACGTTATTAACTTTCAGAAAAATGACTTTTCTTTTTAATTAGCTGATTTATTATTATGAACCTTTTGAATATTGCTTTCATATTCTATGTTTGGTAATCATTTCCTGTAACTGATTATGTTGTTTTTTCGTAGGATCCTGAACCGTGGTGGTCGGAATCTCCTCGTTCTTATCCAAAATGGAGGCCTGGTCGCAGCTCAAGCCGATCCGTATACCCCGGCCGAAGCTCGTCCCTGCCAAGACCCTGAACGTCCGAGTACCCCTCCCTGACTACGATACCCAAGGAAAAGACTCCCCAACAGCGGACCACAGCCCACCCCGCAGCCAACAAAAAAGGACAACTTATCCTCCCAAGTGGGACTTCTAAGGACTAATAAAATATAAGCAAAGAACTGAGACGTTGGCTGCCAGGAGGCGCTGTATATCTTACTTTGGAAAAAAAAAAAAAAAAAAAAAACAGGGAGAAGAATTTCAACACCTCGCCGTGTAATACTGTTCTATTTCTTTTTGAATAAGCTCTCCCTCTGTTGTCATGACTCTGGATCTCTAAGCCTAACATTTCCAAATATGTTATTTATTTCTGTGTAAACAAAAAAGAAGGCCTTTCCGTGAGATGTGTCTCCCACTTTTAACTGGAAGATTCTGGATTTTTCCTGGAAGCCAACTCCAGTGCGAAGATACGTGAAGGGTAGCCATGGAAGTTGAACAGTTGTGCCATCAAAAATCAGTAGCCCAATACGTTTTTCCCCAATGAAACCATTAATTTTTCATTTACAATTGACCATTTTCGTGCTCAGGATATAAAGTAATAATTCAGTTTATAGGTACTACTGGTTTTTTAGAAATTCAATAACAGTTTTTGATATTAATTTCCTACAATTCAAAGTCATCATATTTTTTGATGCTGATTCTTTGGTTTTTGAAATTAGCTGTAAATATTGAGCCAATTCTTCATTGATGTATACGAAGAATTGTTCTTCCAACAGAGTCAAATAGTTTTTTCTCCTTTTTGAGTTAGTTAGCCGCTATTTCATTGGCGGTCCAGTCATATCCACATGCCTTTTTTCTAAAAAAAAAAAAAAGAAAAATGAAAAAGCAATTGATTTTTATTAAACATTTTGGGAACCCCCTTATTTTTCAATGAATTGTATTGTGAGTATCATATCACGAAATTTAAAATTTGCCTAGCAGTCGATTATCCATATCTGCTATGGCTAAAAACATAATCAGAAAAAGAGAACATATCGAATAATAATATTCTTTTTTATTTATGAATCATATTTTCAAACATATCATTTCGGTGAGTTAAAGAAAAGAAATCTTTACTGAAAAGCAATATATCATATCTAAAAATATCATGAACCCCTTTTATCTGTCGTTTACAATAAGGTACTGAATCAAGTGAAAATGTACCTTGGATTTTACAAGCTCACTTAATGTTGCAATGGCCGCTTCGTCATTTCAGTTTTCGATGTGCTTTTGTTTTGTTTTTTTCTCTTGTCCCTTGTAGAGTTTTATCCTTAATGTTTCTTTTAGCTGTTTCCTATTGTTTTTTACTGACATATTTTTGAAATGATTAAGATAGGAAGACATAGTTACAGCAGAATAAATGGAATAATCCAAATTGCGTCACTGGATTTATCTTCCTAGGAGCGGTTAGTAATTTGTATTTACTGGTCCAGGACTTTAACCAAACTATTTATTATGTAGTTTGTCTTTTATTATTATTTGGTTGCAACTGACGAATAACTCAGAATAATTTCGATACATATTGCTGTTAAAATGGATAATTATAATAAACTCAGCAGGAATCTAATTATTGGTTAAATCTGCTTACAGTATTGCAAAGAATTTAAATAAAATACAGTAGAGTAGTAGTATTTTAGGAACTTTGCTACTTGCGAGTTACATGGAAATTATCCAGCGGTGATGTACTGCAAATAGTCACTCTGTTTTGGGGTTCGTACTTGGTAGTGGAAACCTTGACTGAATTTGATTTGATTGTATTATTAGACTATTATTTCACAGTTTTCTGTAAAACTTATTCGGAACTTGAAAAGGCCTTCTAAAAAAGATATAGGAGCATATTAATTAATTGAATAAGCTACAAATAAATACTTTTGAAGTTTTAATACAGTTCATTTAGTTTTCAGTATGCGCCAGTAATGATTCGTAAAATCGTTACGAATTTTTTCTTTATATAATGAACTATTATGCATGCGCAAGTTCAGAAATTAAACTTACTGTCTGCCAGTGAAACCATGGTCTGCTTAAGATCTATTGTCTGAATTACAGTACAAACAATCTAAAAAAAGAGGGAATAAAATCAATGAATTTCCCAATAGCAGGCGCTTGAAAGTCCTTGATAAGCTCTTGATATTATTGTAGTAAAGTCGTACGAACCCAGTAATTTTCTGTTCCGTCTTCTATGCCTTGATGTAGGCTACTTCGATTACAGCGTTATTGCTGTTACAGTAGATTCTATTAAAATATCATTTAATTAACTATTTTCGTTCATTTGTTGCAGCTTAATTCTGATTTTCGGTTCTAGGGAATTTCTCGGAAAATGTAGCTGTCTATCAGCTGATCATTTTTGCTGTCTTGTCATACTTCTGTATTTTGACACCAGGGGGACATCAGGCTGAAAACTCAACCCCAGTCAACAATGGCATTGGTGGTTTTAAATACAGATTTCATCTAAAAATCCTGCTGAGAAATGAAGTAGTTCGTTTTTAACTTGCAATTTGCATTCTTACGTCTTTGAGGGGTATCTTAGAATTTTATAAGCACGAAAATTTTTCAAACTATATGTAAAGTAGTATAAACAATTTAAAGCATCCATATACTGTGTCTTGGGCATCAAAAGTCTTTATTTTTAAGGTATACCTGAAGCGATCAGGTGCCGTAGTGATGTTCATTATCATTTTAGATTAAGCGATCATAAGTTTTAAAAAAAATAAAATAATAATTTAATAAATAAAACATTTATTTTTTATATTTAACAATAAAGTTTTACTTCTAAATTGTTGGGTTTTTGTTTTGTTTTTGTTTTTTATTTTTATGAAACTTTTTCTTTAATTACCATAACTTTCTATTTTTTTTCTTAGATTGTAGAAAAAAAAAAGTATAATCATAAGCTTTGTTTACGTGGACCATTATTAATTAAAGTCAGCTGTTACTTTTTCTACTACAGCAGAATATATTTGTATCTGGCTATTTCAGTGCTGTACCTGAAAAACAGCAATAAAATAAATAGTATTAACATTTGCAGTAATTGCTTCAGTTAAATTTAAGAGTTAACTAGTCCAAATTGCTTCCGATTTGTCTATTACTAATTTTCTGTTTTAAAACACAAAAAAGGGAGTGAAAAAAAAAAAAGACTATTTTTATTATTTCATCATCTAATATTAGAACTTGTGACTAACACAAAGATAATTCACATTAAAATCATTCTTTATAAAAGAATTTCAGAATTAAAAAAATCAAAAAATTACTTTGATACATTTTCTTAAAAATAACCCCATCTCAAGAACATATTGAAAAAAGAATAAAGACAGAATTTCCTTGTTATAAATACCAGGAAGTTTTGTTTTAATCTATTATGGAATAACGATTCCATTATATGCATTTTCCAGCATACGTCCATAATATCGATGGTACATCTTTGTTAAATTATGTTTCCAAACTCATTTTTAAGTTAATTTCTGACAAATACGTTTTGTTATCGAAAAATTTAATTTCGAATTCTTTTCTGGCGCACATTTGAAAGATTTTTATTTTAATGGAAAAAAATAAAGTTGATCCAAGTTTCTTTAATAGGCAATTAGTGAATTAAAAACTTGTTGCCAGAATTTCAGAAAAAACAAAAACAAAAAACATACAACAATTTGATTTGAATTCCTTTGACGCCATCTGGCGATAAGGAATTGTCAGATAGAAAAAAGAAATAAACAAAGAAAAATCCTATTTACATTGTAACAGCTGTTACAAGATACAAAGATCATAATATTTATTATTTTTGTATTTTTCATAATAAGGAGTAGAACATTAAAATTGTAGATCTTTTACCCATTTCGGGTAGGAAGTACAAAATGGTATCGTAATATCTCTACTAGGTGTTAGGTTTGAGTTAATTTGTCATCGATTGTTCAGCTGCTTTGTATTCCAGTGTTGTTTGTTCAACTAAACAACTCTAATAACTACTTTACACAATAAATAAACGTACATTTAAAATATTAACATATTTCTTTTTTAAGGGGGGTTAAGAACAGAGAAGTTTTTTTTTTGGTTTTTATTGCCAACTATATCTTAGAGTACCTAGAGATCCACGTTGATTCGAAGTATGGATAGTTTTTAAATTAACCAAAGGGCGATCACTGGGATATTTTTTAATGAGCTTCATCCAAGTCAAATCAGTTGTATTTAGGTTAAAGAAAGTGTTTGATCTGACTTTAAACAAATGGCTGTTACATTATTTAGTCGAAATGAGTATTTTTGTAAGACAGTTGTTAGGTATTTTGGTTTATGTCGAACTGTATCGCCCTGGTACGTTATTTTTTGAACAGATGGAATTTCTTTTGGATACTCTATGGAGACCACTCTTCAATTCACTCTAGGTTGTGTAACCATTCCATCTCTATTGTAGTAGTGACTTTATTCGAGTAGAAAGACAGAATGTAATTGCAGTAGATTGTTAGCAGTGGCTCATTTTCTTTTGATTCGTCTTTGGGTTCAGACAGAAGCCTCATATCATAAAGTTTAGAATGGATTTCTGCCGTTTTTTAATCGTATTGAACTAAAAGCACCACGATTTGTAATGCATGAATCTCTGCCTAATTTATATTTCAAGTGGATAATTCAAAATATACTTAAATAAATAAATAAATAAATAAAAATCTTGCTGCTTAATTGTTATAGTAGATTTCTGGTAAATAACATAGTGTAACCAGAGTACTTCTCCAATATTTTTGTTGACTCTTTCTCTTTGTATATAATGTAGACTTTTTCCTCCCATCTTAAAAGATATCTTTATGAATTGATACAAAGTTTAGCATTGTTTTCTCCTATCAGTTGTACTTTGTTGCTGTTTAGAGCAGGTAAGCAACCAAGAAAGTGGAACTCCATGTCGACTAAAGTGTTAACAATGTGAAACGCCCGGCAAGAAGTTCATTGAAGTGATGTGAAGTATTTTGAATGATTAGAATCTAACCGACGAACTTAAATTGGTAGATAGACAGACATTAGTTGGATATTTTATTTCGGTGTATGACTATGGCAATATGCAATGATATTTCCTATCTGATTTTAACCGTTCTTTGTGAGGTAATCTTGATTTTTTTTTAAAATCTGCCTCCTACTTACAACAGTATTATTGCATGGGGTATCTCCTTTCTTGGTTACTTAGGCTGATATTAGTTTAACTGTTATGCTTGTTCTTGTTGTTATTAGGAGTTGCAGCTGATGTTGCCTTGAAAATATTAAACTCTAAATGCTTTATTCTCATATAATGTAATATCCCATATCAAAGAGATAAGATATTGAGAAACCTATTAGCATTTATTAGTAAGTTGCAAAAAAAAAAAAAAAAAAAAAATCACAATTCAAGATCTGTAAAATTGAAGGAAATCGGTAGACCTATTATGTAAAGCCAACTTAGAGTAGAGCCCCTGTGGTTCATGGGTGTCCATGTGAAAAGCCCCTTTTAGAAAGAATACTGGAAACAATCTCAATATCCTATCTTGCACTATTTTCTGTAATTGATAAATCGTAGAGATCTGTAGTAAGCAAAGGTGTATCCTCAAGCAATGAAGTTTTACAACATTGTAAGTAGTTGCTAGAACAGTTGTCGCATGTTTTCAGCTGTTCTCATTGTCTGTTTTTAAACCATTGTTTTTTTGTTAGTTTATAGATATCTCTATTTACTTAAATTTAATATCAACGACTGTTTTTATTATTTAAAGATATGAAATTCTAGCTGTTCTCTATTTTTTTGAAGTATATTAAAAAAAAAAGACATAAATAATGGAAGACCAAAAGCCAAATATCAATGGCTGTACTTTTATAAAATTGAATTTATTTTGTGATTAGCTTTTGTTTATTATGTATAGTGTTGTTTCCATATCTTTTGATTAATATGTCTTCTAATCATATCAATTATATTAACCTTGTACGTTTGCATGTGTGTGTGTTATAGTGTGAAATTTATGTGTGAAACTGATCAATAAAATAGTAACATAGCTCTAAGCAGTGGTCGAGTGATTTATTTAGTTTATAAAGAAAAATTTCAGAAGCTTCTAAATGAAGTTGGAGCCTGCCTAATTTCCTTTCAAGGGATTACAAATGAATATTGAAACAAATTTACAGAGTTTCTTTGACCAAGCACACCGTCAGTGTTAAAAGAGAATCATAAAGAAATCTTCCATCTTCTGTCCGTAGTAAATTTTCGATAGAAAAAAAATTTTCATAGTTTGTTGTCCATAAATACTCATGTCGAGTTTCAAGAAAATCGATTCACTGAGTATTGGAGGGCGACACAGAAACAGCGATCTCATGAGCCCACTTTCGGAAAGGTGGTATCATTACTAATTATGATCTCGAGATTCATTCTAACGCTGAAAACTAACAAAATAGATGACGTATCAGTTTTCGAATATTCATATGGTAAGTCCAAAGATAGTTTACCAAAAGATTATGATACTGTAAACTTTACAATTTCCTTTCATTTCTTGTGCTAAAGGCGCTTTACAGACACTCGTCTAGTGGTAGTTTTTGACTACAATTTCTATCAAAATATACATCACTTTTCATAATACTTATCTACAAATAAAATTTAGGATAATAAATTCCGAGTAATCTTAATTATTGCGCTTTATCGGACAGATATTTTGATAATAGTTTTTTCCCTTGCTTTTTAGTTATTGGTCAGATTTTAAATTCCTGCTAATAGCCTAAAGGTACCTCCTAAGTGTTTTTTTTATTATTTTGTTCACTAGCGGAATAACATATAGGGTGTAACAGGGATGGATTCAGGACCGAACCAATCCATCCAATATAAAAACCGAAACCAATAAAAGAAGCTCAAGTAAACAGAATTGTAATATCACCTTGTTTCATAGTTACAGCTATTTTTGGGTTCCAACAAATATCTACTTGTTATTACACGAAATGCTCAGAATAATCTCCATAGGCCTGAATGCAAGTGGAAATTTACATGAGATATTAGAAGTTCCATTCGTCTCAGACACAGTAGTACTCTTGACTCATTTCAGCTGTGTCGCTACGATTCCATAATAAATTGATATAGATCTTGGAGGATCCAATTCTTAATGCTCTTTAGATAATAGATTTTTTTATTCTGATAGCTCATGGTTAAAGGTTCCACCAACCATTAGTCAGTTCGATAGTTCGTTCGCCTGTAATTCAAGAAAAATTCCTCCCCCCCCCTCCCATTTGACAGAGGGGTGAGTGGACTCCAGGGTCGTCTGGAACAGAAAAAGCCAATTTCTCGGATATCCGAGAAACGAAACTGAGTCCAAAGACAATCGATTGAGAGATAGTAGCCGAAGGATAAATGAGAACAAATTTCTTCCAAATTAACGTATTTTTAGTTCATTCTCGCATGATAACCACAGGACTACCATAGGATAAAATAGATTTGATCTATATATAGTCTAAAGTCCCTTACTATGTATTGGAGGGAGATAAGAAGAAGAAAAAAATAAGATTAGAATAAAATAACTTAAAATTACTATGTTTAGTTAAAATGTTTATTTTCTGTCCGTTTGTCAGCAACTTGAAAACTATATATCCTGGGAGGCTAAAATTTTAGACTTGGATTTAGATTACTAAAACGAGGATCCCTATTAATTTTGACAGATGCTCGACCAATAGGTAAAGAGCTTCGGGCATAAAAACATCTTGGTATTCAAAAGTCCAAGAGTTGTAAGTAAATCTTTTGTGTTTTCGAGTAATATTTTTGAATTCCAAATTTCTTCAGATTTTGGTTCACGGATAAGGAAAAATGCAAAGGAGATGAGGTCCAATCTTCAGGGAACGTGGAAGGAAGAAAGAAGATCCATGCCTTACATGGGAATTGAGCCACTGTCCATAAATCTCTCAGTTGAGATGTGCCTCTGTTGCATACGATGAGATTAGCTTCTTCATTACGTCCACTTTACTATATAAATGTGAAATCTCTTATAATTATTTTTGTTTAATTGTTTCAATAACTTTTCAGTATTTAATGTAATATTAAGTATTTGTATTTTTATTTGTATTCTTATCCTGCATATTGGTTTTATCTTTAAAAAATAAAATCATGAAAGTTAGAAGTTATATATAGCTGAATAGAAACTGTATAAAGTACCGTAATTACAGAATTTTATATAGTATGTTATGCCCTATAAGATAATGTTGGAATCATTTATAGTTAAAAGGTAACTTTATTCTTAGATTAAAAAACTTCTTCGTCTTTGAGTTTACAGATAAGACGGCTTGTAATTTAATATGTCTGAAAATCTCACAGGATATACAAGGAAACAAAAACAAAAACAGTTATCGATTAAGCGAAACACACTCTTATTTGGTTTCCTCCTTCATTACGACCTCGAAGGAACTACATTATGACGTCGAAAAGGTTATTTCTTCGTTTATTGGTTTATCGCTCACTGGTCGCCATAAGAAGACTCCACAAGAAAAGCAAGATTTGATTATTATTTTTTTTTTTATTTTCAGAGTTATCTGGAAGATAACATTGTTTTTGTTTCCTATGTTTAGTATTTATTTATTTATCTATTTTTATTATTATTATTTTGATGAAGTATTTTGGAAAACAATGAAAAAACTCTTTTCCTATCTATGTAGTTAAAATTATCATGATTTAAGTTTCAATAAGGTATTTCCTCTACATCGTATCGATGGAAACGAGAATGGACGAACACCCAACCTCTTCATTGAGGGTATGGTATGTTGTAGTGATCTTCTGGCGTCGATAACCAAAAAAGGAGTTAATTTCCAGAGAATACTCGAAAAGACTTAAGCGCATTGCGCATGGATCCGGACGGCGGATCTAAAAATCGGACGTATTCTATTTCACTTAAGGGGGTTTCCTTAAGACGAACATTCATTTCGGAGAATTCATTGTATTTCAAACAACGGCTTCTGTGTCTTTGTACTTTTCTTCTTAAAATCAAAGTAGCGTTTAGGTTTCCTTAAGACGAATATTCAATTCGGAGAATTAAAATAAATGAAAATAAAATTAAAATAAAATGAATGTTCACTTAAGGAAACCCTTAAGTGAAATAGAATACGTCCGATTTTCGGATCCATGTGCAGGGCTTTATCTCAAACAATTCGCCTTTCTTCGAATCTCACGGGAACATCCATACCTTTCCACATTCGAATGTAGATCCTGAGAAGTACTGTCGAATTATCTAAATACAATATATATACAACTCATTCGAATGTATTCAATCGGTATACTAGATGATGCACGATAACAGTCTTGAATACATACAATACCTAACTGTATGGGCCACAGTAGATTATTAACACAAATAAATGGTTGTAACCAAGGAATGCCTGAGAAATAAGACTTCATTGTTGCTTTTATATCATTGGAATTGGTTGAGGCAGTGAATGATCTTGAATACTGGACACCAACATTTACAGATAGTATCTAAATTTTTTATTTGAACATTTTTTCCAACATTGATATGTTGATATGGTTAATATTAATTGGATTTAGAAGTTAGGTAGATATTTGCAGAGTTATTTTCAAAATATTAAAATTTAAATATCCTATTTCGCAGTATTGTAATTTACAAATTGTTGTTTTCACGGCTTAAAAAGCAACGAAAAGTAAAACACACACAAAACATTAAGAAAATATTCAAGTTCATTCAAACTATTTTTTTTTAATTGAAATGCTACGGTAATTACTTTTGTTTTATCTTTATATGTTTCGTTTACAACATTTGCTTTTATGATATAATTCCTACACTAGTTCAGTAGTCTAATAAAAATGGTTCATTGTGACAGAAGTAGCTACGAGTGTATTAAAATAATCCACTTTAGAATGTTAGTTCAAAACAGAACATTGCTGTTACTAAATGGGAACAACGACGCTTCGATAACATAAAGACTTCTATCCACACCGTGGGTTCATTTTTAAACATCGATCCATAGACGGAAACTTTGAAATGGTCTTGCATTTCAGAATGACTGCGCTTCAAGCTGTTCCAAGAATACGTGGAAACCTGAATGTTTTGCTTGCGATGTAATGATGTCTGCTTCCATAAAAAAAGAAATGGGAGCAGCAGGTAAATTTAAGTAATCCCAAGGTTCAGATCAAGTTCAAAATTCAAAATTTTATCTTCAGAATCGAAGAGATAGGAAAAGTAAATGACACGAAAGCATTTTATTATATGATTTAACAATATCATCTGTAGAGGATTCTTCACACTAATCCTAACTTCACTGTTGTTAGTTTTGGTAATCCTTTAATCTGTTGAGTTTTTCTATTTTTATGTGCTATTTTTAAAGTGAATAGAAGGATTGTACGTATTCAATCCATTTTTAATTTCACAGGATTTATAACATTGTTGAAATCCTGAAAAATCTGAGATTTATTTCTTTGTAGTAAATTTGCTAATTGTCGGCGATTTAATTGTCTGTACATCTGTTATTTACTCTTATTACAGTTTTACTCTCAATGGACTGATGTTCATGACACTTTTGCGAAATTCGACCACCATATCCTAAAATTTCATTGTACTTGGATGAAAATTCATGCCCATAAGTTTATTTTTTGCTGAATACTTTCACAGCTAATGATGCGTAGAACGTTTCTCCATCCAGCGACTGCTTATAGGCAACTTTTACTTCCTCTGTGAGCCCATTGATAGCTACAGCATAAAGTCCATTTAACTAATAAAGCATATTATTAATTAACAACGAAAAGCTATCGCTCCTAATAAATGCTTCATTTTATCCTCTGTATTCTGCTTGTTTATTAGTTTCATAGTTGAAGTGTTTGAATTTTTAAAAATTCAAAAAATAATTTTTGTATTATAAAAAATCTAGACAAAAACACACACATTTATGTATACATATATATATTTCCTGACTTGCTATTGTCAAGTAATATTCAGTTCTTCTAATTCTTTGAAATTTATTGTTTAAAATAGTATAAATTCTGATTTCAACCTTATTCCTTTTAAATACTGTAGTTCGCGTCAGTTTAACGTGATATCACTTGTAAATTAGAAATTTGGTCACTTACGCATCGGAAAAAGTTGTCCTTAAAAGTACATTTAAAAATAGTCTTAAAATGGCGAATTTCAGAATTTAGTTATTAATATTATGAAATCACTAATAACTTAATATCTTGAATTGAATATTATGTTTATAGTAAGATTATCTGACATTAATTCAATACAACAATTATAATGATTTTATATCCAGTTTTCAATATTGCAATGCTGTTATGATAAGTTGGCGCGAACTGTACATTACTTATATTTGTCAGAAAATATTAAATGAAGATTTTTCTCCTCTTGCCCTTTTAATGATTTCTTTTTTCTTTCTTTCTCCCTTGTCTTCCATTCGATGCATTGTTTACTTTTGTAGGAGGATCCTTCCCTTCCGTCGTTCTATGACGACACTCTGTTGCCAAATGGTTTGAACTCATCACTTGAGACTCCCATCTTAAACGACGACCTTCCCCCCGAACACAGCGGAGTGGTTCGAATGCAAGATGGTCTTCTCACTTTGGACTTAGGGCCATCATCTGCAGAGGAGCCATTGGAGGACCCTGCGCTAGATGATTTTAGGGCTTCCAAAAAGAGAATGGTACAGTTTCAAGTAAGTCTTCAGTCTTCTATGAGGAAATAATAGATTAGGACAGAAGATTCAATGGAAGGCATTCATTGCCTTTTATTTCTTGATTCTTTAATTTTTCTTAGTGTTAATTCGATTAAATTTTTTTTTTTTTTTTTTAGTTGTTGGATTTTATTATGATGTTTTTGTAGTGTCAACTATAATACACAAATAATGATATGCCAAATAAAAATGTTGAAAAACTTCAAAGAAATAACAACACACAATGATGATTATTTCTTTTATGGTATATAATATTCTGGAAAAAATATAATAGTGAATCACTTAAACATTATTCAGTAATCTTTTTAAAGAATTATATTAGATGGAAAGGGGTCTTATTCAATAAGGCTAAACCATTGAGTCCTACTGTAGTAAAAAGGTAAATACTCATATCAGCAGATAGAAAATTATATACCTCGTTCCCTGTTTGTCTACAGCAGCCGGATAGGATTCCAGGCAATGATCGGGATTCTTTCTTGGCTACTTATCGAATAGATAAAATGTTTGATATGAGGCCGAAAATAGGATGATTTCACATTTGTTTTCTTTGTGCTAAAAACTCTCGAAGCATCATGAAGGAAGAGTCCAATTTGAATGAAATTACATACGTCAAGAAATGTCTCCATCACCCTATTGTTTGATGCAAATATCCATCTTCTGTTAAGAGCCTCAGAATCTTACAGACGTATCACATTAGCTTACCATCAGTAATGCCTTAACAATGTGCTCGAATACCTTAGGAACAATTACAGGAAACACATTAAAAGGGTGAGACCGTGTTCACAAGTAACATCCCAAATTAGAGAGATGCCTCATCTTGGGTCTGCAAGAAGCCGGTTGGTCATATAGACAATTTGTTCGCCATCCGAATGGTAGTAATGCTTCTGTGAGAAGGTGCTGGAATCGATGGTTGCACGAGGGCGCTTATTCATATCAACAAGGCTCTGGTCGGCCCAACAGTACCACTGCTAGAGACAATCAGTTTATTGTGAAGTAAGCCCTAACTATTCCGACAGATTAACTCTCCACCATCCAAAGATGTAGCATCCTGTATAAAGCAAACGTGTCATTGACGAATTTAAGATGCTGAACTTTATTCCTGTCGCTCCTTTGGAGGTTTGCCTTTAACAGCGAAGCACAGGAGGCACCGTTTAGAGTGGTGATGTGACCTAGAGACATGCTGTGCTTCCACAGGATCTCGTATTCGTAGTGTTAAGTTCTATTCCTGATATGTAGCAGATGATCATCGCATATGATCATGGAGGAGAACTGGCAATAGTGTTGAGAGGCATTTTAGCCTTACAACTAATGTAATGATATTGGAAGCCATTTCTTATGATAACACAATGCCTCTCATAATGATTCGAGGAAATTTCAATGCATAGCGATACGTGCAGGAGATCCTACAACCCTTTTTCCCTTTGTGCCACATCTGCCAGGAGCAATTTTCCAACAGGATAATACACGTCCACACACCCTCAGCAGTACATCCAAGCAATTCAAGCCCTTCCTTGGTCAGCCAGATCACCAGAGATTTTCCCCATTGAGTATGTTTAGGATATGCTAGGATATCAACTGCTTCCGTCATCAAACATCCTGCTTTTGGAGGAGCAGATGCAGCAAGCTTGGCATGATCTACCACAAGACAACATCAGGACTTTATTTCACTCTACGCTACTCCGCACATCAGCGTATGTAGAAGCCAGAGGCGGCTCACCACAATAATAATGTAAGAACGACTCTGTTATTGTTCAATGAAAAGTTGTTTTTTCATTGTGATATTTGAATCAATTCCAATTCTCTTCATCCAAATGGTACTTACAAACTTTCAGTCAAATTGGACGATTCCTTCATTTCGATTTGTGTGTGTGTGTGTGTGTGTGTGTGTGTGTGTGTCACAGAGTGCATTTATTAAAATAAATTAACGTGTATTGAGAAAATGAAAATGAAGCCAACACACAATGACTAAGAATAAAATAACATTTAAAAATAACCTTTAAAGTTTTCAATATGTCCAGCAGATCTTTTACAAGTCTAAACTTGTGTGTTGGCCTCTTTTTCATTTCCTCAGAGTGTATTTATAGAAATGAAAGTTTATCTTTGCCTCCGTTTTGTTCGAATAAAAAAACAAAAAGTAACTTGCAAAAAAATTACAATCTTTTATTTTATGAAACAAAATTCTAATTTTATACTTTGTTTTATATGGTTAATATTATAATATACAACATAGATAGACTCTTTTTTTAGGGTTGTAATCTGTTTTTTCTGTCCGTGCCCCAATAAAATATAGCATCTAGAAACTGGGCCTTTTTCCTCCTTAGGGAATTACGTTTATTAGCTGAAAAAGTAAAATTGTTACTGGACTGAAATACCTCGTAAAAGAAGTCATTCCTCATATAAGAAGGACTCAACCGCATTGTTCCTTATTCTTTCTAAAATGCGAATTTATCATATAGTTATCCTTTAAGAAGAGTTAATGTGTTATTGTTATGTTTTAGCCTCCTCAAGAAGCGTCTGTTTGTATTCGAGATGGTCAAGGTAACATCTTGGTGACGATGAAGAAGAATAAACCCTTTCTGGGAATTGCTATTGAAGGGGGAGCAGACACTCAGCAACCACTGCCACGAATCATTAACATTCACGTAAGAACAAGCTAAGTTCAATTCATTTTATTATAAGAAACAAGTATTGCTATCACAAAACTCTCTTCACCAAACCGTTTGCGCGATCTCAAATGATTAGTGGTAATATTGAGAAACATGAGTTACCCTGGGATGCTTAAACAGGTTTGAAGAAAAATTCGAAATTGTAATGAACAGATGTTTAGTAAGATTATTTTTCCAAGTGAAGAAATATTTGTGATAGAAATCCAGGTCTAAAACTTGACATAAGCTTATCACTTAATCATTGCGAAATTTTACAAAGTGTTAATACTTTCATTAAAATGTACACTCATGTTTGTGAGAATTGCAACACCATGAAGGAACCATCAGAATGGAAGGAAATTTATTGTATACATTACTAATAGTGATACAAACAAACGATTAAAGTTTCAGAGTAATGCAACAACAGTACTTGCAAAAAATCAATATGGTGTAAAGCCTCCACGAGCTGCAATAAGAGCTGCTATATGTCGTGACATCGAATCAAACAGGCGTTGGATGTGTTCCAGGGGTATCGCTTGCCAGTCTACTTCTATCCGAGTCCACAGTTCATGGGTATTTGATGCTGGATGACAATGACGGGATAGTTGCCGAGTGACCATATTGAATAGGTGACATATCGGGCGAGCATGCAGGCCAGGGAAGAAGGGTATCTGCCTTGCTTCGAAGACGGCCGGGACATTTCTGGCAACATGTGGTCGGGTGTTGTCTTGTTGAAATATGGCTCCAGGAGTGTGCTGAAGGAAGGCTACGACTTCAGCCTCCACAACTTCTCTGATGTAGCGTTTGCTGTTGAGAGCGCCCACAATTCGTAGCAGCCGAGATCGCCTTTGATACCCAATTGCTCCCCAAACCATCAAGCCTGTCATTCGTGCATTATGACGCTGGACAGTGCAGTCTGGAAGATGGCGCTCATCTTGATATCGTCTAATGCGTTTGCGGTCATCATTGTAATCCAAGTTGAAGCGGGACTCGTCAGAAAGCACGACATGGTGCCAATCTGCACGCCAATGGTGTGTTCTTGAGCCCATTGTAGCCTGAGGCGTCGATGTTCAGGCACAAGCGAATCCTCCACAAAGGAATGCATGCAAGTAGTCCTCTGCTCAGCAGACGCCGCCGAACCGTGGTACAAGACAATGTCAGACCAGTTGCAGTGTGCCAATGTTGTACTAACATTCGAGAAGAATCAGTTCGTCACTGCCATGCGGATGAGATATTTATCATGACGTGGTGTCTCACATTTGATGGTCCACTTCCTGATTTTCGACTCGTCCTGTTCTCGTCGGGCCACTGCTTCCACACTCGCATAGCTGTCGTGGCATTATACTCCGTACGAGCAGCAATTTCGTGGTATAAAAATCCTCCATCACACAAGCCGATCAGTCGGCCCCGTTCAAACTCCGTAGCTTGCTTATAAGGCGCCCTTTGACGTCGAAGAGGCATATTGACTGCAGTAGACACGTGTACAGCTCACTTACGATGAAAAACTACTTGTCTGGATCAACAACAGTCCTCTACTTGTACGCTCAGAGGGCGATGGTTAGTCTAGGCTTGCGCAATCATTCCCAAATTTTAATCATTTGCGTATCATACCCTGCTTTACATTTCCTATAAGTTTCACTTCATTTGCATGTGTCCTTTATTTTTCACAAACATAAGTGTATTTAGCAAACGACGTAGAATCTTTTTTCTTAAGCCTTAGAACATGTCTTTCAACTTTCAGCACCAGGAGATAATAGATCTACCTCTGCAACAATGTCAATGCGATCGATTACGCGGTCTCAATTTACACCGATTCGAGATGGAAGAACGAACGCTGGTGCTAAGCTATTCATAATTCATCAGATATTCAGCATCACAACTTTCAAATCTGATGGAAATCCATCTTAAAATGTTTGGAATTTTCTTAATAAAAAACAACCGTGGATAGTTATCGTATTATTTTCGAATGTCTGTATAGTTAAGATAACAAAATAATAGTTCCCAAACATAGTGAAAATCTCAAGTTGTTTGTAAACTCAGTTTTTCTGTGTAATTAATTGATTACACGGGTCTGCAAATTAAACTCCTTAAAAGTTGTTTTAAATTTTGAAAGATTATTTTTATTACTATTCATTTTAGCACAATTAAAAAATAGTTTCAAACGTTCCTATCACGTCATACAGTATTTCGTTGCAAAAGGCAACAATTTTTTGTAAAGAAAAAAATCATAAATTGAGTATATATACAGGGTATCTACATGAAACCGCACCTATTTTGGAGGAGCATTACAAAAAAGTACACCAGATAGAATAATGAAGTCTGCGCCAATGGAAAAAACAACTCAAAGGATTTATTGAAAAAATCAGTATACCTCTATATGTACTCCTTTGTTGGACGAAGAACGTTGAGCCTACAATCAATTTCTAACTACATCCTCTCCAGCATGTCATCTGTGAGTGCTGCAATTGCATTTGTGATTCGTGAGCAGAGCCTGAAGGATCGTCTGGTACGTAGCCCCATAAGAAGAAGTCCAGTAGAGCTACGTCTGGGAATCTTAGAGGCCATGAGATGGAACCTCCGTGGCCATGTGTCCAGGTACTCTCGAACTTCTCTCTTCGAATGCGGAGATGCACCATCCTGCTTTAACCAGACATGGTGTTGCAGGTGTTCCAGCTGCGGGGGTTACAAAATGTTGCAGGATATCCAGATAAGTTGAGCCTGTTACCGTTTGTTCCGCGAAAAAGAAAGGCCCAGTTTTTCGATCTACCATGAGTTCGCATCACACATTACCTTTTGAACTGTCTCTGATGGGCTCATGAACAGCATGTGGGGTTTCAGAATCCCAAAATCTGACATTTTGATGATTGACCTAACCTGACAAGTGGAAAGTCGTGCGTTTCAAAAGATATGTTTCGCAGGTAGTCCGGGTCGTCCTCTATCACAGCTAACATTTCTGTAGCAAACGCAAATCGCCTTAGCAAATCATCTGGCTGCACTAACTGTAATTTGTAGGCGTACAGAATCAGTCGCTTGTGTAACACTTTGTGGACCATCGAACTTGGAATTGCAGCGCTCTGGATGCTCGTCCGATAGACTTACATGGGCTGAAAAGCTTCCCTGATTTTCTCGACACTGTTGTCATTCAATGCCTGCTTTCCATTTTCTTTTCGTCTTGCACATTGCTCGTCTCTAAAAATTCGTTATAGCAGTCCTTGATAGTTCTTGTCAGGAGGATCTGTTCCCTATGTCCGTCGGAACAAACGTTGGACTGTCACAACCGATTCATGGTTATCAAACCACAACACAATTTGCTCTTTATGTTGATCGGACGCCATTTTTACTTGTGCGACTGCAGCGTCTCAGCCGATTAACTAATCAAGGCGCAGACTTTTTTCCACTGGCGCAGACTTCATTATCCTGTTTAGTGTAATTTTTTTGTAAAGCTCCTCCAAAATAGATGAGATTTCATGTGGACACCCTGTATATAAAGGAGGACGTTTGTTGTTTGTTTGTTCGCTATACACTCCCTTTGACCAACCTGAACCAAACTTTGCTGAATTACTCTTTAGGTCCCTGCGGAAATAACAGGCTACAATTGAAACCTGACACATATCCCCCTCCCCCTAATGTAATACCCTTCACACTTTTGTATAATTTTCAATTAAAAGGTATGGTTACCGGGTTCAAATCCGCTTGGTGGCAATATTTTTTTTTTTTTTTGTATTTCCTTTTTTTTTATTTTTTTCTGTTTTTCTTTTTTTTAATTTTTATTTGCTTATTTTATTATTTTTTTTTTCCCTGTTTTTACTTTATTTTTTTTCCTCCCAACCCGATAAAACTGGATTCTCCTCTTACAACCACCTGGTAAAAGTGTGAAGGGGATTAAATTAAAGGGATGGGGAGATGTGTCCTGGTTTCAATTGTAGACTGCTTATTTCCGCAGGTTCCTACAGAGTAATTCTGCAAAGTTTGGTCCATATCGGTCCAAGACAGTATTTTTTTTTTTTATTTCTTTTTTTCTGTTTTTTTACAGGAAAATTAAAAACAAAAATCATTCAAACAAAATTATTTTGTGCTAACTATTTTGTTTTATGGTTGCTAAATGATAAAAATAAAATAATAACTATAAAATCATTAATATTTTGAACGTATTATTACTTATGGAAACTGTTATAATGACAACAACTGACAATAACTGTTATAATGACAACCTTTTCGTGCAAAGAGTTTCTCATTACGGTTTCCATAAGTAATAATACCTTCAAAAAGAAGAGGAAATAGATAAATTAATGAATACTGCTAATGTTATATATAAGCTAAAATGTAGAACATGTAATGGGGTCTATTTTGGTAATACAGAAAGAAAATTGAAGGAGCGAGTGAATGAACACGTATCTGCTTTCCGCAATAACCACCCGAATGTTTCTGATTGGGCCTATCACTACATAAAATTAAATCATAACCCTGATCCGATAGTTGAGGTAATGTATAGAAATGTTTATGACAGAGACACTAGGTTCATCCTTGAGGCATGTGTTATAAACACTTTTAAGTGTTTTAACAAATATAAAGGAGTAGAAATTAGCCAAACACTATTAGATAAATTTAAAAACAATTGTAAAAATTTGAAAAAATTCCAATAATTTCAGTAATAATTTGTAAACAAAATCCTTTGTAATAATTTGTAAGAACAAAATCCTTTGTAATAATAATATGGAAGATTGAAATGTTATTAATATTATTACCTGACTCATTATTGTAATAATATAGAAGATTGACATGTTATTAATATTATTACCAGACTCATTATTGTAATAATATGGAAGATTGCAATGTTATTAACATTATTGTAATAATATAGAAGTTTAAAATGTTTGAAATGATGTTAATTGTATATATTATTACCAGATTCGTTACTGTATCTTACGAAAAGTTTTTCCATATTTTAAGCCTGATGAAGCGGTTAAAAGACAATAAACCGCGAAATATTGCGAAAAAAAAAAAGAAGATGTGTTTTGTATCATTAATAATAATTCATTGCATATTGAATTTGAATATTAGAGAATACCTTCAAATATTTCTGATTTTGTCGGTATTATTTTATTTTTGTCATTTAACAACCATAAAACAAAATAGTTTAGCAAAAAATAATTTTATGACTGAATGATTCTGTCTTTTTATTTTTTTACAGTTTTTTTTTTTTTTTTTAAATTTATATTCTGGGTATTTTTACTTCCTCCCCCCTCGAGATCGTTTCATATGATCCGAGGTTGTTGGCGATGTTGTCTCTACCCTTTATGTCATCAAGATTGGACTCGCCTGCGTCATACTTCCCCCTCTTTTTCTAGAACGCATCCGATTCACCATAAAACAAAATAGTTTGGCATAAAATAATTTTATGTCAGAATGATCTTGTTTCTTTTTTTACAGTTTTCTTAATCTTAGAGGATTCTTAATTCCCTAGTTATTTTGTCAAAATCTAAAACATACTAATTCGACTAATTTAGTAATTTTCGATTTTTGCATCCGAAGGGGTGTAAACGGGGGGGGGGGTAACTTTGTTGAAGGGTACTTTACGGGGTTTTCAAGTTACAAAATAAGAAGATAACATTACTTTGTAATCATTACGTGAATTTGTTCAAAAAAACTGGGTAACATCAGGACAGCTCTTTTTGTGTAACTCTTCTAGTTGAGTATATTTTACGTGTTAACAATAACATTTTTTAATCATGCAGTTTTTTTGATAAATCTGTATTTGATATCAACACAAAACAACAGTATTTATTCACTTGCTTATTTTAACTGTCACTGGATTTTATCGCTTTGTTTTTATTTTGTTTTGTTTGTTTTTTTCTTGTAAGAAATCGGCTTTTGGAAAAAAGACCTAAAGTGATAGAGAAAAACGAGTTACATTTTTCAGTAAGAGCTCAAAAGTCTTTAAAATGTCCCTAATAGTAATGAAAACAATTTTTCCATTATATATTTGTGTTCTTTATAATGACCACTACACATTATAAGAGACTCTTATATTGGTCTTCAGTTGTACGAAAGCACAAGAGAGCGGTTGATTCATAATATTTATCTACTTTTAATATTTCAGCTTTACAAGATAAATAGTTTTTGATTTATCGCGATTCCTGAAATTAAAACCACGGTATCTTTGTGGGGTTCTTATAACCAAAACCAGTAAAAATCTTTCTTTTAGTAGCTGAAACCTATCTTTACGATTGCCTGGATTACACTGAGTGGTCACTTCATTAGAAACACCATACTAATAACGAATTGGTCCTCTAGCTTTTCATCACAGCTATAATTTTTCTAGGCATATATTCTACAAGGTGCTGGAACCGTTCCGCAAGAATATTGGCCCATGCTGACAAAAGAGCAGCCCTTAGTTGGTTCACATTGAATGGTGGCGTTTCTAGGCTTTGAATGGATCTTTCTACCTCACCCAACAAACGTTGGATGGGGTTGAGATCATGTGACTGAGCCGGCCAATGAAGCAAGTGGAAATTAGTCATGTTCACTGATCCAATCGGAGACCAATCGAGCATGGTGGCAGCAGTGGCGGATTTAGCACTTGAGAGGCCCTAGGCGCAATTCAATTTTTAGGCCCCCTCTAAATATTTTCATTACCCCGGGCCTTTGGGAGCCCGGGGCAGGAGTTCCATTATTCAACAACCAAAAAAAAAAGGAAATACTCGATAGGGCCCCTAGGCTGACTGGTGGGGCCCCCTAGGCTTGCTTTTACAACCAAAAAAAAAAAGAGCTAAATTTTGAGGCCCCTTGATTTATGAGGCCCGTGGCGCGCGCCTCCTGCGCCTATGCGGAAATCCGCCACTGGGTGGCAGGGTGCATTGTCCTGTTGAAGTGGCCATCTGAGTCGGTGAACACTGTAAACATAAACGGATGCACCTGGTTGAGGTAGCGTGTGGCATTAAGAGATGTTTCCAGGGGTATTAGGGACCAAGTGTGTCTCAGGAGAACATTCCCCAGACCATTCTTCCACCGCCACCCGCCTGTAGGGTTGACCCTTGGCAAGATTGGTCCAGGGATCCGTGCTGCCCCCGCCATATTCTCAACCTGCCATTCGCGTGGTGAAGAAGGAATCGACAATTGTCGGACAAGCGATCTTTTTCCACTCGCGATGCTCCTGGGCCCACAGCAGGCGACGTTTCCTGTTTTTCTGTAATAGCTAAGACCCCCCTTGTTGATCTCCTGCTGTTAAAACCAGGGACAAAGTCCGTCGTGTTGTGCGTTTGGATAATCGTTTTGGTGCGTTGTACTCAGCCTCAATCTGTCGTGTTGTTGTTCTTCTGTTGCCGCAGACGATTCGTGCCAGTCGCCTGTTACCTCTTTCATCCGCAAGCCTTTTCCGTCCACAGTTGAGCTTATTGCTTGAAGTTTTATGGCCCAACTGCCACTCTCTGAACACCTGCGAAACTGTAGCACGAGAAAAGCCAAGGATCGTAACAGTTTCCGAAATACCGCAACCGGCTCTTCTTGCCCCCACAATCATGCCTCATTCGAAGTCGTTTAAATCTTCTGTCTTACCCATGTTTCGGCGAACTGTACTAATACCCAGTTCTCTTGATACCGAACATGCCTTCTATACGCTACTGGTTGCTGTTACCGGACCCGTCCAAGTTAGAGTGAGGGGCATCTCTAATAAAGTGGCTATTCAGTGTAGTTTTTTAATTTATCTTAATTACAGACGGGTCGGTCCAGTAAACTCTGTTTCAACTTAATTGAATTTAAACATTTTTTTGTTCTAATTCTTTTTTCTCTCCGTTCAGGACATTGCTTACGTTAGATCCAACCTACGACAACCTCGGTAACAAGCAAGTTTAAAAACGAAAAATAACAATCTCCTGAATGTTAAAAACGCTTTGTTTGCATTTCAGCGTTCAGGGGCTGCCTTTGAAGCTGGTGGGATCCAAGTGGGACACGTCATTGTAGCCGTGAATGGCCACAGCCTGGAGGGCATGGATCATCAGGCAGCGGCCAGTCTAATTGCATCATCCTACGCCGATAACAGTCGAAGCGAAATCGAATTTCTTGTCAAAGAAGCCAAGTGGTCTCCTTACAGAGATGCTTTGAAATCGACAGCCATGTTCATGATGGAAGACTGAAGTAAGTCAATCGATTTCATGAAATAATCAGTAGAAATTGTATTTTACCATAAGTCAAATAATTCACACACCAGCTGTAAATTAGTTCTAATAAGGTTCTTATAGAGTTGAATCTCTTTCTGGATTCTTATTACGATTATTGACGTTTGTAATTGCTTATTGTATTTGCTTTGATGATCTCATTTTTTATTTATAATTTTTTAAGTTAATACATGTTAATTCATAATGAATTTGCAGGATATACAATTTATTTAAATAAATTACAAAGAAAGATTAAAGGTATAGATAAAGAATTTCAAACAATATGAAAACAACTACTTTGTAATTCCAAATAATTGTTAACATTAAACACCAATAAATGTTTTTACGCATTTTTTTCTGCAGACAATTCTGTTTTTCTAATCAGCTTAAAACGGATATGGAGTGACTTGTTTTCGTAAGGGAGGATATTTAATATGTTAAAATAGTCCAAAAACACTTCCCTGTCAGCTAGAAAAGTCTTGAGTATTAAACCACTTAAGTAACTTTATACAGTTTTGAATACAGAAAAATAAACAACCGCCCGATAGCAAATTTCATCAAAACCTTGGAGACTGTAGAAATAGGTCGTTATATTTCCTATTCCTGTAAATAGGTGGTGAGAAATAGGTCATTATATTTCCTGTTCAAGTACTCATAACCCTTTGCCCTCGATGTCGACTTGTTCTCCTCTGAAAATTTTGTCCCCTCAAAAATTGTTAGCAATTGTGCTTTTATGATGCACTGAAATAAGTAATTCATTAAGGTATTTACGAACACCCATAACTTAACAGTTGTTGTTAGATAATGTAAAAAGACTCTTATGTACAGTAATTGTTAAAAGTCAAACTACATTACATATCTGCTCTTAGATAATGCACATTATATGTAAATAATTGATTCCCAATTGAAGTGTATTAAACATTCATAGTTTGAAATTGAGCTTAATTTGAGACCAACAGACTCCCACGTTGATATCTGACTTCAGTTCAGAAAGCGGATTCTATAAGTATTAAGGCTGCAGTGCATCATTTATTGATGAAAAACCTACTTTAAAAGATCGTGAGTGTTTTGGTGGCCAAAGACAAACGAGTGACTTCAATGTGAAACTAATGTGTGCCGTAATCTTTTGGTATAGTGCAATAAGCTATCTGCAAAATACGAAAACGATTTCAGCAGAACCCCTGAGCATTCATTAAAACCTTCAAAAATCCCTGTACAAAATACGAAATCTTTGATAATTCAAATTTAATTAGAGAAATAACTCCCACGTAACTCAGTCAATGTAAAGATTATAAATTCACAATAATATATATACTGTATATCCTCGCTTTTCTAAATACCCAAACTTTGTCAAATATATAAGAATGTTGACATGATTAGCCTCAACTATACACAAAACATCATTTATATAACAGTAGAAAAGAATAAAATTAGCTGAAATAAATTAGTTTTTTCTACGAAATAATGACGAAATGTTTACAGTGCCTCAATAGAGCTTAGTGTAAAATGTGATAGAATCTCTGACATTGTAAAGAAAGTCTGTCTTTGCTTTACTTGACACTTTAGCATCTAATTGAAAGGCTCGTCTTTTAATGAATAAATTCTTTATTTGTTATTGTCTTCTTTTCATGCAAATCCTTGCATTGTTACAATGTATCTTTGTTTTTGTTTCCTCTAGAGAGAGAGAAGATGTTTGGATCTACTTTGTGCCTGACGAATGGCATCCTTCCTTATACTTTCTAATTCAGGGAGTTTCGTCGAAATATTTGGACGATCGACCAGTGGTCAAAACCAATGCATCTCTTAACTTCCATATCAATTGCACAATGTTCTATTTAACATTGTTAGTTTGATTCATTTGTTTTCATGCGTGATAAGAACGTTTGAAGATGATATAGCTTGTTAAGGTTTGGAAAGTTTCTGTTTTACTGTGAGCAAATAAAACACTCACGAATTTTCCCTTTTAGTGCCATTGACTGATTGGAAAACGTAATTTTATTGCCTTTGAAAACATTTACTGAAAGCTTATTGTTGAAATAGCACTGCTAAGTCTAACTTTTAAGTGTTATAATAATAATTGTTTATGTAACAAATATGAGTCGGATCTATCCAAGCCAATTTATCAGGTTTGGTTAGTGCAGAAAGGTTAAAGAAGTTTTATTCTTTTCAGTGCAAGTTATATGTGAGTTCTTAAATGTCCTGCAGTGCTTCGTTCATTAACATATCTCAAATTAAAGCTAACTGTAAGAAAAATTAAGTAATTCACTTGAGAAAGCAAGTCTTAATTTCTTATTTAATAATTTTTGAAGGATCTTTTATTCTTAATATTTAGAAAGTTTCTATTATGGCAATTTTTAAAGCCTTAATTAATGTACATTACTTTACTGTTATTTTTCTTAATGTTTAAGTTAAAGAGTGTTTGGATAATTCTCTTTTTTAAATATTCATTGAAGAGTAGTATCCATTGAATTTCTATTGAAGAAATCCATTGAAGAAATCTGAATAGTCAGATAATTACTTGAAAGAAAGGATAAATGTAGACGGCGCTGCAGCAACTCCATTTGGCGACTGGTGCAAAGTAATTTTGACTGCGTCTCTGTTCCTTGTTATTGATGTTAGAGACTAGGGTGACCACCTTTGCCTTGAGCTTAACCCAACGCAACAACCAAAAAAAAAAAAAAAAACAAAAAAAAAACATAAAAACACTATTACGGCGTTTCTATTGATACGGCGCCAGGTGCAGCGGCACCATTCTCGCCACCCTTGCTGCCGCGCTAAATGTAGAGTTCTTTTAAAAAAACTTGTATTAAGTCTGACATTCCATTACAAAAATGAATTATCAGACTTAATTCAATACTTACAACTTAATAAAAGAATTCAGAGCATGTAATCTTTAATATAATTTTGTTAAAATAAATAATAACTACGAGATTTTGTTCTTTTGTATCAAGGAAAGACCACAGTGTGCTTCACTACGGTTTCATGTAAGTATAGAAAATAGCAGACGCCAATGTCTTCCATGGAAGTTTCGTTAATACTACACGCCATCTTTAAAAGCAGTAAATATGGCGACTTGTTCTTTTCATAATAAACTGCTTGACCTTAAGTAATCCAGTAAATATCTCATATATCTCATGGAACAATATTAGAAAGGATTTCTTTATCGCAGTAAATCAATAACACAAGCAGAAGATGAAAGTACCTGTGAATGAGAGAGATGGTTTAGATACACTTCTATTGTACATCGTTCTCACAATCAGGCTTGTTTTTTTTTCTTTGTGCCTCTGTTATATTCTATACTGTGGCTTATTTGAAAGTGAATTAGACATTTTTGCTTACGATGATAATCAGAATCATTTGATTTTCATCCATTGAAAAGCTTTTAACACAAAAGCAATTGTATTGGAAAGGAGTTTGAAGAGGTTGTTTAATCCTCTTGTCTAATACACTGAACCGCCTTCATTTTAAAATGCAATTTACTTAAATCATATTACATGTTAGTGTACTTTTTTATATATTTTTCGTTGGTATATCAGACTTATTTGAATTAAATTATCAAGACATTTTGTTAAATGCTAGGATCTGAATAAAGAAAACAAGGAAAATTATGTATTATTTTGTTGATTTTAATTATGAATATTTTAGTTATAGTCTATCTATTAATCAATTGTAAAATATTTAAACTGAATGAAGCCCTCTCATATCAATCTACCTTTACCAAACCCTCAGTCACACAAGCATTACTTTCTTTAGAAAAGATAAATAATTATTAATTAACCTCTTAAAAATATCTTATTAATGAGTATGACCTATTATCTCACTAAGTTAACATATTATATACCAGTGATTGACAAAAAAATAGTTTAACAATATTATGTGAAGAGAATACGATTCTCAATGTAGGTAATGTTTCTCATGACCAATCACAGAACTGATTCCAGTTATGTAAGACGGATGTTATTCATTGAAAAAGAAAGTCATAATATAAAAGTTTCTTTTGGAAAAATAATCATCCAATTGATAGAAAGCTCAGTATTGTTAACTCTTCTTCACTAAATAATAACTTTTAAAAATTTAACAAGTCAACAAGATTAGTTGATTTATGTCAATTCCTCGATATATACTCACATAGCTTTTATAGTATTTGTTTTGGTAGTCAGTTTTCAATTCATTTTGAATCTGACACTCTAATTACATTGACTTCCCGTTACTTTCTTGACAAGATTATTCAATCGCAGTCATTTTTAACCGTAGAAACTAAATACTTAGAATTGAATAATAGATTAAAAGAAACAGTATTGTTATTCTGTATCAGTATTTAAAATATACTCGTCTGTTTGTACATGTATCTTGTTATCTTATATCATACAAGTAATGCATGTACTCATTAGTTGGTGCTAAACTATTATCTATGAATGTACATCTCTTGCAGCACAACCACTTAGTAGAATGGATGGTTCGATGGATGGAAAGCATCTATACGTTTCAGTATATTTTAATAGGGCATTGTTAAATAACAGCTTTTCAAGTGCTTCTGTTTGATAAAATGAAAGTGAAGTAGCAAACGGTTTAGTTTTAACAAGAGTGCACTAACCACACTCTAGAAACATTGCCAATGGTCTTCCCTATGGCTCCAGTTTGTGCTATGCTCAGTATGTCCCTTCAAGTTAATATCAGAGTTCAAAAAGAAAATTAAAATTACCACATCATTAATTTGAGGTAGAAATGTATCCTAATTATTTAGATCAATCCCATTTCTTTGCTGCAAACCAGGAATAAACTGAATAGTCTGATTTCTATGTATTTATTAAGTTTTTCCATGTATTCATTCAGCTAATGAAAGCTGATGTTGGAGTGATCTAATGTATTTTTGATTATCTAGGGGAAAAAAAAAACCTTCAAAACCTTTCTAGATCTTATGTTATGTATTTTACAGTGTTGCTGTTCATTAACTCAAAGTTAAAATTACTGAAAGAACTGACATGTTGTGTTAACATATATTAATGGCCTGCCAAGAAGAGAATTTACTATAACAAAATAGTCTCAGCTAAAAGATGGTAAATAAGGTTTGCATTTGATTAAGATTTGCATTAATAACGTTGGTAGAAAACATTTGATTTTTTAATTCTTATTCTTGTATTTACTAAAAATTTGGCTAAACCGTACTCCTTGCGTCTTTCTTTATTATTTTTCTTTATTTTTTTCCCATGTTTACTTAATGTAAATGACATCTTTCTCAATTTCATTTCAGAGCTGTAAGTGAAACTTGTTGTTGTACTTTAAATTGTCACAGAGAGAAGCTGTTATAGATTGGGTGCTAAAAGTTCCAAATTTTTCCACTAAGTGTTGAAATAGTTACTTACACTAACAGTAGCATGAGTTGCTTCCTATTTGGACGTGCACTTCATGTTAGAATATTATTAGTCTTTTGTGGATTCACTGTTTCATAGAAACACGACTATTTCACTTAACTTATGACTCCATAAAATTTTCGTTCCCTGTAAACAAACCTCCAAAGCTTGGCATCTTGGAACTGATTAAAAGTGCAGTAATTACAAGTGGTTGTTATTATTACTAGTTAGAAATTAAAATAGTTAGCCAAGATCGATTGTTAAACTTTGAATAATATTTTTTAAAAAAGGTCATGGATGTAGATCTTAAGGATCAATGATGTTGTTCCATTTTTCTGGCCTACTTTATTTATTTTATTTATTTTGTTCCTAATGCAATTCAAGGCACTAAAGTTGTACCAAAGAAATTTGACGATAATCATTTTGAGACGAGATTAACAGGATTCATGATACTACAGCAACCTCTCATCAGAATTTAAGAAATGTTGTGCTAAAACTTCAATTAATCAATTTCTCTTCTGAAATTTATTATCTGACTGTTCTCAGTTCATATAAATATGAATTTTTTTATATTATTTTTTTTTGATAAAATTTACTTTTAAATTAATTTTTGTTTTACCTTATTTTAGTTTATTGATATTTTTAAAACTAATTAAAATCTTAGTTACGAGAGTCTTGGGGACTTTTTAATAAAATATTACGATCCTGAAAAGGGTCTTTAAAAAAAAATTGGTGTCTTATATTTTTGTTTTACTAAGCCACGCGACTTTATTTCTTGTGATTCTCGTTGATAATCGTCAAATTCCACTGGTTAAATATAACTATTACATTTGCAGTAGATTCGTGCCTAAAATAATTTGTTATCAATGCAAAAATGTTAAAAATGCTTTACTGTTCAGCACTATTTGCTTAATTTCGTCAGGTTTTTTGTTAAAGATTTTTCTGAAAGCCTAAATTATCAGGCAGTTTTTGTTGGGAACTTAACGAAAATGTAACGAACGAGATTGTTTTTATTGCAAAAATAGAATCCCAAACAGTTTTTGAGAATTGCGCAATTGTTTTTATTGAGAAAAAAAAACAATTTAAAACTGCAGGTAAAACAGGGAATATGACTTTTATTTACTAATGGAGCTATTTGGTTAATTAAATGAGCTTTGAATTGTACTATTTAGTTGCATGATAATCAAATATAATGAAATTCCGACTTTCTACAAAATCATTGCTTTACAGAAAGATTATCTACTACTAATGATCTAAAGCAATTGAATGGAGTTTTAATACATTTGTTTTAAGTGAGTGACTAAAACAAAATGTCATTGTCCAATTGCTTTTGATTTATAACATTAAACTTTCGATTTTTAAGTACTTTCCATAATTTCGGCTTTAATTTATTAAGTATGTTACTGCGTATATTTCTTAATTCCTTTACAAGTGTTAAACGTATAGATGAAAAGGGATTTTACATAGTCAATGAATTCAGTAGTAAAGTCGCAATTTCATTGTAAACTATATATTATTAGTAATCTTAAGACAATAACCACGTATTCGAAATGCCTCGGTAGCAGTCAACTGAGGTTAGGAATTTTACTAAGTGCATTTCTTGTGTATACTATTAATGTTGTCACAAATAGAGTTTTAGATTGGTAGAAGTGAATGCAGAAGCCTGTTACACATTTTAATTTGGATATAATTTTCTTTGAGAAGCGTGGGTGTATATGAAAAAAAAAAAAATCCGAAATTTGATAGCATTCATTTAGGAGAGTTTTGAGTAAAAGAGAGATCCTGTGTTTGTATCATTTAGTGAAGGAAGATTTCCGAGAGCTTATTTCACCAACCTATTAACACATCACCTTCTCAAAGGATGAATTATATAGTGTAGACATTGTCTAATGATGTATAGTGCTTTTGTAAGATGGGAAAACTTCCTATAAGGTTATAATTCCTTTAGTAGAATTCCTTTATGGAATCTTTTGTAGAAGTAGATAATGAAAATAGTTCAAAGAGGTAGTGGTTCAAAATGATTAGTCCACAAACGGAGATGGTATTTAAGACAATCATTCTGCAGATTGGATCATAAAAAAAAATTAAAAAATTATCACAGAAGTTAACATTTGTCTTCGCTTTAAAAATTGCTTAGAAAGCCCAAGAATGAATAGCTGTAATGAGAACGATGCAGAGAAATTGGAAATCCAACAAAACCTGGTTCCACAATGTTTTGTTCATCTCGGCGACCACAGAGTACCACTGGGAGTCACATGGTGATAGGTCGATGGTCCTTCCAATCTGTCCTCGCATATTCAGTGGTTTCATGATGATCGTTAATCAGTTATGAAATAGAAAAAAAAGCTAAAAGTTATGAGATAGTAAGAAACTGCAACATAACAAGGGTATGTAGATTTCGTGTATTTCTTTCTATGATTGCTATTGTTAAGAGATTACCATTTTGAGCCATTACCTTATTTAGAGGAATCCAACATGTCATCGGTTATCGAACAGAACTCCCGTTGGACCTTTGAATCCAATCCATAATAAAATCACACAACCTTAGATTGTAAGAGATTGCTTTAAAGAAAACGGAAATTTCATCTTTAAATTCGTAAGTACTTACACAAGAAATAGAAGCATCAATTAACATTTAATGATAATAACAATAATAAAGCATTAAATCAGTTTTATATTCTTTTCTAGATGGATTAGATCCAGTTAGCTTTATTCTTTGCTGTGATAGAAGTAATAAAATTTATAGGACATCAAATATAACTATTGTGGAATGTGTTTCGTAATTAAGATTCCATCCACAAATGCTTATTCTTTTATGCTGCTATTTTTTCTTCTATAAATGGAATCATTGAAGAATCAATCATTAATATTACTAATTAAAATTATCATTTCTTTTCTTAAAACTGAAAACTTTTAAATTTCTTCTTCTTGTCACAGTTGACTCATTTTTTTTTATCTGCACAGTTTATTAATCAGAATTTGAAAACTTACTAAAATAAAGTCATAGCACTGATTTTGGAATTCCCTCTGTCCTTCCGAGGACTTCTGTTGGTGACTGTTGTTTGCTTGGTGTCCTGATTCTATGCATGGAACTTATTCTGTCAAGTTCTTTGTTGTCAATGCAAGTTTTTGGAGTTTCCATACTAGAGGCGATTGGATATTAATCCATATTAAATGGGTGCTTTTCAACTAATACAAAAATACCATGTTTCTCGTATATCTTAACAATGTGTGTGTTCTAAATACACTTAACCAATTGTTGTTGTTGAGTTGTTAATGTTCGTTGTTACCATTTGTTGAGGTTTTTAGCCAATATAGTATTAATAATTGCCATTTACAAATCTCATCAGGTTCATCATCACACGATTGTCGTTTCTTCTTCTTATGTTTTGTCTTTGGTGTTTTTCAGTCCATTTAAAACAAACCTATGCAAAGAAATTCCACGGAAAATAAAGAAGCTATTAAAAATTTGCAATTTAATTAAAAGAGGTTTTTAGAAACAAATACTAATTGAAACTCTATCAAATTTTTCTGAAAGTTTCTATTCACTTTTTACGTTCCTTTGTCTTAAATTTCAAAAATTTAATTTTTTTTTATAAATTTCGCCAAAGGGTCTGCCTGTTAACATAAATAAGAAATTAAGGTTGGGGAGACTTTTTCTCGCCCCCTTTATCCAGTAATGGCTTAAATTAGGAGGATCCTGCTTTAACATGAATCATACATGGTCACTTTCTGAAATTTCAATGTTTAATGTAAATGTAATATAATTTGTGTTGTCTGTTTCAGATCATCTATTCTGGTCTCTGCAAAAGAGTTCATTGATGTTAATTAAAGTAAGAGAAGAAAAAAAATAAAAATAACATAAAAGCTTTGAAAATTTATTTGAACTGAAAAACTCTTAAGACATTTTGTAAAGTCTTAAAAATTATTCTGGAATTTATGTTTATTTGTTTTGTTTTTCTAAATGACAAGAATGCAGTGGATTTATTTTACTTGTGATTTGTTTTTTCCTATGAACATTAGTTGCACTGGTTTAAACTATTTCTTCCGTAGGTTTTAAATCAGAAAAGGAATCACTTGTTGATTGACATCTTATTACAAGGACGTCTTTTAGTCTGGAAAGTTAGGGAACTGAGGTACAAGCATTTCTGGAGAATAAAATAAGATAAAAGCAAATATCAGATTCTAATAAAAGGATGAAGACCTCTCATTTGAAAATAACACGGAATGTTCAATATATCATGGGTTCTCTGTTGGGAAAACAATAATAATAAAAATAATAATATACAGTAGGCCTATATAAGCCATTTTAGAGATATTGGTATGAAACTACTTTTGATTCTCCCTTTGTTATTTATTTATTTTTTGGAATGTACTTCACACCTTTTAGATGAGCAGTTGTATCAAAAATAAAATACACTGGATATACCGTTCTTATCCAGCATTTGCCATTCCTTCTATAATTTATATTTGCTATATCTTAAGTCATTGAACTCAGCTGATAAGTATTATACTTCATCCTAGGTTTATAAAACAAAGATCCCATATTACAGGCGATATGGGCCGCTTTGGAGTTTTAACGATCGGCGATCATCGTGATTAAGTTGAGGCCGATTTCTCCAGCCCACAGCCCAGCGCTATACCACTGAACAATCAGACCCACTTCAAAAAATAAATACGTGTTGGGAATGCTAAGAGCCACTTCACGCTCCACCGTGAGCAGCATAATATCGTATGGAAAAATCAGAGAAATTAATTTCCTAGTAGATTTTGCTTTGTTAATTAGTATGATTCGTTTTGATCATTTTACTTGATGATACAACGATATTACCATATCATTATTGTAATTATTATTAAAATTGGTTTTGGGATCTCTATTAGATTAGTCATTAAATTAAATAGGAGGTCATTCACTCATCGTCATTTAGGATAAAACAACAAACATCTTCTTTGATAAGAATTTGTGCGTCCAAGAACTAAACAAGAAAACGAAAATTCATTGTTAAAATGATTTAAATAATGCCATTCATAATGGCCTCAAATAAATCGATTAGATGCATTAAACAAATAGCAATTTAATATTAAATGTAAGTAACCTACTCTCCTGTTTTAACATAAATGCCTGTAATTTACTTCCATGTAACACTTCCAATAGTGGGGATTGCAATTAGTACGAAATATCTCTCCTTGAAAATAGTCTTTCTCGGACTGTGTTTTTTAAGACTTACAGGCAAAATTCCAGACCTAGAAGCACTCTTATGTAATAAGAAACTAATAATGAATTTCCAGTGTTAGACTTTGACGTTGATACCAGACTACTGCAGTCCTGTTTTCCTTTTCCTTTTTTTTTTTTAATCATTCTAGTCATGATTCTACATAATCATTAAGGTTGTGACTATATTAGGGCCTAATTGAAATCCTATCGTAGAGACGGAGATAAGAATTCACCCAAACGTAGATTTTAATGACTTTTACTTTCTCACAGTAACTAAACAGTATTGCTGTTAATTGGACATAAGCTTAGATTTATATCTCCGGTAATGTTCAGTTCATATTATTTTTTTAAAATCCTAATTGCTGTATGAAAACATGTAAAAAATAAAAACAATGTTGTATTTCTTACTAGGCAGCTATTCTGTTGTACTCGACTATGCATTCCTGTATAAGACTCATGCATGTTCTATCATTCAACTTACTAGTGTAACTGTTATTTTATTTTATAATAATAAATAATGCATATAAATAAATCGCAATGTAACAGTTAGATTATAAAAATAATGTTACCAATGTATATTTTGTACAGTTTAAAAAATGTATATTCAGCAATGCCTCATTGTTTGTATATGTAGCGATGTAGAAAACCATGTCTTGTGAATTTCACATATCATTGTCAAGTGATTTATATAATTACTTATAACATGGAATTTATATAATACTTTAACATGGAATTGAACAGAAACGATTATCTCTATTAATTAATAACTAGGAAGAGCTGGAATTTAATCATAACTCAATCGATTTCCTCTACGGAATTGTGTATCATAATATTTGTTCATTTCTATTTGATTACAAAGGTAACCTTTAATTAACACGGAACATGAAATTAAAATAATTTCTATTAAAAATTATTTTTTTTAATTTTCGGATTCCCCAAATAAATTGAAAATCTAACATGTTTATGAATATTAAAGTTATAAAATAATAATTATTATTTTATTTCATTTTGTTTAACTTTGTAATTTTTTTCAGATTTCAGTTAAAGAACCTAAAAGAAATAAATATATTTTTGAATTTATATTTTTACAAATTTCACACAAATTCACAAAACCCTTAACAAAAAATTTTTTTTCTTTAATTTTTCCATCGTTATTAGATTTTTAACGAAAAATTATTTTTTACTTTGATACATATTTTTAAAGCAATTTTTTTTAAAAAAAGGAAAGAAAACATGAAGATGAAATGATTGCGAATTAACAAAATATATATATATTTCTTAATATTGATTTTTTTGAAAAAGCGGGAATCCACACACTTTTTGTTTTCTAATGAATTAGTTTCTGATAACGACTTTTTATTTCATGGAACTATGTTAATTTAAGGGTTTCCTCTATGAAATGTTCCTACCTGTCTGGTAAAATCAAGAAAAGTCGATTCAAATAGTTCACGACGAAAAAATATTTGGATAAAGATGGAAACCGAATTGTATTCCTTCTAAAAAGATTTTCGTTTTCAGTGATTTTCATTGATTTTTTATCTCAATTACTAAATAAATGACTTTGTTTCCAGTTACATTAAATTTAAAATTATATTTTAACAATGCAGAAAAATTAGCAAGAAACAACATTTTTTTTTTTTTAGGTTTGAAAGAATGTGGATTTTTGCCAAATTGGTAGGAATATTCAATATTAAAAATTCAATGCTAATTAGATATTCATTCTAAATTACATTATCATCAAGATGTTATTAAAAAATGTTGATATAGAAAATTTTAATATTGTAGTTACTATCATTAACTATACATGTTTCTTTTTTTTTTTTTTTTTTTTTTTTAACTATTAAATATTTCAAAATTTTTTTTTTTTTTTTTAAAAAAAAAAAAAAAAAATTTTAAAATTTCCCAAATTAAAAAAAAAAAAAAAAAAAAAAAAGATTTAGAGAATTTTTATTCCCCAACTAAAAAAATAAAAGAGAAAAACATATTTCTGATTATATTTTCCAAATTTTTCTATTTTCTAATGTAACAATAGTATATTTTTGTAGTTCTAATATATGTGGTAGTTGTTTTAGATAGAACTAGAACTATTTTATTAAATTTCCCGTAAAATTATCCCTAAAAATATTTTTTTAATTGTAATATTGGTAAAAAACAAACAAATAGAACATTTTTTGATTGAATCTTCATTTCTAAAAAATTTAACTGACTAAGTAAAAAATTTTTTTTTAAATTGACGACATATTTATTATCCATCTTGCATTATCTTTTATCATAAATATTTTCATGTACTTGTATATATAATATTACTTCCCCTTTTCATCTCCAATTCTTTAATGAATAGTTTATATTGAAATAAAAGCAAAACTAATTAAGATAATGTTTATTTTTATTTTTAATAACATTAATTCATAAAATTGATGGCATAAAGATTAGGAATTAGGATAAAATAATGAACTTAAAGTCTTATAAATCGTTGTAGTTATTTTCAAACAACTGGAAATCAAATCAAAAATCGTCTGAAAATTCAATTAAATCTTGCTAGAAATTTAAATATTCAGATTCTGATAAATACGATTGTATATCACTTATTCTGTATAATCCGTTAATAGATGCTGAAGATGCTGATAATTAATGTTGAAAAAAAAATACTAATAAAGTTTCTTGTTTGAATGAAAGATGCTGTAAGGTTTCGTAGTTGTTTTCAAAAATAATATTTAAAGATATTTTTACAGATTTCAAACTATATAATGTCATTGGGCAGCTAGTTAATTAAACCATTTTCTCTACTTCTATTGTGGTTTTCTTTTGTATTTTCTATAATAAAGCCTCTTGTCTTGTAAACAATATTTTTTTTAATATGATTTTAAGTTATTTTTTTTTCTATTATTATATACATGTTTTTCCAATATTTGTCATTGAGTCATTGCAAAAAGATCACTGTGTTCTTTTTTTATTATTATTATATAATCACAGTTTCGAACGAAATAAATGAATTTGAAAATCGGAATGTGTTCTGAGATCTTTGTGTTTAGATAAAACAATACAAACCAAAATATATGATTTATTAGGTAATCAACACACTTTGTCAACAGGGGATCATTTTTTTTAAACTTGGAAATTTCCGTCCAAATGGGTAATAGTCTTTTGGGGTATCTTTCAAATCGTCATCTTTACAAGATGCAGTTTTCTGTTCCCTTTGCTTATTCCACTTTGAGGGAAAGTTTTAACCACAGGATATAGAAACCTTGATCAAGTTTATTAATTGCTTTAGTAATTATCTAGATTACTGCACTACTAATTACTGAACAAGACTTCTAATAAATTCTGAGTAAACTAGACGGGTACCGTCGCTTCGCTCCGGAACCCTTGCATATATAGCATTACAAAAAAACAAAAACAAAAAAAAAAACTTTATTTATTTAGCAAATTAATATTAAGAACGGAGAATATACGACTTCCCAGCCCGTTGTGGCCTTCTCCGCTTAACTCAGGTGTATTGCTGGTTGGCGCCACACACCTGGGGTTGCGCCACACACATTTTTGCATGTATCTTGCAAACGCAGAAACGCTTGTGAATGACTGATATCTCGTTCGATAGAACTTTCAAATACCAATATTTTCTCAATATTATGTTCTCTTCCAACTTTTATACTTTTCCTTTAAATTGAGAAAAAGTCAAAATTTGACCCTTTAAAAGGCGCCATCTTGGAAACCAAAAACTTTTTTCGAAAGATTTTTGTAGCATTTTGTTTGTCTTAAAAAGGTCTACATTTTATCCATTTGCATGACCAATCTATCTCTTATAGTTTGGTCACAAAATTGGAAAAACGTAAAGTCTTATGACAATGACAGACAGAATAACGCTTTTATAATATAAGATTTTAATGTTTCCTTTTGTAATTCAAAAACGACATTTAATATTTTTATTTTTCCCATCAATCCTTGCAACATTTGATATGGCTGGAAAAATTTCAGTTCCATTCGGATAGCAATAAAGTAATCAGCAACAAAGATTAAAGTAACATTTGCGTATTAGTTTTTCTTCATTGGTTATTTTGCATTTATTTTTTATCATTCTTCTCATTTTTCTTTGTTGAAATATTAGGTCCCCACCCCCTCCGTTGTTTATTCTTTTTATTTGCATGTTCGGTTTTATTTATTTGCTTTTATACTCTTCTAAATCTCCTTGATTGCTTATTTTTATATGATGTATACAGGGGCTATATAAGGGAGGGGCCGAGGGGACACCCCCCCCCCCGAAATAATGAAGGTATGTTTTTTTTTTTTGGTTGAACAGATAGGTTTCCATCGTTTTTTTTTTTTGGTTGACCAGAAGTTTCCATGGAATGTCTACTTAAAATTACTTAACTTAACCTTACATTAATCTTGGGCCCCCCCCCCCCCGAAAATATATTCTATATTCGCCACTGGATGTATATATATATATATATAAATAAATTCGTTCGTTACTTCTATTGATTTATCTGACAGGTAAAATGTAAATCCAGTAAAAAGTATGATACAAAATAAAGCATTACTGTTTCCCATTGCCTATATATTAAAGGAAAGGATTTACTCCAAGGATTAACTAACGTGTGGACTAATCTCACATTGATGTTATATTCTTCATTTTTAAAAAGATTTGATGTATAAATGTCCACTTCTAATTTGGTTTAAATGCTGGAGATAATTCAGAGTTACAGAAACGTCTAATAAAAACTACTAATTCATATCAGTTAATAGTTTGTTTCTGTGATATTTCAGTGAAGTTTTTCTTTGCATGTTTGTTTCAATATCATTTAAAAACACGAAACAGATCATTTCGTATGTGGTTTTGATAAGACCAAAAGAACATTTGGCTTGGCGGAAGCATTAAGAAAGTTAATCTTAAGAAAATACGAATTTGTCATGGATTAGATTAGATTAATTGAAAGTGGGTGGCATGACTGCCGAGCACGTCGACCTGAAAGATCTTTTGTGCTATCCCGCGGAAAGAAGGAGAGAAAGACTGAGAAAGGATGGTGTGATAAATGCAGGAGAAATGAGAGAACCCCGAGAAAAACCTGCCCAGCGCGGATCGCCACCATCAACGAAACCCACATGAGAACCGAACCCGGGACTCAGAGGTGAGAGGCCAGTGTCTTAGCGACATCGCCAACCGCGCAGCCTTGTCATGGACAGTGTATTATTTATTACCATTTAGGTAGTTTTTTATGAAATCTCACCTTTGTTGGCGGCGGATGTACATTTTCGAAGCATGAGATTTAAGCATCTTTGGGAGTCCATGAAGACTTTATCTGTAGCGCTTTTAAGATACCGTATCATTTGAAACTGAGAAACTGGTTTTGCTAAGAGAAATATTATAAGTAAAAATAACGAAATTTATTGAAAAATTGTAAGAAATTATTGAAATTTTGATAAAAATAATCAAGATATGGAGTGAAATTAAAAATAATGGATTGCCGTGAAATTTATATTGAAATTAAGACGGAAATTTCTCTTTTACTTAGCATTAGGTTACATTGTCTGAGGGGGATAATTTCCTATTTTACGTTCGTAAAATCTACGGCCTATAAGAGACATTTTTAACAACATTTTAAACAGCTTGTAATAAAGGAACTTATTGTAAACATAATTAAACGTACGATGTTTAATTTCGTTAATGTTACGATGGCTCACCTGCCTTAAAATAGGGGGGGGGGGATAATTAACTTAGTAGGAGCTCTTCTAATTTACAAATATTAACAAATAGTGGTGTTTCTTCATCCTTGTCATTTTATGTATCCACTATTTTACCCACAAAGCACGAAGGTCAAAAGGTTACGGTCGCCTGTTAATAGGCTACGAGGGTGCCGAGCGAGTCGCGACTTGGTGCATACTATTATCTCAAGATCGCAGTTGAAAGTTAGTTTTTCTAGTAAAAAGATCAGGCGAAACCATTTGGAAGTAACTTTGCCTTTGCCTACAGTTAGTCCTAGAACGCAGTTAGCCAGATGAGGGTCAGTTTTTCTAGTAAAGAGATCAGGCGAAACCATTTGGAAGTAACTTTGCCTTTGCCTACTGTTAGTCCTAGAACGCAGTTAGCCAGATGAGGGTCAGTTTTTCTAGTAAAGAG
>JAFIDM010009631.1:301461693-301479224 GCA_023159025.1 Thereuonema tuberculata
ATCAGGCGAAACCATTTGGAAGTAACTTTGCCTTTGCCTACAGTTAGCCCAAGAACGCAGTTAGCCAGATGAGCTTTATGGATGTAAAACAGGAAATTTATCGTTGATTCAGCATCCACTTCTAGGATGTCTTCTAGAATGAATTTATAAAAATGTATTTATAGTGACGAAATAAGTATTAGCCAACATACCATGAGTTTAAAAATAAAAATACAAAAAAAATACATATGTATTCAGGAGGTTTGGAGCTGCCTTTGCGGATCGCGCGCGCCAAGCTCCAAACCTCCTGAATACGTATGTATTTTTTTTTCTTGGTATTGTTAATTATGTATGTATTTTTTTTGATATTATTAATTATAATGTTTTATTTTTAAACTTATGGTTTGTTGGCTAATACTTATTTCGTCACTATGAATTAATGAGCACACGTAAAAATATTTCTCATTCAAGAATGTATTTTCACTTTTGTTGTTTATACCGGGTTTAGATGGAGACAATTACATTTGCGACTTTAATTACATCAACTACGACATGGGAGGCGGCAATCAACTTTGCTGTATAGCATCGCCTCCTGCCTCCTAAACAGGGATTGAAATGCAAGTAATGCAAGCGCGCCAACTCCGTGCAATGGCTGAAACAAACATCTGGGGTTACCCTCAATTCCTTGGCGCCTTCGTTGCTCCAATGGTAACTGCCGTAAAGATTACAGCCTGGCCAAGGATACTTGGTTTTATTGTAGCAAGCTATCGGTATCAATTAGCCTTCGACTCGTTTATTGGTGGATAATTGGTGCGTCGATAGAGATTGCAATGGCTGAATTAAATCTTTCCTGTAGAACTGTTGTTGATTACTATCAATTTTGTAGGGAGGTTTATGTGGTAGTAAGAAATAACAGCGGTCCCATTGGTGGCGAAAGACATGTGGTTGAAATAGATGAGAGCCACCTTTATACCCGGAAATACAGTCGTGGTCGCCTCCCGAGAGGCACCAACGATGGATATTTGGAGGGAATAGATAGGGACACCAAGAAATGCTTTGTCGTGGAAGTTGAGAAAAGGGATGCAAACACTCTTATACCTCTAATTCGCCAGTTCCTACGGCCGGGATCGAAGGTGATCACTGATCACTGGAGATCCTATGCATCCTATGATCCTAGGCTGTCGAATGACGGATTCGAGCACCACTTTCTCAATCACTCTTTGAATTTGTTAGAGCCGACGATCCTTCCATCCACACACAAACAATAGAGCGAATGTGACAAAGTGTTAAGAAGGTTTGTAAGGCAGAAGGAATGCCAGGAAAACGGCTGGATCTCTACCTTTTCCAATTTCTGTATTTCCACGACATTAAAATTCGATCGGGCATTACAGGTAGCCCTTCAAAATTTCAGTATTTTCTTGGTGACATCGCGAGGGTACAGGGCCGCGCCAAGATATGTTGGCGCTGGGGTGCCAGGCAAAAGTTGCCGCCCCTAATAAGCTAAATTTATTTTAGCCTAAATTTAATATTTTTCATAATAAAACGAATGTTTATTACATATTTTGCATATATTTCCTTTCCATTAGTATTTCTACATAAATTATTTGCCGTCCGCCGCCCTCCAAGACATGCCGCCCGGGTGCCGTGCACCCCTGGCAACCCCGCTTGGCGCGGCCCTGCGAGGGTATACCCAGGTGGGTTTGCTGGCCGACGACTGGTTGCGCGCGCCAGCTAAAAGGTAATTTTTTTTTTTTTTTTTTATCTTTATTTTGGACTAGCAGCAAAGCCTGTCGGACGAGAGGCATAAAAAAATCTGAAAAATCATTTTATTATCAACTATCAAATATAAAATAAATGTAATCTAAATACTGTACTAACTTGTGAACAAAGCTACTACGGCAAAAATGGTTTTGAGTTTCGAAATCAGCGTAAAAAACTGAGTAAGTATGCCAAATTTCATTAAAATGGATGCAGTGGTAACAAAATTATTTGGTTTTGAACGTATGTTTTGTTAGAATTTCAGTTGTCGAGGTCAGTTCCCAAGAATAAAATTTCATGGAAACAACATGGAATGACACAATGAACTAATATTTTCATCCAATTTGAGTACTTTTGATTCAATGGTACCATTGAGAACCGTTGGATCTATCTTAATAGCTTAATTATATCGAGTTACAGACAGACAGACAGACGAACTTAGCCAATTTATATGTGTATATATATATTTGATTCAATTGATGATTTGATTTGAATTTTTTTTTTTTTTTTAATGTTTATCAGACCTAATTAGGTGTACTTCTTACCTGTACACCTGTAATATAGGTTCTGAGAGTTTAATCTAAAGGATCATTTTCCACCCAAAAAGAAAAACGAAATACCAACCATATCTAAAGTTTAATTTATCTAAAGAATAATTATTATTTTTGACTCATAACGCCGAAAGGCATTTAAAACTCACCTTTGTATAATCTAAATACTGCGCTAACTTGTGAACGAAGCTTCTACGGCAAAAATGGTTTTGAGTTTCAAAATCAGCGTAAAAAACTGAGTAAGTATGCCAAATTTCATTAAAATCGGTGCAGTGGTAACAAAATTATTTGGTTTTGAACGTATGTTTTGTTAGAATTTCAGTTAAAATTTCATGGAAACAACATGGAATGACAAAATGAACTAATATTTCATCCAATTTGAGTACCCTTGATTGAATGGTACCATTGAGAACCTTAGATCTATCTTAATAGCTTAATTATATCGAGTTACAGACAGACGAAATTAGCAAATTATATCAGTTGATATTTATATGTCCCTTTAACACATGGCTTTCAAGCACCGCAGAGATAATACGAATTTCTTGGTGATAAATGTTCATTTATATTGATTTGATTATTTATTTATTTTTTTCATCTTCTTCTTTGGCACTACAGCCCTTGGTGGGCCTTGGCCTCCTCAACAATCTTCCTCCATATCCTACGGTTCTTAGCTTTCATCTTCCATCCTCGGATCTCCATCACCTTAAGATCAGCCAGCACATTGTCCAGCCATCTGTTTCTTGGTCTGCCTCTCCTTCTGGTGGAATGCAATCTAGCATTCATAATACGTTTAGGTATCCTATTATCTTCCATCCTTTCCAAATGTCCTAGCCAACGTATTCTCTGCGATTTAATGAATTTCCCTATATCCTTTCCTTGAATAAGCTCTTGCAATTCATTATTATATCTTACTCTCCAACCTTCTGTCTCTCGCACAGGCCCATAAATTTTTCGCAGGATTTTTCTTTCGAAAGTCCTTAGTTTGTAAATATCTGCTTCCGTCATTGTCCACATTTCAGATCCATATGTGACAACAGGTCGCACTAGAGTATAGTATACCTTTAGTTTTGTATTTCTTTTAATTAGGGAATTTTTAAATACCTTTGAGTTCGCATAAAAGGCCCTATTTCCTGCTTGTATCCTTTCTTGTATACATTGTTTCATATTATTATCATTGGTTAGGTGGATCCCTAAATAATGGAAGGAATTGACTGCTTTAAAGCATTTATTATGTGTCTTCAAGTCACATGGTGTTCTTCTAGCTAATGAATTGGACATTACCATATATTTAGTCTTATTTTCATTAACAGTAAGTCCTATTTTTGCTCCGTCAGCCTCCATTATTTCATATATTTCTTTTAAGGTGTTTACATCTCTTGCCACAATGACAATATCGTCTGCAAATGCACATAACTGACTGGATTTCATCATTATCGTTCCTCTCTTATCAATTTTTTGTATAATACTGTGTAGTGCTAAGTTAAATAAGACAGCAGAAAGACCATCACTCTGTTTCACTCCATCTGTAAAGTCAAATTGCCTGGTCACTTTTACTTTTGCCTTTGTGTCTTTCATTGTTATCTCAACCAACCTTCTCAATTTATCACAAATTCCTAACTCCTTTAGTGCCTTGTACAGTGCAGGTCTTTTGATGCTATCGAAAGCTTGTTTAAAATCCACAAACAGGAAATGGAGATCTATATCAAATTCATAGAATTTCTCCATTATTTGTCTTATAACAAACAGCTGATCAGATGTGCTTCTATTTGGTCGAAAACCACATTGATAATCTCCAAGAATATTTTCAGCACACTTCTTTATTCTTTCATTCAGCACCCCGGAGAAAATCTTATAAACAGTATTTAATAAGGTTATGCCTCTGTAGTTTTCGCAGGCTAGCTTATCTCCCTTTTTATATATTGGGCATATAATTCCTATATTCCAGTCTTCCGGCATTTTTTCGTTTTCCCATATGTTTTTTATTAGAGTATAAATTTCTCTAATTAAAGGTTGTCCTCCATGTTTCATGAGTTCGGATACAATCCCGTCTTCTCCAGGTGCACGGTTGTTTTTCAATTTGCATATCACTGCTTCCACCTCCATCATAGTTGGGATTTCTGCCACTTCCATTTCAATTTCAACTTCATCTTCTCTTGCCTCTCTTTTCTCCCTTTGTTCTTGTGTATCTTCTGGAACCTGGTCTAATTTGTTGTTTAACATTTCTTCATAATATTCTGCCCATCTCTGTAATATTTCTTGTTCATTTCTGATAATCTCACCATTTCTATTTTTACATGCATTTTGCTTTGGCTGGAAATTTTTTCTCATCATTCCCACAGCATGATAGAATTTTCTTGTTTCATTCTGTTCTTTTAATTCTTCAATCCCTTGAAATTTTAATTTCAGCCATTCCTTCTTCTTTTTCTTACATATCCTATTAGCATTAGATCTTAATTCCTTGTACACTTGTATGTTTCTTCTTGTCACTCTCTGTAACATTTTCTGTCTTGCTATATTTTTATGTTCAATTGCTAATTGACATTCATCATCAAACCATTTATTTATTTCTTTTCTTCTTATCCCGACATTTTCTATAGCTGCCTCTTTCACCACTTTCTGTATCTTGTTCCATCTGTCTTGAATTCCTATTATTTCTTCGCTGTTTATCAGGACATCATTATCAGGACCAGTCAGCCTAGGGGCCCCATCCACCCAAGTATTTCCTTTTTTTTTGGTTGTAAAAGCAAGATTTTCTTTTTTTTTGGTTGTAAAAGCAAGTCTAGGGGGCCTCACCAGTCAGCCTAGGGGCCCCATCCACCCAAGTATTTCCTTTTTTTTTTTTTGGTTGTGGAATAATGGAATTCCCGCCCCGGGCCCCCAAAGGCGTTGGTACGCCACTGGTAATGAAAATATTTAGAGGGGGCCTCAAAATTGAATTGCTCCTAGGGCCTCTCAAGTGCTAAATCCGCCACTGTGTGTGATGTCGTTCTTTAACTAATACATGATCAATTTGGTTAACTACTCCATTTACACTTGATTTCCATGTTCCAAGATGAATTTTTTTTTTTTTTTGTGGAAAACATGTACACTTGATGATTAAATTGTTTCTAGCAGCAAATTGATATAATATATCGCCGTTCTCATTACTTTCTTCATGCAGTGTGTATCTCCCTGATACCATTCCACTTTCGTTTCGTCCAACCTTTGCGTTAAAATCGACTAGCATCAAGTCATACTTTTGTACTTTACTACAAGTACATTCAAGATCTTCATAAAACTTTTCCTTTGTTCCTTCTTCAGCTTCCTCTGTTGGGGCGTATGCTGATACTATCGTTATATTTCTGAACTTCCCCTTCACTCTCAATCTGCTAATTCTTTCGTTTACGGGTTCAAATTCCAAAACGCATTTCCTAATCTCTTTTGTTATTATAAATCCTGTTCCATATTGACCTGTTCTTCTCTCTGGTCCACTATACGTATAGCAGAGAATAATGAGGCATATCCAGCTGTCCTCGTCCTTGCCATCTTATTTCCTGCAGTGCTACTATATTGTACCCAAACTTAATAATCTCATCAGCTATTTCCTTCATTTTCCCCGGTTTCATCATTGTTCGTATTCCATGTCGCTAATACCAAATCTTTAGTCCTTTTTCCTTTTCCATGTATCTCATCCCTTTTCCGAGGCTCATGTTGTGGTTTCGTAATATAGAATTTTTATAGTGTGGGGTTATTAGCCCCACGCCCAACCCCCAACCTGGAGGACCAGTGGACTACTCTTTGTCTGTCCCCTACCTGTCGACCTGTCTGGCTTGGGTGGCCCTACCAGGAGCTTACGCTCCTGCCAGCATAGCTCTCAAAGTCATTGGGGAGCGCAAACCTCCTCGCCACGATAAGGCGGTAGTCCCTGAGGAGGTTATTTTTTTCATCATCGTTGCAAATGTTTCTCTCACGGGTTTTCTCATGTCGGAATGACCCTTGCTTTCTCTCCTAGTTATCGGCCATCTTGAAATTAGTTCGGCGTGGCCATTTTCAATGCCCATCCGTTTCCTCAAAGAGTTCCAAATATATCTCTAAATTTCTCAAAAACTACAGCACCAAACCACCTTTTCCCATCGGTTTTATTCTTAGTACGGATTACCGAATCTTTTTCATCCAAAACGAAAAAAAAAAAAACCCGTCGATTTCGCAGGTGAGATTTCGTAAAAAATTACCGCCTTATTAATTCTTAACATTGTTGCATTATAGCCGAGCCCTGTAACCGACAAGCGGAAAAATGAACATTGATAGAGGGAAGCAGTGCTTGCAGTTGTATTTTATACAAAAAGCATAATTACAATTTTAACTTCAATCGGAAACAGTTGTTTGCATCCAGAAAAATCCTCTTTGTCATAATTTGAATTCGAGCACACTAAAATACCTTGCCATATTAAGAATCATCTTTGAAGGTGCCTAGTGAAGAAAATAAATGAAGAAAAGCTTAAAACAGAAATTATATTTGTAATTAAAAGAAGTAGCTTCAGATTTTATTTAAGGCTGATGTCATTTGATTGTAATAATTGCATAGTAAAAATTTGAATAGAATCCATTATTTCAAATAACCGTAATCGAAATTAAGTTAAGACACTCAATCGGCGAAATGCCACAATTTTTTATTAGAACACTTTACTAAACATGGGAAGAAATTGTGGAAATATAAAAATTGATTAAAACAATACCATCGAAGAATATGTGAGGCCTTTACGTCAAAGTTTAGATTGAAATGCAATATATATATATATATATATATATATATATATATATATTTAATTAATTTTACATATGATTGACTACAGTTCATTCAACAGCTTTACAATTCATAATTTTTCTCTGGCGATGATTTGAGAACTTTTTTATATTATTTACAAACTCTCTTCCCGATGTTCTGAGATGCGTTCCTAGGAAGTTAACTATATTTCGCCCACTGGTTCTATCTTCGAATAGAAGCTGAAAAGGAATAGTTTAATTAGTTAATCGTAGCCGTCCTATTATGACGGCAACGATTTGTTGTTTCTCCACCTATTTCGAAAGTAAGCCAGGATGTATAGCTGACTGCTATGTTCTAATAAGTTAGGGAAGAACACAAGTCTTGAGGTGAAATTAAATGTGTTTTAACATATGCACTTTTATCAAAGCATTAATGATAAAACTACGTAGATAATAGAAATCCTCTCTTATTTGAAATTTCTTTAAAAGCTTAATTTGTTCAACTTGAGAATATTTTAAGTTTAAAAAGAAAAATCATTTCTAAATTTATTCGTTACCGATTCTCTTGTTTATCTTTCTTCTTTCTTTCATTGATAAAATATCAAAATAAGTTAATTAAAATTTATTTATTTATTTACATACAAACAGTAGCGTACCAAGGGGGGACGGTCCGCCCCGGGCCCCCCAAAGGCGTTGATACGCCACTGCATACAAAACGAATGGAAAGTCTTTAATTAATGTGACCTAAAAATTGATAATTTAGATGACCATAGAATAAAAATTATTCAATTTCATCTGAAGAGCTGTATCCCTTGACAAGAAAAAGAATAAAAAAAAATCAAAATATTCCTATTAACGTATTAGTACAGTACAGTCCCTTTAGGGAAATGCTCCTATCAACGGGTTCTGAGAATCATATATTGTATAAAATCTTTTATTTCTCTGTCTGTCCGGCGCAATTGTTGTGATTTGTGAAAATAGAAATAATTTCTACAAGTTCGCTACGGGAATTGAGCCTGCAACCTCCTGATCCGAAGTTAGACGTCTTATCCATTAGGCTACGGGGACTACATTCTAAGCCCTAAAAAAATACAAATATGTCATAGATACAGTCGCTGGTTTTAAAAGCAGTCGCACATTGGGAGAATCCACTTTTATCGGTTGCTAGTTATTAATAATAATAATAGCTTTATTTCGAACATTAAAGTGATTTGTGAATAGCCGAATAGTAAATTATTATTTATTACCAAAAACATAGAAAAGTCACTTTGATCTTTGTGCTGTCTTCAAATTTTAATGAAGAAACCCAATAGAAACTACGAATGTATTTCTTTCAACAAAAGATGGAATTTACGATCAAATACATTATTTTAACTTATTGCCATTAGGGAAGAAGCTCTGCTTTACACCATAGCTGTTGTCATCTTGTTAATTCTAATATCTTCCACCAGATGGCAGCAATGTCAATCAATATGGATCCTTTCGTCGTGTAATGCGATGAGTTTCGTCAAAACATCCAAAACTCAGTCAAATAATTCAAGGTATTTCTTCAGTATCAGAAATCCTTCTTTTATTTCAAATTTTAGTAAATCCATACTCATTATTCTCTCTTCATTTATTAGGTTTTAGCCATTGTTTTCATTTTTAAAATTCGAACATTAAAGTTTACCTGTAATAACTCCTCGATCTTTACATACTTTCAATTGTTATAATTGATAATAACATTTTCATTTGACTCAATAGCTCTTTTGTTCTTTGTTGAATTCTTATGTACATCATTAGATATTAATTCGGTGGCAAATATATGTTTATATATTTAAACATATATTTAACTTACTTACAACAAAAACTTACAACAATACTTCTGCCAAATTGTAGTTGTCAAATCAGTTTCAGGACATTGTGATCTCTTTAACATTATGCTTACACGTTAGGTGATCAGTGATGTGGGAAGAAAAATTTTCCACTATGTTTTTCCGGAAAATTTTAAATGTCAAAAGGCAATTTTTTAGTAAATTTTTTATAGAACATATTTGAACTTTCCATATTTTCTTTTATTAGGCAATTTCTGTACCATTTAAACAAAAACTACAGATTATAATTCTAACTTTGTAATCCACATGAATAAAATTAAGTTTGATTCTGTTTTACTTAAGATTTGTCATATTGTTTAATTTGCAACTCATAAGTCAATTCACCGTATTTCATAATAAAAGAGCACTCTCAGAAATTCCATAAATTCTCGAATGTATAAGCTTTGGTCATTTATTTTGATTTTCAACATATTTTTATATTAATTCAGCTTTTTCATGAAATGTGTCAGCATCATTAATAAAAAAAAATTAATTTTATTTTTTTTGTAGAGAAATATGAAGTTATTTTAGAACATATTTTGTTTTCATTTCAGATATTCATAGATCAATTTAGTAAATAAAATATTTTGTCCAATATAGTATTTTTTAATTAATTACTGAGACATTATATATGCATAATAGTTATTAAAGAAGTATTATATTTTAACTTTTCAGCTTTATACATGATTAAAAACTTATAAATCACGATTTCTATGCGTTGTTAATTATTTAATTTTGCTTATATTTTTTTTTGTTGGAAGGGGAAAACTCAAAAGGGCATCACATCCAGAGTTGATGAAAATACTCCAGTTTTGTTTACTTGTAACCTCTAGTGAACGAGAGTTTAATTTTACAATACCTTATTAATTTAGTGGCTTAGAAAATTTCCCAGAAAATTTTCTGTTTCAAAATTTTCCGGAAAACCCACAACTCTGTAGGCGTACATCAATGCAATAATAAATTTCCTTAATTTCATCTCTATTAACAAGTTGTTATCCCATTTAAACCAAATAAATATGTAATAAGATCAAAAGAATTTGTCGGAAATTTCAGTTAATAAATACTTATCCCATTAAAAAAAAATATCACTTTATATTCAGTGAAATAGAAACCAGTTTGCTCTATGACATTAATTGTTGGGTATTTGATTGTTTTCCTACACGAGTAAAATTTGATACTGAATTCCGTGGTATCCCCCTCTCCAAGACAGCAAAAGGCTTCACTAGTTTTTGATTCAACTAATTGATTAATGTTTATACAGAAGTGTTACCAAATATTGTCCAATAAAATGATTTATTAATTTATAGTTAGAAATCAAAATAAGGAGCTAATTGTAAAATGCCTATTATAATAGAAATGAACGAAACTTTAATAATTAATTGAAGTGTGATACAATTCAGATTATTGCTTTATAAGCTTAGTTATTTTAACCATGTGTACTGTTGTAATGACCCAACTGAAGTAAACTATCCAGGCTTTTTCTTAAATTTTGTGGTTGTATGGGACGATACCTCATTAAAGAGGAAGCATAATTTCAAAATTAAATACAGTAGTCCCAGCATTACATCATATATATTAATCAATCCTACTCAATGATATGGAAATTTATTATTACAGAGGTAACAATATTCAGAACTTTTTATAGACTTTAGTCTTATAGTATTGATAAGTGAAACCTTATCTATGATTGCTTCTAATTTTTTTCTTCATTTTCTTCAAAATAATGTCTATTATTCATTAGCCATGTCGGGGTATTCAATAGATTAGCTAATGACAGATTCAGGTTGTTGTATCCTCATTAATTCCACAATGAACAGATATTAGCCGACTCCCAAAACAAAATAATACATTTACAGTGAGACCTCGATATAAGGTCACCCCGCATATTGTGACGAGTTTTTACATTTGTATTTATATTTACATTTATCCTGTGTATTCTATTTTAACTTATTCATATATTTATCTAATCAGAATCACTTGTTCAATTTCAAATTCCAACCATTAACTGTTAATCCTATTTTGTTTATTATTAAATCTCAACGGTAGGACGGGCTCCCACAATGCACTGTAAATTTAAATCCTGTTAATTTCAGTTATTATTTAAACATAGCAATCATCTGTTAAAGCCCTCCAGCCAATCAGCAATCAATGTAAATAAACCTATATAAATCCTTACTCTCCCTCAATAAAGAGAACCTGTTCAGATCTACCATCAGACTTGTTTATCTTATTTCTACGAACCAGGGCACAAATAAAACCATCACAATATAAGGTCACTTTTCTAAAGTCCCGGCTCATTGAATAGGAATTCTTTGATATGGATTATCAAATATATGGTCAGGTCTTAAATACCATAATCGCATACAAGGTCACTTTCGTCTGTGATTTTAGTGCCACACTGATTCAATTCCAAGAATTTTTCTGTGGGTACAATCTTTTATCGGCGTCATTTCTCCAACTGACGGAGGGGACAGCTTTTTCACAAAGCACTTCATCCCCTCAAATTGTAGGAAAAAAGATGATGAAGACGATATTCCTATACCTGTGTTAATACAAGATCTCAGAAATCGCGGCTGTGCTATAGAAAGGGAATATGTGAGAATTGATGATGAAATTGCTACTACTTCTCAAGCTTCGATTTCCGAAATTGTTTCGCAAATTTTAGATTCCAATGCGTTAGAAAGTGAGGATAATGACAGTGATACTAAAAGTGAAGCGGTGACACAAGCAGAAGCACTCAGAGCATTAAATTTTCAGAAACTACAAAACTTAGAAAACATTGTACAAAAGATGAAATCGCGACAGTCCTGTATTATGGATTATTTTAAGTAAGGTCAGTTATACATCAGTACTTTGCTTGAGCATAGTAGTACTACAGTAGACACCGCTTAATATTATCACGGTTAATGTTATCATTCGTTTAATATTACCAATAACCTCCGGTCCTGAACAGACGTATTCGAATTAATGCAAAAATGATCGCTACGTCGCTTAATGTTATAAAATTTTAGGCCAATTGGTTCATTTTCGATGAGCGATTCCCGGCGAAGTTCGTGGAACGTCTTGGTCATGGAGGATTCTTACAACCAGAAGAAAACGCCTATGCAGTTGTGGAAGAATTGGAGAAAATTATCAGTGCTCCATCCGACATGACAGCTCAAGATTTCGACGAGAACCTAGAAACTTCAGCTTTATTAACAGACTACGACATTTGTGAAGCTGTATCGAATACGAACGAAATATCGACGTCTGTTTCTGATGAAGATGAATCCGAAAATATTATCGAGGAAGAGAAGACTCCAACGAGTGCTGAGAGGAGGAATGCACTTCGAATTTTGCGACTGGGAGTGCAAAGAAAAGCTGAGGCTGACGGGTTTCGTAAACTTTGAGTACGAATGTTTTATTAATGACTTACTCCGTAATCAGACCAATTGATGATTTCTTTGTTCCTTGACACGTATGTACTATTTTTTGTCAATCAATTTCACTTTTTTATTTCATTATGTTAAGTAAATGTTTTCTGCAGAAATTGTCATTTCCTCACCATAACTACAGTTTATGCTACCCTTTTTAATTTATATTTTTCGTTTATTATAATCAATCGGTTATAGTTATCAAAATTGGATCGGCCCGATGTAGATCACATTTAAGCGGCGTCTACTGTATTTGTATACAACTTTATTCCGAATTAAAATTTTTAAAAACTAATTTCTTTCTGATTCCATTAATTTTAATTGGTTAAACTAAGTTAAAAAAATTATAACCTAATAAACTGATATTTTTGTACATATTAAATTTTACAAAGAATTATGCTGTATTTACATAATGCTTATTTATTGACAAATGCGTACGAATCGGTTATAAGGTCACTTTCGCGAGGTCCCAAGGGGTGACCTTATATCGAGGTCCGACTATATATATATATATTTATATATTTAATCTTCCTTTTAGTGGTATCTTATCATTTGTTTTCATTGTTCATTTAGTTGTTTGAGTACTACTGAATGTTCAAGAAAATTGAAATATTTCTTATATAAATCTACTACACAAATTCTGTCTCTTATAACAACAGAAAAGCTTGAAAATCGGAACATTAGATTGGTGGTAAAAGGAAAAGTAATTTTCACATTTTCATAAATATTCATAAATTTTAGCATCTTATAATTATTCTTATAACATCAAGTTTACTGATAAATTGGTAGCTATTTTCCTTTCAACTTACAATAATAAAAAGTGCTTCCTTTTGACCTAATGGAGAACTTTACAACAAAAAACTTCATTTGAACAAAACTTAGTTTTCTTGGGAGAGGAAACCCAAAATAAATAGGTTTTATTTGACAGAATATGTGTCAGCAAACAGCAAATGAGTGAAAAGATGTAAACTTAAAAATGAAGAGACAGTACTAAAACTTAGAGTTTGAATACTCAGCTCTTAAGAATTAAACAAAAAACACTTGCGTACCATAAAAATAAAAAAGGTAAGTAATAAAATAACTAAGTAAAAATGTAAAAAAATAAACATAGGACAGATGTTTCTGTTCATGCTTTACTAACTAGATAAAGTAATAAAAGATTAAAGACACTAAAATATACAAAAGAAATAAAAACTTAAAAAATGATGAAAACAGTATACAGTACTGAAACAAATTATATAAATGACCACTAATATTTTTGGCAGTCTTAAACTGGTTTTTTTTTTTTTGTAACTTGGTGGAACCTTAAAAGAAAATAATCAATGAACCTTGAAAAAAAAATTTTTTTTGAATGCAAAAGAACAAAAAAGACTTAAAAGCATGAACAAATTCACTTAAAGAGAATGTTTAAACAATTCCTAACATGTAAAGAATAAATACTTCTTTTTCTCAATGAAATTATATCACTATAAAAATATTGAGAATTATATGCCATAATTTTTAATAAAATAATTGCCTACATAAAAGATCTCACTAATCTTGCAAGAAAAGAACAAATGAAAAACTTTTGCTTTCTACCAGTCAATTATAATATATAATATTTGACCTGATTGAGACAGCACAAACTATAGAACTTAATGCATTACAGACAAATCTAACTTTCTGTAATTATTGGATAGATTCATATATTGGGAACAAAAGATCCTATTCTTTCTCTTTTTATTTATTAAGGGTTTCCAGATCTGTAAATACTTGTTTGCCATGTACTTTTTAATTTGATTTTGTTTCATTTTAGGCAAAAAGCTTTATTAATAAGCCTTGAAAAGAAGAAGCAATGTGAAACTAAAGCTTTGAAAATTGTCGAAAGCCTTTTGGAAACAGGAATTACAGAAGAATATCTTCGCAGTGTGGTAATTATCTCCTCGTTGTTTTCTCTGTTTTTGGGTTAAGACTATCAAATTAAAATGAAGTGTTTCATTTTCTTCAGAGGAGCAAACAGTTTTTGATGAAATAACCTTTTTACCTTGTTTTTTCTTTTTTTTTGGCTGATGTTGTCGTCACTATTTTCTGAGAGCAGAACAAAATAATTCAAAAGAGGTGAAGCGTCTTAACACAACAAAAAAATACTTATAATCTAAAAGTTATCAATGGAAAGAGAGTGGTTCTCAAAAAGATGCACACTGAGCCCATAAAATGCATCAATTCACCCAATTAGTGGAATTAAATGTGACTGAATAATGAAAATCATCTATAGTTAAAATAAGCCTAATCTAAAGTCTTTTCATTGAGTAATGCAACAGAATGTATCATACAGTGTAAATAATGAAGAATCGTAAGAAGAATGAAATCGAGGAACAAATAATTGGTCAGATTAAACACACTTATTCTCCTTAAATAGCAAAATACAACCAAATACACATGCTGATAACAATTACGATAAAATATCTTTCAGTTAGCTCATATCAAGTGGGCTGGGAATGATGTCACACACACAAAAAAAAAGTGCCCAAAGTTTCCCTACAAAACTTTACAGACTAAAATTTTATCTGACTGACTAAAACAAAAAAACTTTCAAGGTTACTATAAGGGACCGTTCAAGAATTATATAAGCACATTTTTTGTCATTTTAGACCCCCCACCCTTGTAAGCAAAAATGAGCAGATGTCCAACCACCCCTCCCTTATGCTTACGTAAGATTTGCCAAATCATTAACATTAAAACCACTGAACAATACATTAAACCATCAAAATTACATGATATTCATTCCTAACTTAAAATGTAACAAATTAAATAAAAAAGTACACATGAAATACTGAGGAAAAAGTCTATCTCGCAGAGCGCACACTCTCTAGTCATGTTGTCTGTCTTATGTAAGCACTGCTGTGATCCCCCTCCCCTTGTGAGCAAAAATAAGCAAAGCTTGAAACCCCTCCCTCCCTTAAATGCTTACGTAATACTTGAACGGACCCTAAGGATATCTAATTGCAATGAAGTATAGCTAAAAAGATCCAACCCCATTAAGATTTGCCTTTTAATAATTAAATGCTAAGATACTATAAAACTTTACTGCAGCAATAATAGTTCTATCAAAGTAAACTATATACATTTTAAGCACACAGTACTACAGAAAATAGTTAGCATTATAACAAACAATATTTTGACGAATTTAAGATAAGCAAGAGTTGTCAAATGCCAACGAATCTTTTAACCCGGCAGTGGTCGCGCCCATTTTTGAAACACCAATGGTCGCAATGGGTCTGTGAGACCCATTCATTTTAAACATCAAAACTTTCAAAATTTCAACGTTTTAGATATTTGAAAATAATAATATCATTGATTGGTTGTTTCTTAAGATTTTTGTTATAATCATTTATAATAATATATGTATAAATATATAGATTAAGATTATTTAAGAAAACATTGTAAAAAACGGATAAAAAGTGTATTGATTCTATAATTGATAGAAAATTAAGGCATACATATATTTTTGGTTAAAATTATGATAAACTAATAATAAATTAGTTATTTCTAACTGATTGCTTTGAGTAAATATTGTTCTAATTTTTTTGTGTGTATTTTGTAATGCATTCTCCACCAAGTCTTGATCTTCACTATCATCATTATGTGTTGACTCTTCCTCACACTCTAAAATGGGCTCTAAAAGTATTCTCCTTATTTATTATCACTGAGGGATTTCATCTCTTCAAAATAATAAAAATAAGAAATAAACTCAGGACCAAACTAAACTGTTCGTAAAAATAACTCATGAAAGAAGAATTAATGAAAAAATTGAAGAAAAAAAAAAAATAGGCCTAAATAAATAACTAGTTTAATAAATAACTATAGAATAAATAAATTGTTCAAAATAACTCTAGAAATCCAAGTTTGTACGGCAAACTTTACATTTAACGTATATAAAACAACTTTTCCCTATATGCACAAAAAGTTACACGAAAGGTTGCACTGGGTCTACAGTACCCAAAGTATTTTTTTTCCTTCAGATCGGGACAAATTATATTCCGCCAAAACTGTCACATGAAACATCATGTAGTTTTAGAAAGGTACTGAAAAAATCAATCCTGTAAGGAGCTCCCATCTTTAAGTAAAAATGAAAATAAAAATGCATGGGTCTCACAGACCCATCGCGACCACTGCCAGGTTAACTAGAAATTTCACTCAAAATAAATAATTAATGATTTAAAAAAAAAAAAATGAATAGTTTCTAATACAGATGATGAAAAAACTCCTAAAATTATTAGGCTTTGCTTTCTCACCTAAGTTCGCAGAGAAAGAAAAAACAAAATCCGTTTGGCATCAGTTCAGAACAAAAATGCCAAGATGCACAACACTGAATTTCAACACCAGTTTCAAATCACAGATCTTCCTCTCACTAGCTCTTCGAGAGTTAAATGATGACAACAGGATGGAAAGAACATCATTCTCTTCTAAAAGCTGAGTGGACAGCCATTGGGGGTAAGTCTGTTGATTTCCCTCAGATCAGTTTAACAACTAGGAGTCTCCACCGTTCAGCTAGCCACTGTAGTCTTCCAACATTGCTTCATTAAGTGATGATGCCATTGTAGCACACTGTGGGAAAGAAGCTGGTCTCCTTCAATGGCCAACAACAGGAGTACATTCAGTCACCAGCAGACACATAGATCAAGGCACTTAAAAGGACTTCATTAATAAAGTTATAGAACAAACAGAGACACAGTATATAAAGATGGCGAGGCGGGCACGAATTTACCTAGAGTTCAGTTCCTCAGAAGGTGTTAACGTCCAGTTGGAAGTGACTCGCTGGCTCAGTCAGGTTGTGGCGAGTGCCAGTTGCAAAGCTTATCCTAGTAATCCCTTTGATGGTAGACTCTTCACCAGTCGAATTCTCTCTGATCTGACAATTGGTGATTAACTGACTAACTATATAACTGTAACTTCACTGTCTGTGAACCTCTATTTAAATATGAAAGATGACGGGATAATCACATAAGTATGGGTTCATTCCTGTGTGAATTGGACCACTTTTCTTGTGAGAACTGATGAGGCAGTGGAAAACAGAAGAAACAAAGGCTTAATTCAGAGATCACAAAGAGCTCCAATACATGACAAAATACAAGACATTTTTAATAAACCATAAGCATAATGAAATTTAATATAAGATGAAGAAAGATTTGAAATGAAAAATTTGAAATATTTACAGATTAAAATGAAATGCTGATAATACTATCCCTAATTTC
>JAFIDM010009631.1:301487817-301504610 GCA_023159025.1 Thereuonema tuberculata
TGTAAAAACTGTATGACCATATTTCACAAAAAGAATACGGAAAAGAAGACATGAACAATAATCCTGTAAATGATTTCAAAAATACTTACATCAGTAATTTTAGTGTGAAATTTAAATGCAGCTGCAAGAAAATGTATTTAGCTATATTTTAAGTTAAATAATATAAGAAATGTATATATATTTTTCCTGCAATGTAATGAAATGAGTTGCAAGCAATCCTTTTTCTGTCTGTATTCTGTAAATTATGTAACCTTACATTTGATGGAGTCATATTTAAGAATAAATGATTCCATTTTGAATTTTGGTGATTTTAAAGATGCTGAATAATGAATAGAAAGACAAATACAATAACTAATATTGCTTGCTGTTGATTTTTTTTTAAAACTTTTTTTTTTTTAATTTTGTAGTGGATTCTTGGGAATCCAAGTCCAGTTTGAGGGGTTGTCTTTGCGTAAAGAACTTCAAGAGTTAGAAACCCTAGATGCAAAAGGTGGTGATAATCCATCCCCACCAAAGCCTATTTCACCTAAAACTGGCAAGAAAGTGAGCTTAAAATCTTTGCAGAAATTAGCACGGCAAATTGATAAAGAAAGAAAACCGAGCAATATTTCTTCTGCTAAGATATCAAAAAATGATTCATATGTTGGTGATCAAACTGAAAGTACAGTAAAACTAAGCAATGCTTCTATTAACGAGAACATATCCTCCGAGTTAAAGAATAGTGGTGCAAATTCTCAAGCAGAATTAGCTAATAAGGAAAAGAATTTCAATGAACTGAAATCTGGAAATAGTGTTTCTTCTGAAAATAAAGGTGAAACAAACATCCACTTAAAAATTAATAATAACCAAATAAATAATTTTAAGTCATTTTCAGATGAACTAGATAGTGATGATTTGTCTGATGACAACGATGAACCAAGTGCTTCCAGTGATAGAAAAGATGCTAGAGAAATATCAGTGGATTCTGTCACTTCTTGCACCCTTAAGAAAGGAGCATTTGCAAAATGGAATCACATTGGAGGCAAAAAAGATGCTTCAGTAAACATTATCAAAAAGTGTGATGCTCCTGTAAAACCTGTAACAAGTTTTGATTTGTCTACTTCAAACTGCATAGATTCTGAAAAAAATAAGATTTGCAATGTAAGCAGTGAAGCGATCAGTTCTTCTGTTCAAAAGAAAAACCAAAGTCCTCGTCTAATATCGAAATCTTCCCTTGAGGAAAAACAGAATCTGAGTAAACAGCCAGTGATCAAAGTAACAGTGGAACATTTATTTCAAGAATGGGTGACTCTTGAGACAGCCCAATACTTGTATGGAAAAGAAAAATTCAATCAACTCCTCTTAGAATTAGATTGTGAGGAAGTCATAGAAGAGTTAAAAAGAGATTCAGATTTACATGAGTCAGAATTTTATAAGCAGCAATACAAATTGTTATGTCGAAAATTGGATGAAGAAGAAATGAAGGAGAAACACTGGCATCAACAGGTTGTGAATGAAAATGAAGAGGATCATGAAAAAGAACCATTGCCTGAATATGAAAAGCTAGTTGAAGATGCCACTTCACAGGAATTGAAAGTCAAAGCTTTCTACAAAGGAGAGCTGCAAATCCTTGAAAAACCAGAAAGAACTATCAAAGAGAAAAGAAGAAGAAAGAAAACCAAGAAAAATATAAAGGTAATGAAAAAACATTTATTGAACTTCATAGGATAAATGGGTTAATTAAAATTATTTAATCTAAAATACAACATGTTTTGTAACAGCTTTTGCTACATTTTCAAGTGAAATACAATTGAATAACATTAAAACAGTATACGAAAATACTACATCAAATTTTAAAAATAATTAACAATTATTAAGAAACAGTATATCAAGATAAAACTTTTAATGCTAACAAAAAATTTCATGAACTTAAAATAAATAATAACAAAAGGTTTAATGAATATACAGAAAACCGATGAAGATAACATAATTAAAAAATTTAACAATGAAATAAAATCAGAATTTGAACTGTTTGATGAATGTTTAAGATTTACCATTGAACCAGAGAATGGTTCTTTAAATTTCTTAGATCTTCATTAAAACGACAAAGAAAAAAATTTGAGTTCAATTTGTTTCGAAAACCTACCTTCTCAGGATGTCTTTATTTTTCTAATCACCTATTAAGTTAAAGTTAAAGTTGCGATCAGGCCCAGAGGACCGCGCAATGCAACTGGAGGGTAGGCTCCAGTGTTCAGAACCTACGGGACAAAGTTGAGGACGGGGGGTCGGCCCGTCGCTCGCCCGCCTTTAACTCCTGGGAAAGAAACCCGGTACCCATTCTTTAGAGGGCTGGGTAGACCCTAGGGCCCGTTTGGAGGAGAAAGAAGCGTGGAAAAATTCCCGTCCTCCGCCGAGGCCGGGAATCGAACCCGCAGCCAAGCGCCCTTACCCACTCGGCTACCGGGCAATCACCTATTAGGCTATAAAATATCTGTTACCAAAAATTTGTTTCATTGAGCAGTTACCTTAGCATCATCAAAAGAGATTCAAAAGAAACAAAATATTCAACTATACCAAGTCAATAATTATCCTAATCATATGATTGTTTCTAATCTGATTAACTTTCTTAAGATGTCCAAACACAAAAGAAAAGACAAAAAAAACATTCAGAAATCTAAGATTTCTCTACCGTATAAAAATAGGAGTGAGCCAAAAAAATTACAGTTAATTTGTTTATCTAAAAATTTATATAAAAGAATTAGACAACACCAATTAGATGGCAAAAATTTCTCCACAACTCAAAATTCTACAAATTTTAAATCTGCTATTACTGAACATTTAAGCAAATTTTGAAATCATATTAATTGGGATAACATCAAAATTTTAGATATTGATAATAATTATCAGAAATTCCAAGTAAAAGAAGTCTTTTACATTAAAAAATTTTTCATCAACTTATTGAACAGATAATTTGAAATTCCTGCAGTTATTAATTTATTTCATTGTTAATTTTGTTAATTATGTTATCTTCATCGGTTTTCTGTATGTTCATTAAAGCTTTTTGTTATCATTTATTTTAAGTTCATCAAAGTGTTTTTGTTAGTATTTAGTTTAAAGTTTTATCTTGATATATTGTTTCATAATAATTTTTGTTAATTATTTTTAAAATTTGATGTAGTATTTTCATACATTGTTTTAATGTTTTATTCAATTCTATTTCACTTGAAAATATATCAAAAGTTGCTACGAAACATGTTGTATTTTAGATTAAATAATTTTATTAACCCAATTATCCTATGAAGTTCAATATTTAGTATTAATGGGTTTCTTTCAATTATTACATTATGAAAAAACATTTCTTGAAGAAATAGATGAAGTTTCAAGATAGTGATTTTTTTCTTGATATTTTAATTTATAAATCTGTATAGGTATACTGTGAAAGGATTAGAATATTTATTTATTTATTTATTTATTTTATTCGATGTTGAAATGGATATTTTTTATATATGAAATAAAAGAAAATCCAACTATAATTCCTAATATTTTTATTTTCTTTTAATTATGTGAAAAAAACATTGCTGAAATTGAGTGTAATAATAATAAAAACATTTTTTATTATTAATTTTTTAGAATTCTATTCATGATGTGAATGAAAAGGATTTACGCACAGTCTCTCTTCCTTTGGTGGATTCACTTTCCCAGAATGCACTTCGATGTCAAATAGTAATGGATCGCTTGAATCACTAGTATGTACTTAAAATATTTATCATATTTTATTATCTGATCCTCATGATTCCCATTTTTTTTATATAAAAACAAGAGAACAAAATACATTCTAATTCCATTATTTTACACAATCCATTCTTGCTTCCATATAATATCAAACATATAAACAGTGGTCAGCCAAAACATTAGGGCCACCTACTTAATATGATGTTGATCTTCCTCTGACTATCAAAACAGCCTTCACTTGGTGAGGCATGGATTGTATGAGATCTTGATAAAGTGTCCTGTGATGGCTGGTACCATCATGTCAGCTGAAGATCCTTCAGTTCCTTCAAATTACATGGTTGAGGTTTATATCACCAACACGTTTCTCCAACTCAAACAACAAATGCTTGATCAGATTCATGTCAGGGGAATTTGGAGGCCATGGTAATAGCTGGAACTCTTCCTCATTTCTGTTAATCATTTCCTGGCATAGTTATGGAAATACCTCAACTTTTATGCTCAATTGTCCACTGCAATCGCTTTTGGCAATGAATGTTGAGAGAGGCACATGGCAAATGAACAACACTATCACCACTATTGAAACTGTGAGAGATTTGTGCCACAGGATCTTACCTATTGCTTTGCACAGTCAGCCTATGCTCACCTTTGCTGTTTCTGAGATGCTCTGACTAAAGGTCTGGCCATCACAATTTGGCCTTTGTTTAAGTCAGATAAATCCACTGCTTTATCCATTTGCACACCATAACAAATTCTGCTCATGCAGCCTCGATGTTAGCTCTTACATACCCACTGGATGACCTTGCCACATTCCACTGTGTGTCTGAAGGATTGGTTTGTTGCATATCCTGGGATGGTCCTAATGTTTTGGCTGTTCGGTGCACACATAAGTAAAGAAATAAACTAAACATAAATCAAAATAAAATTTGCCTATCATATTACTGAGGTTTAATTTTCTAATTTTTAACATAATGGATTATTTGGCAATTGTAAAATAGGATTGAAGTTTTCCCAAAAATGAAAATGAACAAGGAAGTAATTAGAAGATTTCAGGTTATTTTATAATGTCTTACAAATTATTGAAGTTTATTTTGAAGCTACTAAATAAATCAGTTGTGTTTGAAGCAACTGGTGGAAACCACAGGACTGGAGTTTGATACCATGGAAATCTCAGTGATTCAGTATGAGTTTTGATTTTGTTATAATCTAGTACTTTGTCATTTAAAATAACTATATCTGGGGGCACGGCAGTGCCCCCGCCAAGACGAGCCGAAGGCAGGAAGGGCACTACGTACCTTTTCTGGAAGTGTTTCGTCGTATTTTCGAACCCTCATAGCTTCGGCCTAGATAATACTAGAGAGCTCAAATTTTCAGGATATGATGCAGTTACCAGACTAATGAAATACGCTAAGTTTCATTTATTTAGCTTTTATACTTTGGATTTTATTAATACCTAAAATACGTCGATTCCGTCACTCACTCACTGACTGACTGACTCATGATCATCAAAACCTCTAGGGTACTTCCTGAAGTCCTAGAAAGCTGAAATTTGGTATGCAGGTTAGGATTAGCACACAAACAACAAAAAAATTAAGAAATCCGTAACTTTCACATTCCAACCCCTCATAAAGAGAGGGTCTGGTTATGTATTATCGAACCCTCATAGCTTCGGCCTGGATAATACTAGAGAGCTCAAATTTTCAGGATAAGATGCAGTTACCATACTAATGAAATACGCTAAGTTTCATTTATCTAGCTTTTATACTTTGGATTTTATTAAGATCTGAAATACGCCGTACCCTCAATGCTTCCGCCTAAATAATGCTGTGTAATAATGTGATTTCTTCCAAAGTGCAAACAGCTTGAATATACAAGTTGACCAATAGAAAAACAGAAAAGTAGGGTATTGAAAAAAAATCCATTTTCTAAATAATCTTAAAACTAAATTTAGTTGTAATAGATAATCCCACCCAAAACATTTCATGTAAAATAAGTTGCCAAGATTCACATGCTCATAACGCTTTCACTGTTAAAAAGTTATCAGATCTCATCTTACAAAAAGAAATGAAATCCCACCCAAAACATTTCATGAAAAATAAGGGGTTGCCAAGACTCGCATGCTCATAACGCTTTCACTGTTAAAAAGTTATCAGATCTCATCCTACAAAAAGAAATGAAATCCCACCCAAAACACTTCGTGTAAAATAAGTTGCCAAGACTCACATGCTCATAATGCTTTCACTGTTAAAAAGATATGAGATCTCATGTAGAGCCAAGCCCCTAACTACAAGGCCTAACTCTACAAGCCCTAACTCTGAAAACCCTATATCTTGGGTCAAAAAGTATGGCTTGGCCGTTTCATGGAACTATTTCATCCCACCCAAAACATTTCATGTAAAATACGATGCCAAGATGCTCATAATGCTTTCACTGGTAAAAAGTTATAAGATCTCATGTAGAGCCAAGCCCCTCATTCTACATGCCTAACTCTAAAAACCCTAATATCTTGGTCAAAAAGTATGCCTCGGCATAATCCATATCCTTTACATAACTCCATGGGATTGTCTGTGCGACAGCCACGAAACGGCCAAGCCATACTTTTTGACCAAGATACTTTTTGGTTTTCAGAGTTAGGGCTTGTAGAGTTAGGGGCTTGGCTCTACATGAGATCTCATATCTTTTTAACAGTGAAAGCATTATGAGCATGTGAGTCTTGGCAACTTATTTTACACGAAGTGTTTTGGGTGGGATTTTTATATCTATAAAGTATACCACTGCAGGCCTTTGTGGTCCTTGAGGTTCCAAGGGGTAAGGCTTCCAACATTTCCTAACCAACTGAACAAAGTTGAGGTCAGCGTTTTATTCTCAGGAAAGAAACCTGATACCCATTGTACAGAGGCCTGGATATACCCTAGGACCTGTCTGGAAAAGAATTCAGCATGGAAAAAATCCTTGACCTCCACCTGGATTTGAAACCTGCTCCTCTAGCCCCCTGTCAAGCATTGTACCATGTGGCTATCTTGCCCTCACTTACTTACATAAGGGTATATAATATCTTGGCCTTGGTATCATTCCTTAAATGAAGGCCTGATTACCTGTTTATCAACAATATTATAATATGCCCATTATATACTCATTTTCAAAAAATTTAGCACACCCAGAAGCAGCAGTCGAAATGGAATGACTCTTGGCATAGGCAATGATGATGCAAATAACTGATCACAGTATTAGAGCAAATGGGCTGTTTATTCAGGCAAAACACTACAGGTCAGTAGTCCCTTCAATACTGTGTCATATCGCCCCTAGCATGGATACATGCTGCAATACGGCTTAGTATAGAGTCATACAGATGTCTAATGTTATTATGCAGAAGATCCTCTTATAGCTATTGCAACTGCCATTCCAGATCACTCAAACCCATTGATAGCTGATGCTGCCGTCTTAGCTGACAGGGGTCCCACACATGTTCAATGGGTGACAAGTCTCACGACCTGGCGGGAAAAAGAAGGGTGTTGCCAGCATGGAAGCAATCCAGGGAAACCTGTGCTTGTGGGTGGTCACTATCTTATTGGAAAATGTACCATTGCACTGTCAATGTTCCCCTGATCACTACCAGTGAAGACTGAGAATCGTAGTAGATGGCTCCTCTCACCATGATGCCACTAGTCCTGATAGTGACTTACTCAACAATGAAGTCCGGATTTGTGTGCTGTCCAGTGCATTTCCATATTCAAGTACAGTGGTTGTTCGTGTCCAGACAAAACCTGGATTCGTCACTAAATACGATTCGTTGCCTGACTACAGTTGCCCATGCCATCTGCTCACTATAACACTGAAAACGAAGCCATCAATGATGGGGTGTTAATGGCAGACAGTGTAAGGGGCACCAAGAATGCAGGTCTCATTCTGTAAGTTGCCTCACAATCATGCATATAGACATAGAGTTTCTTGTGATGCCATTTCATATCTCTGGATGGTGGACAGGGACACTCATGGATCAGTTCATGCCTGTTGGAAGATGACACAATCCTCTCTTCTGGTAGTCTGCATAGATCTCTCACTACCTTGTCTGCACAAATATGTTTCCACTGCTACAGTCAGAATGGTCCAGGTAGCGACCAATTCAATGGAATAACCAGCCTGCCTCCCGCAATCCAAAGATACAACCTTTTTCAAGCTCTGCCAGTTATTCAAAACTGCTTTGAATGTGTCGTCGAGGTATCTAAGGGCTTAGATATACACTAATTATGAAGCGCACATCATTCATCTGACGGCCGTTCACATGATCAATCATAGTGATACTAACACCCCTGGTGACAGTTCTCAACAGGCAAGCATCGCCCAACAGCAATCAGTAGCATAACTACCTTTGATGGTGCCGTATACCGAGTTTTGTTGCTCCTGGATCATTCATTCTTGGTACTAATTTTTTTGCAGTGAGTGTACATATTATAATGTAAAAATAAGTAAGTAAATTGAGTATATAATTTACATTTTCCTGTTATTAAAACATGCAAAATATTTTTCATATCTTTTAGTGTTCCAGATCTTCTACAGGCTGTGGGAATTTACAATAAAGCCTTATCCTCCTATTTAAGGGAACTTGTTCAAACCTTCAGGTAATTTTTATAAATTAATTAAGTTAATGTAACTTAAAATAATGGTATAAATTTGAAGATAGAATAGCATTGAATCTGTACTGCTTCCATATAGTCGTACATCATATATATATATATGTGTCCCAAGTTACCTGCTTTATTTAGTAGAATATTTCAACAGAATCCATTTGTGTTGTCCAATCATTCATTATTCACATAAATAAACTATTCACAAAGTGAAATCTTCTTTTAAAATAACAATTGTTCAGACTTGAAATATTTGACATCAATCATCATTGAGATTGAATTACGCTTTTGATTTAACATCATAAGCTCTTTCACCTCCATCATTCACCTCCTTTCCCTTTTTCAGGCTTGTATGTAAATAATATAAATACAAAGAGGCAATTAAATGATTTTAGTCATAATGAAAATAAAAAAATAATGAACCTGATGTAGTGTTTTAGCCCTTACGTTTTTGAAGCCATATGTTTGAATGATAACAGATAATTTTCATTTTGCGATTTTTAAAGCAGACAGGAATGTTTCAAAGAAGGGTAGGAGCAATTGGTAGCTAGGTCAATGCAGAAGAAAAATGAACCATCCAAGACCAGCACTTGAATCTAATCCAGATCCAGTTTGATGGAAGTGTTTTCTGATCAGTAGCCATATTAAATGTAGTAAGTCTTTACAGTAGTGAATGATTCAGTGCCAGGTTTCTTGACATGTACATAAGCTAGATATTCAGCTAAATTTTTATTGGGTTATGTCTGATTCTTGATAGGTCTAGAATTGAGACATCTGTTCTACTCCTCTGCCAAATAATCTATTAGGAGTAATTTAAGATTGCCAAAACAGGCAGTCCCTGAGTTACGAACGGGCTCCCAAAACTCCCCATAAGGATCATTTATAATTAAATAATTAATAATTTGGGAACTACACTTCCATGCAGCTAAATCGACTCACCCCTTCAGAGCACACAAAAAGGCGGATATTTTTTAAATGGCTTAACCGATTTTCAAAAACTTTTTTTTTGAAAGCCTAATGTTTTTACTTTACAATGACACCATTATCATTAAAATCTGTACAATATTTTGTTTTATAATGTATTTTGAATGAAAACGCAAGCAAAATGCATGCTTAGGAAAAAAAATTGGGGATACTTAAAATTAAATTACAACAAAAAATTCAAGCAAAACAAGGAAACTTTTATTAATCAATACTTGATATTGCCTCCCCTTGCCTGTACGACGGCTTGCATGCGGTTCCTCATAGACCCTATTAAGATTTTGACAGTCTTGGGGGATCCCAATCCACTCCTCCTCCAGCGCAATATTGAGCTCGTTTTTATGAGACGGTGCCGGATTTCTGGCTCGGACCCTCCGTTTGAGCTCGTCCCACAAATGCTCAATCGGATTCATGTCGGGACTGAGGGCTGGCCACTCCATCGTCTCGAGACCAACCTCCTCCATGAATTGCCGAGTGGTTCTCCATGAATCAACCTCCTCCATGAATTGCTGAATGACACCGGGCATTGTCATGCACCAACATGAAGTCTTCCCCGATATATCCTGCGTAGGGCACAACATGATCCAGGAGAATGTCCTCAATGTATCGTTGAGCAGTCAGACCCCCCTCCGGCCTCCACCAGGTATGAAAACAAGATCTGTTTTTCCCTCAAGAGATAAGCCAGCCCACATCATGCAGGAACCGCTGCCGTACGAGACTGTTTCAGCAAAACAGCACTGTGAAAATCGCTCTCCTAGACGCCGGTAGACCCGACCTCTCCTATCATTACCATGGAGATACATTCTGCTCTCATCATTGAATAGGACGGACTGCCATTGCTCGATGCTCCAATTGACGTGTTCCCGAGCAAATTCTAATCATGCTGTGCGGTGGCTTTCGGTCAATTTTGGGCCTCTAGCGGGCCGTCTTGGAGTGAGGTTGGCTTCCTTCAAGCGTCTTCTGACTGTCCACTGACTAACAGCTACTCCACAAACTTGTCTCAGCTCCTGTTGCAGATCGATGCCCGTGAGATGGTGATTTCGCAGTGAAGTTGAAATGATAAAGCGATCGTCCCTCTCAGATGTGAATCGGCGCCGTCCAGTATGTGGTCTCCGAGTGAAGGTACCAGTTTCCTGAAACGTTCTGAATACTCTTGAGACAGCAGATTGGCTCAAGTTTAGTTGACGAGCGACTTCTCGTTGACTGTGGCCTGCTTGCAACAAAGCAACAACTTGTGTGGCGTCTTCTGGCGTAGTATCCATGGGTTTGTGAAAACAATGAATTAAACTTGCAGAGATGTGTACAGATGAACATCTGATAAGCGACTGATAAGAAATAACGGTCCGCGTGGGATTTTATTGGAGATTTTATAACTGAGTTGGTGGTTTCCGTTCAGACTGCATTTTGCTACGCTTACGTTCAGATCACATTTATTTGGAAAATATTGTACAGATTTTAATGATAATGGTGTCATTGTAAAGTAAAAACATTAGGCTTTCAAAAAAAAAAAGTTTTTTGAAAATCGGTTAAGCCATTAAAAAAATATAAGCCTTTTTGTGTGCTCTGAAGGGGTGAGTTGATTTAGCTGCACGGAAGTGTAGTTTCTTCCATGCATATAAACAAACTCACATGACATAAACGGTTCATTGGCACAACATCTTTATGCTAGCAGCTAATCTCATTCTGCTTCAATAAGTGAGCAATGATGTAATCGCTCCCACTCCCTGAAATCCAGAAATGAACCACCATTCACAGTGCCTTCTTAGCGGAATGAGTAAAAAACATTTCGGCTCCCAGTGCTGCAGAGCAAAGAGCAAAATGGCAGTCACAGGTAGCAAATAAATGATATTCATAGATAAGTAGACAGCATAAAAGGATAGAGAGGTGTCACGGCGTGAAAGCTTTATCAGCTGAAACAAATGATCCTTCTGGCTATTTTTCTGATGCAGGGTGATTCACGAAGATATGCAGAAACTTTGGGAGCTCATTCTACATGTAAAAGTAAAGAAAAAAAGTTATATAAACAAAGGTCCGGAAATGCTTCGGTATCGAGTTACGGCTAGCGAAAGATTTCACCATAATGTAGTACCCTGGGTGAAATGAAGACTTGCTGGAAGTCTGGGAAGGTAAATTAAGGGGCGAAATCAGTGGTTTCTTATGGTTGTTGACCTGAAAAATCGAATGAAACATGTCGCAGAACTCTATCTCCCAGTGGTTTAAAGCTTATCCCACGTGGAACCTACAAAAAAGTTGGCAACACAATAACAGTTGTTCAACAATAATGTGAATTGTATTGTTTTGATTTATTGTGAGAGCTAACAACTGAAGTGTAGTCCATGTGCATATTGTTGTACTACATTATGGGCGAAATCTTTCCCTAGCCGTAACACGATACCGAAGCATTTCTGGACCTACGTTTATATAACTTTTTTTCTTTACTTTTACATGTAGAATGAGCTCCCAAAGTTTCTGCATATCTTCGTGAATCACCCTGTATATGGATGTTTATTTTGCATTTTATTTTTATCATTGAAGTTAAAACAGTTGACAAAAGATGAATCGCAGTCATTTGTGCCGCCATGTTGCCAATTCCCAGTTGCATAATGTGCATCATGTTGCGCACATGTCTCTTGAGCAATAGGAGCATGGTTTGCTCACTTTGAGCCTCTTCAATTATGCATTTACCAGGTATATAGATGCATAAGGATGATGAATTAATTTTTCTGAATTAATCTTTTATTACTTTTTTTTTAATAGGCTTTCATCTCGTAACATCATCTTTAAACCAGTGGAATGGACTTTTATTGCACTGATAATTATTAAAATGTAAGTGATTTTCTATTTTCAACAATCATCTCGATTATTTTTATTTTTACTGTTTATTATTTATTTGTTTATCTTTCCCTCATTGTATTATACTGATATCATTGCTTGAGACTCCGCCTTTCCCCTTCCAGCCAATGGAATCTACCAATCACTCAGATTTTTGTTTTGTAAAAATGTGTAATTTTTTTCTTGATATTACAGAAACAAATAGCAGTCAAAATATGCAAAACATCTGACTTTAACAAACAATGACTGAGATTTAATAATAATATGACCAATATCGCACAATACATATAAAAAACTGTTTAATGAAATGACATGTTCGCTGATTGGCTGTACATGTTAATTCTTTTATGTTCAAATTTATTCAAGTTCCTTTGTGGGTTTTTGTATCTGAGGAAGAGAGCCGTTCACTTCAGCATCTCGACCAATGATTTTTTGGCTTTAAACTATGTTGGCACAGGCCAACTTAAGGTAAAAGTTTGAAGTCTTACAGTTTTTCCCTTCATACTATAATTTAAATCCAAAAATTGAATTTTTCATAAATGGAAACCCAAATTTCAGGCTTTAATTTCAGCTTTCCTGTTAAAGATAGTTGTAAAAGTTATTTGAAAAGAATGATAGACCATTTCAGTACCTGCCAATTGTTTTTTTTTAAATTTATATCTTTATCTCTTTTAGTTCAAGAGATATTTGAGTTTCCGTAAATGCTGATTTTGCCGAAATTGAGCTTTGGATATGATGGAAAAATGGCCACCGCAGATAAACAAAAGGAAAAAAAAAATTACACATGGTTTTGTTGTTTTATAGAGGGGAACAAGTCAGCAAAAAAATAAAATTTTTCTGTAATGGTCATGCAACCAATTTATTCAAATCTGGATGATTTCAGATGGAATGACTCGCCTCTTAAACATGTGATAAGTTTTTTCTCTGAATTGTTGGAGATTTGGTTATAAGACATTTGAAAAAGACTCTTTGAAAAATGAATAAATATGCTACCCAGCAGTGGTGTCAAAATCATTTGATGGCCAGAAGAACAGTTTCTTTTTTACACCTCTAAGAAGGTTCAAATAAACTTTAAAACAAGGATCATATAAAAACATTTATTTTAAAAGTTGCAGTGGTGTAATTAAGTAGGATATATATTTATATTTCCTTTTGTGCAGAGTAGCTACCTACTGAGTTTGTAACAAAACAAGGAAATCGCTAATTATTAGTAGCTATAAATTACCTGATTGACTCATTTCTAATATTCCATGAATATAGCAAACATTCTGTTTATTGTCTTCTGTCTATATTTTTTTCCATTCTTTCATTCTCACATTTCTTGTGTTCTTAAGATTCAAGAAGAATTTAAACATTAAGAAGCTGTGCTAGTGAGCCAGACGAGTTAATCATCATGAGCCAAATGCAGTTCTTATTGCCATATGTATAGGCATTGCTTTCTGTACAATATTTGAAAAATAATATAATAAATATCTTATTCTATCAATTAGCGTTTATTCCTTCTTCATCTTCACTACAATTGCAATGTTTCGCAGAGAGGAATTACTCTGTTTCTTCAGGCCTCTCTTACATTTGAAAATCTCCAAAACAATTATAACACTTCTCATTACAATTACAAACAAATCATTACACCATTAACAATGATGTTAATATAAACCAACTTTTAAAAGCAAATCCATGAAATCCTCATTGTTAATGGTGTAATGATTTGTTTGTAACGCATAATAGTAATGAGGAATGTTATAACCATTTTGGAGATTTTCAAATAGAAGATAGGCCTGAAGAAGCAGAGTAACTCTGCGAAATATTGCAATTGTAGTGAAGATGAAGAAGTATATTTGAGAAATATCTTATTATTTATTGTTTCTTCTATTTTAGGATTGCAATGAAGGATGTTCAGTTGCAGCAACATCTTCAGAATGATTCTTGGAAAAGATTTGTAGAAATTCTATTCAAAAAGCTAAATTTAGAAATCCAATATTTAGATGAAGTTATTTCAGTTTTGTTGGATATTAAGAGCTTATTGCAACGATCCAAATCCAAAACAAAATTAATGCAAGTTGATTAGATTTGAACTAAAAGTATGTCATAATGTAAAGAATTATTTTTTATTCCTTTTTTGTTAAGATTGTTTTTTTTTTTGTTTTGTTATTGCAAACTGCTTAATGTTGTACCTTCCCACAACATCTTTTGTTTTATCAGTGGATACACACATTTCTTTTTGTAGAATGTTTCATTATCATTAGAAACAGCAGTGCTGTGAATATATAATCAATTTAGCCTACAGTAATTTGACAGAGTGTCTACCAACCGGGAAATCCGGGATTTGTATGGGATATTTGGGTTTACATGAAATGTACGGGAAATGTCCTTAAATTTTGAGGATGATGTTTTTTTTTTTGGTTAAAACAGATCGGTTTTAGAGGTTTTTTTTTTTTTTTTTTTTTTTTTTGTGTGTGCAAATGCCCTTAAATATACCGGATTTGTCCTTAAATTTTTTGTTTGAGAGTTAGTAGACACCCTGTTTGAAGAGATTCTTTAGTTAATTATTACAGAATTTCCACTTATTATGTAATAATGTTAATGATTTCAAATGTTTGAAAGTAAAAAGGTGTACAATGATCAAATATATATTTTTATTTTTTCATATAAAGCAAACTTTAGCTCTATTCACATCTATCCAGAGAAAACCATCATAAATTGAAGTCTTTGATTTATAGTTACATCTTTAATTTTTATTATGAATTAAGATAAGAAATAATTTACAACTGAAATAAACACAAGCACTACAAACGATTAAGAATGGCTGCTTCGGGTGTGAGGGATGCAAAAAAACGAGCTTAGAACATTGATGAACATTCCATGCATTTCTATATGCATCCGAAGAAAGATGCATATCGCTGGGTTTTGGACAGATTGTGATTCACATTATAAGACATCTATAGTACAAATTTTCTTCAATTCATTGATTTTCGCTCCAAATATATATATGTGGGTGAAATCCAAAAATTTTTATACTATTTACTGCTCTCTATTCCATGCTTCTGTGGATTATTTGTTGTTGTTTTTTTTTCTTTTCCCCAATAAACATCATATTTGCTTCTCAAATCAGTAGGAGGGTAAAGATCTGTGGGATGTCCAAGGACCCCTGCTTTTTATCTCTCTCACAAACTGGGTCATTTTAGTGGGGAAGCCTCCTGCATTTGCAAGTTTAATATTTTTTCACAGAATTTTTTCCAGCAGCAATTTCAGGCAGTTTGATCTGCAGTATTAATGATGGCAGTGTAACCAGAGAATAGTGTATCAGCTTTTGTTTATCTCAAAGCAACAAGGGAAAATTATGCCTCAAATCTCGGTTTTACTAATCCTTATGAATCATTAAACATTTTATATATGAAACACATTACAATCCTCATTACAAATTTATAAACTTTGAAATAAATTTGGGTGAAACCCGAGATCAGGGTACAAGCCTTCGACGAACTTTTTTTTCTCAAGTTGGGATGGCCGTTTTGGAACTATTTTCAGAAACCAGAACCGGAAGTTGACGTCATGAAATCTGTTTGGAAGGCTAATGTATCGGAAAAAAATTTGAAAGGCCCAAAATTGTTTCCAAATTTACCAATACATACATTCTGCAGCTCAGCAGACCTAACCTAACCTACAGCTAATCGGAATAAACGATTCGGTCCTTCGGACCTCATACTTTGAAACGGAAAAAAATTATCAAATACACGAAATTGGTATGGAAATTATTAAAAGAAGTGCTTACCTCATGTTTCTTTGTATCCCTAACTTTCACACGACACACCCAGTTATAGCCGTCATCGTTATCCTGCCTTTCAGTGAAACACATGCTCTCCCCACAATTCGGACACTTATATTCCTTAGCAATTAAACCAACATTCATACAAAAATCAATCACATCTTTCTTACATCCATCTCTCAACCATCCAAGATAAATAAAATCACATTTACCCGCAGACAATCCTTCAAAACCATTCATTTTGGCAGCGTCAAAAAAAACCACCTTGAACCACGAAAGCCGTACTCGAAAAGAACAAAAAACACGTGGTGTTAAAACACAGATATCTATGTATCGCTCCGCGATGACGCAAGTGCAAAACGGCACCGAGCCATGTATCCTTCCTAACACTGCAATTGGCTTGTACCCTATTCTCCGGTTTAACCTAAATTTGTTTAATGCAATTAATGAATTCTATTGCAAAGAATATCACTGCAGATTATGACTTCATGATATGAATTAAACAATGAAAATTGTTGGATTTATCCAACCTTCCATAAATTGAAGATCCACTGTTGGAGAATAACATTAATGCACATTAATCGTCTTCATTTTTATTTTTTTCTATCAGCTTTTCTTATTGATATGATGTATCTTTAAAATGATGAATCATTGCAAGTTGCAACATACATTTTATTGATAGATTCATATGGTTCTTCACAGTCTACAATTTTTACTAATTCTCATAAGGTCGAAGCAAAAAAGTTAACCTTGACAGAAATAATTTGACTGTTCAATTTTGTTTTCTAATTAAAGAATTACTCCAAATTAATTTTATATTTAAATATCGACTTGAAGTACATTTCATCAATCTTCGAGTAGCTGAAGAAGTGGATCAAATT
>JAFIDM010009631.1:301543839-301584625 GCA_023159025.1 Thereuonema tuberculata
TGAATTTTCTCTGTTAGTTTCTTCCAGTCTGTTGATTTCTCCTGATTAATTAGCATGATGATTTTTTCTTTGTTGATTTTCAGGTATTCGGGATCTGGTTTGATATTTTTGGGTGGGCATTTTTGCCGTCTATTGGGTTGGAATTTTGTCTTTATTTGGAGAAGATGATGGTCTGATTCGAAGGCGCCTTTGCGCGTTCTGACGTTTAGAATTTCTTTTATATTTTTTTTAGAAATTGCGACATGGTCAATTTGGTATTCACCCTGTCTAAGATTGGGTGACCTCCAAGTGGTTAATTTGTGTGTGGGTTTTTGAAATTGGGTACTCATGATTTTAAGTCCGAAGTTTCTGCAAAAACCAATTAATTTATCACCATTTTTGTTGGTACGTTTGTGTTTGGTATGGGGGCATGTAGTATCTCTGAATTTTCTTTCTCTACCTAACTGTGCGTTGAAATCGCCTAGTAGGATTTTCACATGGTGCCTTGGAATTTTGTTGAGTCTCCCTATGTATTTACTTTTCTTTTTTATTGGGAATTTTTATATTTTTGACAGTAGAATTTATTGAATTTGTAGTTTTAAAAAATATTCTTAGTGATGAGGTTGTTTTTGCCCTTTTTTTTTTAGTATATTTATGTAGTTAGTTCAGCTTGTTTGATCAGCTTCATTCTGTAAATTGCAAATTTACTGAATTAATCTTTTCTTTTATTATTCTAAAAAAAGATTGCATTAACCTTATGAAGAACTGTGTTAATATCTGTATACAATTGTAATATTCCTAAATGTTTAGAGTAGGGGTAAACAAACCCCCAAAGTTTTAGGGGCCACTCCATTTCATTTCTGGACCTAGATATAATTTAAAAATCAGGTGCCTGGCAAAAATTTTATGTTGCATACCAACTAACTGGACACCTACTACCGATGTAGGATGTAATGTAACAAAATGTAAATATTCTTTCCTTATTCTCCGTATCCTGTTGTGATCAACAATGCCAATATTATTTTATTTATTTTTTTAATACAAAAATTCATTTCCAATTTTCATTATTTTTAAAGAATTTAGAATTCCAATTTAAAGCATCATCCCTTATTCATCTTATTTCGCACGTGGCTTAGTCGTATTTTCTTTTTGGTTATTCATCTAATTTGTTTTTTAATGTTTTATTTTTGTTTCTCCAAACCTTGTAACAAGAATTGCAAAGAAAATAAATTGACTGATTATTAAAGTAAAAATCTTAATAAAATAAATTTTAGATCTGTTTTATTTTTGTTTCAGGCAAAGTAGATGATACGATGGGAGAAATTATCGATACAGCAGTCGACAGACCACCATCACCAGCTAGATTATCATATACATCGGATAAACATCCTCGCCATACATTGGAGGCTATTAATATGTTAAGAAAACACAGAGAACTTTGTGATGTAGTGCTTATTGTTGGGACGCGAAAAATCTTTGCCCATCGAGTGATCCTGTCTGCTTGCAGCCCCTATTTTCATGCGATGTTTACAGGGGAATTAGCAGAGTCCCGTCAGACTGAAGTGACAATCAGGGACATTGATGAACATGCAATGGAATTGTTGGTAGACTTTTGTTACACATCCCACATTGTAGTGGAAGAGAGTAACGTACAAACATTATTACCAGCTGCTTGCCTTTTGCAACTTGGAGAGATCCAGGAAATCTGCTGTGAATTTCTCAAACGCCAGCTTGACCCTTCTAATTGCTTGGGTATTCGCGCATTTGCGGACACCCACGCTTGCAGAGAACTGCTTCGTATAGCAGACAAATTCACCCAGCATAATTTTCAAGAGGTAAGTTAGAGTACAGCCATTTTAAGAAAGCTGACTGTGTAAAATATAGATAGTTTTTTTTTTTTTTTTTTTTAAAGTTCAGAATTTATAAGCATTATTCAAATGTATGTATGTACGTGTGTATGTGTGCTCTTTTGTTCCCTTTTCTGTAATTGTAGGAATCTTAGTAATTTTTTGGTATGATATATCTTCCAAGCACCACTTTGGGTTAGATTATATATAGTAAATTTTGGTTTATTATTCGATGTGGAATTAGTATTATAGCATATTTATTCATTTGTTAGGTCCACTAATTATAAGGAGTGCCCTGCTTATCAACATTTGACTTCTGAATTATTCAGATATGAAAAAAATAAATAAATAAAACTTAAATGCATGTTTATTCTTAAGTTAAAGCTAAAAAAAAATATGTTTGTTTCTCATTCTCCTATCATTTACAAAGGTTTTATATACCAGTGCATGGTGTAATCTGATATCTCTAACCTTATAATGTAAAGAAACTTGTTAGAAAAACAACTTGTATGCAGACTATATCAACAATTGAATTTCACAACAATTTGCATGTGGATTGCCAGGCAGCAGCAGCATTGTTGCATGTTTTTGCTCACAACAATGGAATTTTCCACACATTGCTGGGCAACAGGAGTATTGTTGCATGTTTTGTTCACAACAATGGAATTTTCCAAACATTGCCTCAACAGGAGTATTGTTGCATGTTTTTGTTCACAACAATGGAATTTTCCACACTGACAAGCAACAGGAGTATTGTTGCTTTGTCAACTGGTCAGTAATCTAATTTCTCATGCCAATCTAATTTCTCATGTTTCTAGGCAACCAGAGTACTGATGCTTATTAAACTCAACTTTGCAAAACATATAAAATAAAAACTTACAGTTAATACAAAAATACACTTCTTCAGATCCAGCAATTTCGAATTCCCACAATGGTATTTCGCAGAAGCTATCATTCTGCTTTGTCTTCCGTGAAATATCGTTGTGGGAGTTCGAAATTGGTGGATCTGAAGAAGTGTATTTTTGTATTAATATACAACAAAGAATTTCTTATAACTTACAATTATTTTTTTTAACTGTATTTTTAAAAATTAATGCAATTAAAATATGAACAACTAGCTAATCATTTTGAAATTTAATATAATTAATTTGAATAATAAAGTTAGAAAACATTTAAAATTTAAATAAAAAGTTTATTTAATAATTAACCAAGCCTCTTATGTGACTTAATCATGTCTGTTTGTTATATAATAATAAGAATAATAATTTAAAGTAGTTTTTGTTTCTGTGAAATATTTTTTTTCAGTGTAAAACTAAAATTCAACACTAATTTAAGTCTTACACTTGTTTGACAAATTATACAGTCTCTCCAGTTTTATAAATATTCACTTGACTTAAACTATGTACATGATGTACTAAAATGTACTGTATATAATTGAGCCATTTATTTTGAAAGTTTATTTTTTAAAGTCCATTTTTCAATTTTTTTTTATTAACTGTAGTAACGTAGAATTTGCACACGTTACTACAGTTAACAAAAAACATTGAAAAATGGACTTAGGTCACTTTCAAAATAAACGACTCAGTTGAGGTTGGATTGTGAATACTTCTTTTATATAAACACTTATTTTCATGTGTTTTAAGATTCCCAATATTTTTATAGGATGATCATATGATAGAAAGCTTGGCAGGCATATTGTTTACAAATTAATTTATATATTGTAGCAAACCTATAGAAATTTAGGTTTGCTGCTAACACTTTTTAGTGAAATTTGCAGTTGATTACATAAATTTTGTTCTCAGAGAAGAAAAATTCTTTTCTTTGTTTTTGTCTAGGTGATGGAGAGTGAGGAATTTCTTTTACTTCCTGTCAATCAGTTAATAGACATAATTTCTAGCGATGAATTAAATGTTCGTTCTGAAGAACAGGTCTTCAATGCTGTGATGGCTTGGGTAAAATATAGCATCACAGAAAGAAGGCCTCATTTAGCCCAGGTAAGCTTTTTCACTTTTTTTTAATCTTGTTTCAATTTATTAGCCCATCTCAGCCAGTTTTTTAGTTTATTTACACAGTTAAAAAAAAAAAAAAAAAAACTACGAATACTTATTGTCAATGTCACTACATTGATCCCAATGACCAATTTTCTTAAACTTTTTATGGTGGGATCAATGAAATCTTAGTTTTATTAAGACTGTTGTAAGATTAAGGGATTTGAGTTTTAATTTTTATATAAACCTTTCAAAGGTAATGCTATGTTGACAGAAAGTGTAGTCATCTAGTGGCTGCTTTTGGAACAACAAAAAGGGAATATTCATAGTAAATGCTATAGTGTATTGTTTTGGTGTGTTGCACTTCTTGTTGGTTTGAATCTAAAAGAGGGATTTCTGAAGCTAAAACTAAAAAAGCTTTCTCCACTCCTGTTTATGCAAATTTAAAAGGGCAGTCATGTGAAATCATTTCAGTGATCAATTTCTTTTATCTGATTTTACTTCAGTTGACGGCTAGCATTGGTGAAGTGAGTTTGATTTTCGTTGTAGTCCAAAATGGAAATGGTCCAAGAGATTCTTAAAGTTCATCAAAGTTTATCAAAATAAAGAAATAATTTGGGATTCTGTCGCTGGTCTGTATGAGGCTTAATATCTCATGGAATACTTAAATTTGAACACAGGTTCATGGTACAAAAAGTTTGTCATATGAGGCGTTCGCAGTACGAGGCCCCACTGTAGTGTCATGGTGCTCTTCCCAATTTGGTGGATGTTTCGAAGAGTGCAATTGCTCTCTTCAGCACTCAAACAGTTTGTCAGTGATGAACATTTAGTTCTTCTGCAATGATTAATGTTTTACCGTCTTCTTCTTCACCCATCACCTCCCTTCCATGAGGGATGCTCCAGAATTTTTTCTAAGGGAAATCTTGTTCTGTTCTGTAGTTTGTCCTTATGACTGCAGTTATTTCTCTACAAGAATTGGTGATTAATACTTTATCATGTAAATGCAGCAAATCTGCAAATATTGTTAACATTTGAAAAATATTTTTTTGTTCTTTCAGCTTGTTAATAATACTGCATCAATTTCGACACCATGGCATTCAGACAAGTCACTCATTACTCAAAGGCTAAAAACTTGTAAAGTTCATTACTTAATAAATGAAAGTAGTGTGCGTAATGTTTTTTTTTTTAGTTGGATGATATAATCCATTGTCTTTTTGTTTGTTAGATAGGACAACATTTTATTATTAGTGAAGGCCACTAATATTACATTTCATTTTATTTTAATGTTTTTGCTTTATAGCTTGAATTGTTTTAACTTTTAATATATATTTGAATAATGTGTGTCTTGTAGGTTCTACAACATGTGCGGTTACCACTCTTAAGTCCCAAGTTTCTTGTTGGGACAGTTGGATCTGATTTATTGATCAAAAGTGATGAGGCATGTCGAGACCTGGTAGACGAAGCCAAAAACTATCTGCTCTTACCTCAGGAGAGGCCATTGATGCAGGGACCTAGGACACGTCCCCGTAAACCAATCAGAAGAGGAGAAGTCCTGTTTGCAGGTATTGGCCATATAAATCCAACACTTTATTAGCTTGGTTGGAATAGAAAAGGACATATATTTTTTAATAAACGAAAATTAAAATTATTATTTTTGTTTTTTAAGTATAGAAATTGTATTTGATTTTAAAAATTGAATTTAAAAAAGGGCATGATCTTGAGACTGTAAAATTTTTTTTTTAATTCATTCTCATGAAATAGTCATTTGGTTTCCCTCTTAATATATTAAGCCATTATATTTGATCGGAATAAAATGGAAATAAATAAAACGCACAGTATTCCGAAACTGTCGGATTAATTCCATGTAAAACCTTTATATTCAACTTTTCATAAGTAAGTGCGTTTTATTTATTTCCATTTTATTCTATTTCATTCCATGCACGTTAAGCCTATTTTATATTTGATCGGAACATTAAAATCTCCTTTCAATGATGTGATTGAACTTTTATTCACATGATTGTTGTTTATTTATTTTAGTTGGCGGATGGTGTAGTGGTGATGCCATTGCAAGTGTGGAGAGATATGATCCCCAGAATAATGAGTGGCGAATGGTTGCCCCTATGAGTAAAAGACGTTGTGGAGTGGGAGTAGCTGTACTCAATGATTTACTCTATGCCGTGGGTGGACATGATGGACAATCATATCTAAATAGTATAGAAAGGTAAAAGCTGTAGAATGCTATATAAATTCTGTTGCCAAAAATATTTTCTCAATCTTAGCATCTCTCTATAATGATCACTACCTTTCTTGTGTTCATTATTTTTCTGTTATTGCATTTGGTCCATGATTTTCACAATGAAAAATTATTTTAATATCAGTGCAGATGAAATTGACTTAAAAATGTATTTAGATAGGGGAACTTGGAATACATCAGCTAAATGCTTTATTATTTTATCTCAGTCTTCCTGTCATTATTGATATCAGTTCAGCCTAATAGATTTACATATTTTACTACCTTTAATTTTTCAAGTGTTTACTTTAAAAAAACTTTAAAAAGAAGTATGTAAATTGCAAATTTGGGCATTATTTTTCTTGATTTTTCTACAGGAATTTCAAGGATCTTATCAAATTCGAATAAAGTCAATTGATACAGTTTTCAGTATTTTAAGTTAAACTGCTGCCAACACTTTCAAAATAAATAAATAAATGAAATAATGAAGTTAGTTAACAGCATTAAAAAGAAAAATATTTCTAAAATGCACTTTTTTTATTATTATTAGATTGTTACTATTTTTGTCATTTACAACGAAATGAAATTATAAACTTATTAACGTTAATGTTCACTTCTCAATGCACAGTTTAATGGCTTTGATGGTAACTGAGGATCAGAAAATAAATCATATTTAAAAGTTATCAGAAAGAGATAAAAAGGAGAGAGGCCTTTTTTCTAGTTTTTAGTTCTGATCGAGCTAGTAATGAAAGAAGCTCATGTATCTTACTGTTGTTTGAACCTAAATTTGTGAAGTTAACTAAATTACAAGCAAGTAACTAGATTACTCAGTCACCATTGAGTGATAAATTAAACTCTTCATTAACTATTTAAAACAACAAACATATTTAAAGTCATAAATTGAATAAATAAAGGGAATATTAATGCATTTAGTAAACCTAAATGTTGATGAATGAAATATACAGATGACGTCATTGTTGATATCAAGATTTACAAAATTTATGATGATGTTGTTTCATAGCGATTATCAAAAGATTTCATTAATTAACACTAAGTTGATGGATGAGCTCTCAATTTGAAAAATATTTTTTTTTTTTTGAAAAGAATGCTCTCTCTCAATCATTTTATCAAAAATAGTGAATTTTTCGTAAATTAAGTGAAAATGTATATTGTCACAGTGTGACAGGCCAGGTTTGAAGGAATATGTCTAGACCCTTTCATCTAAATGATGTAAATGCAGTATTTCTATCTCAGTTACTGATTTTGTATAACAATGTAATTCCTCTTTGTTTGGAATGTCTGGTTAGTTTTATCGTTTTCTTTTTTTTTTTTTTTTAATGTATTCAAATGTAAGAAGTAGAAGTGTTGGCAAACATTTACTTTACGGCACTATATATGTCTGATTGCTTAATTTAATTGATTTTTAGGCTAAGCTTTATTGGCTACAATTCAGAAAAACAAGTATTTTTAGCCTACTAGGATAGACTCATCAAATTTCGGTCTGTATGTGTGTTGCACTCTTCCTAATTTTATATATTTGAAATCTTTTCTGAGCAAATCTTTCTTGAGATATTATTGGGAGAAGGCAGCAAAAATTCCCATAGAAAAGCATTAGAACCTAAACAATGGATTCTGTGTCTTAAACAGTGGGGATTAATCATTTAGCTGGATGTATAAATAATGTAAGTAAGTAATGCAAATTTGATAATTTTCTTTTTTTTCAGAGTGGAAATTTTTTCAGAGTTGGATTCCCATAGTTTGTCTTGCTGACCGACCTTTTATTAAAGGGGCCACCTTTGTAGGAAAGAAGCCGCCCAGAAACCTCTATGTTGAAAATATGTACAACTCCATCTTGTTTTCAAAAATATACTATGTTTAAAGGCAAATTAGTGTAACTCAGTTACTTATATCTTGGAAATAATTTATATGTAATTAATACAATTTTCACCAGAATCTATAAACAATTACGCACAAACAAGAATTACATACAACTTGGTTAAGCATAAACCAATTTCTACTGTATATGTATATATATACATACATAAAGCAAAAATATAAATCTAAATAATATCCATATTAGAATTTATAGGTTCCAATTTAGATATGTAATTCTGAGCTACACATTTGCTAGTTACTTTTTAATTTACTGTATTATTTTCATGTTAGTTTTGATTGGATATTAATTCCAAATTTTAACTTTATTAGATATGATCCTCAGACCAATCAGTGGAGCAGCGATGTTGCTCCAACTAGTTCTTGTCGAACAAGTGTAGGAGTTGCTGTTCTGGATGGCTATCTCTATGCAGTAGGTGGCCAGGATGGAGTTTCTTGTTTAAACTTTGTGGAAAGGTAATAAAAATTTTATGATATGAACGTATTGAGTCCTGAAATAATAGGAGATCTTGATCAGTGTCTGAGGTGTTGTATCCATTTTGCTTGTTAGATATGATCCACAAACAAATCGCTGGACAAAGGTTGCTTCCATGAGCACCAGGCGCCTGGGAGTGGCTGTGGCTGTCTTGGGTGGTTATTTGTATGCAGTTGGAGGATCCGATGGTACATCGCCTCTCAACACAGGTAACACTTTGTTATTGTGAAGGAAAGCAATATTTTCATGAAGATCAAAGCTTTAAAAAGTTGTGAGGATGAAGTGATGTTAGAGTAATCTTTTCTAATTCAGAATTTTAAGAAGTATCTTACTCAAACTTTCCATCAAAAATATTTTTGGTAATTCCTAAGACTCTTAATTAATATTTTCAAGCATTCAATTATAATTTAATACCTTTTAAGTTTTAATATGATAGTGTATTAGCTTAGGTATTAATTTCACAGCATTTTCATTCCAAATGAATAACTGTTCTATATTCTTGGGGCTTGTTTTGCAGTTTTGACAGCATTTTGTTTTCTTTTTGCTCAATAATAAATTTCTTGTTTTAAGGCTCTTATATTTCAATTTTCATTCCCAAAAAGATGGATGGCAAAACATTTCACTTTCAGCACATTTTGATTTCGTAATTTAAAGCACAGCATTAATGCAATAGTTGAACTATAGAAGCATTTGTGATCCAACAGTCAAACATTTATTTATCTCTCCTATTCACAAATTTTTAAAAGCCTTTCCTCAAGTATGTCAGAAATAAAAAGTTAAATATCTGTGAAAAGGAAGTGCAAAAAATAAAACAAACAAACAAAACAGTGATTAAAATCTGTCAAAATAGGCAACTCCTGAAACAAAACTGCATTTATGAAAACCCAGTCCATTTGGTGGTTGGATTGCAAAGGTATCATGAATTTCTAATTGTACACACAAACAGCAAAATCTACATTTTGGGGGGGAGGGGAATAAAAATTAAGAAATAAAAAGCACAAATCATAAAGAAAAATAATTCTTCAAAACTGCAAAAATATATATATATTTTTTTTTTTCTTAAATAGATTTGAAACAGCAGGAAATATTTTTCTTTAAAATGCTAAATTTAAGTTCAAATTCAGTCAGCTGCAATTAGTGCAAACTTAATGTTCGAAAAAAAAAAGTTCTTGAATTTAATACTATGATATACTTAAAATGATTTGAAATTAATGTTTTTAAACTGCTTGAACCTTCTCTGTTTAAATTTATAATTAAAACTTTCAGGTATTTTAAGAAGTGTTTTTATTCTGGTTTATGTATATTTTTAATTTAATCCTTTGCTTTGTGAAGTGGAACGGTACGATCCTAGGACTAATCGTTGGACACCCGTGGCCCCTATGAGTACAAGACGCAAGCATTTAGGTTGTGCAGTGTACAACAGTATGATCTATGCTGTCGGTGGCAGAGATGATGCAACAGAGCTCAGTAGTGCTGAGCGTTATAATCCTCCCACAAATCAGTGGAGTCCAATTGTGGCAATGAGCTCTCGAAGAAGTGGGGTAAGTAGACAATTTTATATAGATTTTGATTGCTGCCAATTTCAGCTATTGATAGATTCTAATTAGATCTTTATTTTTATTTTATTTTTATCAAGAAGTATTACTCTCTGGGATCCAGTTTCTTTTTTTCCCCTCTATTTGGATCGTGTCCACCATCACGAAACCCACATGAGAACCAGAGAGGCCGATGTCTTAGTGACAACACCAACTGCACAGCCTAAACACTTTGATAATCATTTTCATATTTTTAATATATGCTGCAATCATTGATTTTCTAATAAATATCTAAATCCTACATTAGCAGTGATTTCTGTTATATTCCTCTTCTGACACTAATTTCTGACTCCTCATTCACAATTCTGGTGATGTGATACTTCAAAAAAAAAGATATTAAAGAAAATTAAAAATTGCTAAAAATAATCAGTAGGTAGCAGCAAAACAAGAGGAAGGCAAAAGATTATCAAAACATATTAGAAAATCAGTTATATGTATCAATACACATTATTTGATTACTTCCTACATGTGTGTTGGGTTTAGTATAATATTGGACTGAAAATCAAAATCAAAACCCGATGTAGGACTACAAAGGGTAAAACTGTTTTAAAACTCTTGCTTTTATTTAAGTTTAACATTATCTAGCAGTTCATAGCGTAGAAGTGGTTTGTCCTATCCCTTGAAGCTAACGTAAGTTCTTATAGTAGTCATTAAAGTGATGAAAACTGGTGGAAGGATTAATAGGCAAAATTGGAAAGGATGTATTGAAATGAACATCTTTCCTCTAATATTTTCCCTATTGATCGTCATTGAGAAGAAGTGTTGAGAATCTTTACAAATGCATTTTTTTTTCCATCGTATGTTAATCTTCATAATATAATTTATTTATGAGCTTTTTTCCTTCTTTACTTTATCCCCAAATCTTTGCTATAACTTAAAATTACTGTCCAATTATCAAATAGGTCATATACAGGACATCCATTGCAAGAAAATTAAACTACTATCAGTTATTATTTTCAGAGTAACCTAGAAAATTCTGATATACTGATTGAAGGGTTTGTTTTTTTTAGGTTGGCCTGGCTGTAGTGAATGGACAGTTATATGCTGTGGGTGGATTTGATGGAACAACATATTTGAAAACAATAGAAGTGTATGACCCTGAGCAAAACCAATGGCGTCTTTGTGGCAATATGAATTACAGACGGTTAGGTGGTGGTGTAGGAGTTGTAAAAATGCCTCAACATGAAGCACACTTGTGGTAACGAGAGGATCGACTAATCTGTACATACAATCGTTGGATTTCTTAATTTTAAAAAAATAAATAAATATAATTTATATAATTATAAATAATTGTAAATATATCTCAGTGTGGGTGTGTATGCATGTGTGTTTTAGATTTTTTTTCTTGTAATTGTATTTGAATGAATCTCATATAAAGAGAATTTCTTAAAAGTTGCATTTAAGGAGTATTTTTTTTTTTTTCTAATAATCCGGGAAATTCTCTGTGATATATGAAATAAATTTATGATATATTTCTCAGTAATTTCTTCTTCTGTTTACTTATTCATTGAAGTCCATATTTTTCAACTGTGTTGATGTTGCACTGCACAAGAGTTTTTACAAACTTTTAACTACAATTAAAACTTGTTTAAGTTTTAACAGTATGCAGTAAAAGATAAACATATCCTTAGTTTGACTGACATCAATTCAGCAAATCTAAGAAAAGTAGTAGTGTGCAAAACAGAGAGGGGAAAAATCCATATCAACTTTTTATTTACAAATCTATTGTATACTGCTTATTAAAAGAATCTATACATGTTGTGACTGTGTGTTACCGTTCTAAAATCTTCCATTTCTTTTAAAAGCTAAGTTGAAAACTCTGATTTAGTTTCTTGATTAGTTTTTATTGAATGATTTGATTTACAAATAGAATCACTCCTCACTAATATATGTGTTAGTAAATAGCACATATTTACAAATGACTTCTCATTGCCTTGTTTCACCTTGGAAGTTTTTGTCCTAATTAAGAACTACATGCACAATAGAGGACGAGATATGGGTAGTAACAATTACTTACAATTTAGTGTCGTTTAATTGTACAAACATCTTTACTTTTAGTAGGTGATTTATGAATTTTTTTTATGTTTGGTTCTGAGAGTTAATCGATCAATGGTCAACCAAAACCCCCGAGGGATATTGAATATTTTTACATAGGACTTTATATTTTTAGCCTCTTCCTCTCTACTTCATTATTTTTCATCATTGACATTCAAACTCATAAAACTTAACAGATTAACCACAAATTATAGAAAGTAAAAGATTAAAGTTAGACATACTAAATACATTTTTTTAATTATTATTTTATTTAATCTTAATCACAAGAAGGCTAATCTTCAAGAAACATAAACTTGATTTTCTTATATCTCAAAATTAGAATTTTTAATTTATGTGTAAGCTTTCTAGCAAACAGCTTGCATTTGGAAATATGTTTGTACAGTAGCACCTCGATTACCCGACCTCGGATCAACCGACTCCCCGCGTCATCCGACCATGTCTAGACAAGCGGCGCGCCAGCGTTACCTGTTTGTTTTCCTGTCACAACAAGCCAAGCAGATGTCTCTGCAGTCCTTTCTTTGTTTCCTGCCTGAGTCATGCTCATTTTATCGATTAGTTGATGGAAGTCTGCTGACCTGATTATCCAACCTTTTTAGCGTTCCGACCATCCTCAGGTCCCGTAGGTGACGGATAATCGAGGTGCTACTGTACGTGTAAACTTGAATAGGCCTATAAGTTTGACACCCTATTTAAAAAGCAATGTAACTAACGCCATGGCAGTACAGCCCATGTAGGGTCTTGGCCTCCTTAACAATATGAGCCCACTCTTTTCTATCTAGAGCCTTTCTCCTCCATCCTCGTACCTGGAGCTTTTTCAAATCGTGTTCCACATCATCAAGCCATCTAAGTCGTCGTGGTCTTTCTTTTAATCTTCTAACACCAGGGTTTCCAGTGAAGAGTTGCTTGACTCCACGGTTAAAATTCATGCTTTGGAGATGGCCTACCCATTGAATCCTTTTACTTTTAACAATTGAAACCAAGCTTGGCTACTGAAACAATTCCATTAGTTCTTTATTAGTATGGATAAGCCACAAACCTTGGTCATAAATAGCTTCATAAATCTTCCTCGGAATTTTCCTTTCCCATGCACCAAGTATGGAAATATCCTTACAAGTTAAAGTCCATGTTTCAGCCCCATACAAAACAACAGGTCTGATCATGGTTTTATATGAGGGGTATTTTTTAAGTAGGGTCCGTTTTGCAATAAAACCAAAACTAGTAAAGATAGTATCAAAAAAAATTTTAAATTTTATTTCTGAAACATTTAGCTATTTTTCAACATAATTTCCTTGTTTGTTTCAACACTTATCATAGCGTTCTATCAGTTTTTGTATGCCAATGTCAGAGAAATCAGCCACCTGTGAAGACAACCAGGATTCAACCGCTGTTTTCACTTCTTCATCTGTGTGAAACCGCTGACCTAGAAACTCTTTCAGGTAGCACATTTGTGGAAATTCCAATGACAAAGTGGAAATCTTGCATCGCTGGTCTTCATGAATTTTGACATCAACTGCTCGTACCAACTCGTCTGTGATTATAGAAGATCGCCATGACCATGTTTCATCATGAACACTGTCCCGCCTGTCTTGTGAAAATTCATGAATATTGGCGATGCAAGATTTCCACTTAGTCATTGGAATTTCCACAAATGTGCGACCTGAAAGAGTTTCTTAGCGGTCAGGGTTTGACACAGACGAAAAAATGAAAACAGTGGTTGTCTTCACAGGTGGCTGATTTCTCTGACATTGGCATACAAAAACTGATAGAACGCTATGATAAGTGTTGAAACAAACAAGGAAATTATGTTGAAAAATAGCTTAATGTTTCAGGAATAAAATAATAAAAAAAATTTTTTGACACTATCTTTACTGGTTTTGGTTTTATTGCAAAACGGACCTTACTTAAAAAATATCCCTCGTATATTCTGGATTTGGTCCTCCTAGTCAGTACCGATGACTTTGTAAGGGATAGCAGGGCGAAATAACTTCTGTTACCGGCAGCAATTCTATTTTTTTTATGTCCAGATGTACCTCGTTAATTTCCGTAATCAAAGATCCATAGTTTGCTAAAAAGCCCAATACAAAAAATAGATTTCTTAGCTCTTAATCAGTTTTACTAGAAATATTAATGAATTCATAAAAAAAAGCTTCACTGCTGTGAAATTTCCATAGCACTCAAAAATAGCAACTATAACAGTAATAAAAAAAATTTTCAGATGGTGGAGGAAGATTTTCAGATATGAAAGAATTTCTTACTTTATCAGAAACCTTTTTTTTTTAAATATTTTATCATGGTACTCTTATGAACCCTGCCCAACTTTTAGGTGCTTTACCTTAAGTACTGTAAGAGAAATAAACTTTCATACAAAAATAATAGAATAAGAAAGTGAAAAAAATGACAATTTTTAAATGAGAATCTTTGAACTGCCTCATAAATAAATAGCGAATAGAAACACAGTTGGAATAAACTCTTAATTAAAACAGTATCAATTTAATGCGCCGGATTACAAAATCGAGCACATTATGATTATTAGCTTTCATCAGTTCAGAATGATTTAAAATTTTCGTTGGTTCACTAAGTAATGAGACTCATGTTGGTAGGAAAGTCCATTGTTAACAGAGGGTATTTTTCAATCTGACTCATTAAAATGATACTGTTTTAATAAGTTTTTTTTTCAACTGTGTTTTCTATTTATTATTTATTTATACTTTTTACACAGTCTATTGGATATCCTATCAATTATGATTCTTATGGTCTGACATGGACTATGTGTTTTGTCATCACTTACTCCATGATGTTACAAGATTCAGGAATTCATCACTTCTTGAAAGGTCTGCCTTTTTCTCCAGTGAAGCATATAACAGTTCATAATTGTCTCCTACAACTGTAGTGAAATAATTGAAAAAAACGAGAAACCCTTCAACTTGTTGCTCATCTTTCAGCTTTTACTGGATCATAAACAGGTAAATTTTTAATTTCACTTAATTTAATGTACTCAAGATTATTAAAAATGAAAATCGAGGCTGCACAAGTATAAACTTGAAAGATGTTTTTGTTTATTAAGTATGCAGCCTGGGTTTTCATTTTTAAATATTTTTTACTGCACGTTAAATTTATTTATTACTCAAAGTGATATTCTTTATTTTAACGAAGGGTTACTAACATTTTCACTTAAGCTACTTTTCTAGATAAGAGTGGCTTATAGAATAATTCAGTCTTGTGAGGTTCTTTTGTGCTTGTAATAACTTTTTGACCATTGATGATCTCTCAAAAACTATTTGAAAAATTTTCTATGTGGGTCTCATCTGAAAAATTCATGCATCTAAAAATGATATAAATTCCCATTAAGAAGCATTAGAAATGAAACCATGAAAGTCGGTGTTGAATAAGCAAGTCATCACTCTACTGTGGACATCCTTTGATATGTTTAAAACTAAATGGAATTAGAGTAAATACGTAATGTGTATTTATTTAATTTTCAGAATGCATTTCAAGATAGTGTTTGTATTTATTTAACAGATAGGAAAATCTTGCTTTTGTGATTTTTAATTTGTGCAACTTGGCCTTTCTTTAAAATGCTTTTATTCATGATCTTATTAAGTTGTTTGAAGAATTAAAGCAGTGTTCAACCATTGTTATCCCATTTTACAAAATACTGTCATCAACTATTCTTTCCTAATATCGAATGCATTTCCTTCTAACTTTGTCTTTTTTAATTTGAAACTTGAAGCATATCACAATCACAAACTCAATATGATCTGTTTTCATCTCTCACATTTTCTTTTAACCAATTTCTATATTTTGTTATTTATTTCAGTATTAATTTTATTTGATTAATCAAAATTTATAAATTAAAATTATTTACTTTACAATTTAATTTTTTTAAGTAGTAGTTAATAGTGATGGTTGGTGAACCAATTGGTTATTAAGTAGTATTTACTTTAATGACAATTGATGATTATCATAGTTTTTTTTTTTTTTTTCATTCATTTGGTTGAAGAAAATATGATTTAAAAAAAAAAAAATAGATTCAATCTTTTTATAGTTTTATTAATTTCTTAGTTTTACTAAGTCATATTATTCATAACAAAAATAAATCCTGACGTTTTTTTTTTGAGTTCAGAAGAATTAGTATCTAAATTTTACTTCATTACATTGAGTGTAAGCTCTGCCTTGATGATCAGCTCATAAGTAAGGCATTCATAAATTTTGTAAGTCTCAGTAATTAGGAAATCAATAGCAAACCCTCTTACTGAAATGTTGTTTTTTTTTTATCATTCAAATCTTAAAGAGATAATTTTTTTAATTTGATATCATTTATGTAGGGGGGAATTTTTTGAAATTTACGAAATCTTTATCAACATTCACATTTTCCTAAGGAAAACAAAAAGGATATATAAATTGAAATTTGAAAAGTATATTTTTCTGTTCAATAACTGACTAGAATTATTTAAAATTGGATAATTTTATAATAGGTTCTGAAAGTTTTAATTTTGGTTTAGTTATATCAACATGTGCATATATCTCCAAAAAAAATTCTAAAAATGTTGTATGGTGAAGTGAATAAAAAAAGATTCATAACTTTATGTAAAATGTTCAGGATTTAAGCAGTTTTGATTTAAATAATGTAAAATAATTAATAATTACTAGCCCCCCTCCCCCACGTTTTGAAGGTTTTGCAGTTTCACTCACAAACTATGCCTATTTTGACATTGTGTGTCATTATCATTATTAAAGTATATGAAATTTGTGACAATTTAAGCCCACCCACAGCTCCGTATGTCTAATAAGTGCTGAGATATATGCCATGTATGGCACCTCAAAAATTGGCATTGTTTCCAAAAATTAAGTTTTTCCTTTGTTGGCAGCCAAATATTGGCACAACTGCTGTTCCTACGAAAAAAATTATAAGAAACTAAGTTTTAGCACATTTAATTACCTTTCATGTAAGTGCAAAACAGGGTCAGTAGACCATATAGTTCTCTTACAATCATTAAAAAACCAAACATTGCGAAAAAATAGTATTTGTAAGAAATGGGCCTAACCTAAACACTGCTAACATGAAATTGTGGGCATTAGGCAAATTAAAAAGCCAGGTAAACAGTTTGGCAATTGGCATTTATTATGTTATAGAAAATAATTACAATGTTATTACAAATTAAATTTTACATTTTTTGGAGGGTCCCGGTTGATCATCTTGATGAGACAACATCTCCTCCAATGGTAAAGATTTGTCGATGTATTCTTCGCTGTCGGAGTCCTCTATTTCAATTGTGGGGACATTTTGGCATGACTTCCCCTTACAGAGAACAGAGCACTTTAGCCCTGCTGTCTGGCACGTGCAACCTCGTCCAGTGCACCCTTTGCGGCACTTGCGTGATATGAATTGTAAGAGGGTTTGAGAAACTGCGTCCTTTGTGGATGGCACGGGTAACAGCCCCTTGCTGATTACTGGTCCAGCCCCAGTTGGTTGGTTCTTTGTCTACCCCCAACCACTCCTGAACCTGATGGTATGTTCGATATGCATGTTGAGCTGCAGCCTCTTCAGTTGGGGGTAGACGAGCCAGGTAGACCTTGGCATTCTCAGCTGATCGCACGAAGATTTCGTAACGGAGAGTATGAAGAGTGCTGGTGACTCCTGCTCTGTAGTTTTATTTCCAGCAGCGGCTACGTCTTCATGAATGTCATCAGGCTGCAGGAAAATGGTAGCCACATCAACCAGCCGTGGATGTTTTTGGAGGATGCCTAACATCTTCATCTTTCCATGCCAGAAAAAAGTGTGTTTTTAACGGGGTTTTTTTTTTTTTTTTGTACGATTTGACTGTCTTAAATGGATAAGACATCAGATCAAAAGGTTGCAGGTTCAATTCCAACGCGAACGTTTCATTGTAGAAATATCTTTGACAGAAAATTTTGAAGTTCAACAATGCTCATTGTAAATCTGTGGACTTCCTCACAACAATGAAAAACCATTTTCCAGTGTTGCAATAACATTGTGAATATTGGAAATCACAATAATTCAGGAACAACCTTTTCCATTGTTGCATTGCAACAGACAAATAAAAGATTTTAAATAAGGTTAGTATTGCAGGAGATATTTTTAAGCAAATTAGAAATAAAAATTCACAACAATTTTAAAAACTTTAATGGCTGTTAGAAATAATCTAGAATCAGACAGCAGTATCCGAATGTGAGATATGTTCATTGTGCAAGCCATCACTTAAATCTTGTACTGTCAAATTTTATGGTCAGAAACTGTCTTGATGTTGTCAATGAGTCGGGTAACGTTTTTAGAAACCACCCTAATGCTTAAGGATGCTATTGCACTATATGCCCCAAAGAATAGAAAAAGACTTCTCCGCCTATGAGAAACCAGTTCATTGGTAGCCATGGAGAAGTGCGATTTCCTAGTCAGACTACTTGTTTGTGACAACTCTAACTTTTGGCTCTGATATCGCTTTAATTTGCAGTTCAGAACCTTTAGTTAGATAGGTTCTGAAACAACTTTTGGGTATATAAAGGATCACAATTTGGATTAGCAGCAAGCCACGAGGCTTACATTACCTGATTGAGCATTACTCGTACAACTTTATTATTAAAGAAACAGCTTTGTGCTGCACTCAATTTTGACATTGTGAAAGGGTCTTCTCACCAATTAGTAAACTCAGGAAAAAGATTTTGCATTTCAAGGAAACTAAAACATTCCATGTGAAACCAAAAGGAGTCACAAACTAGTAGAACCTAAGAAAATGGAGGAAGTTGCAATGGCTGTGGTAGTGAGTGTGAGATATCACGGCAATTGGACATGCCCTACCCTGTAGGGTCCCATTGGTTCCAAAGTGCAATAACTAATTTTTTTGAAGTTCTGAGAAAATCGACAGTAAAGATTTGAAACATGCTGTGAAATTGATGAAATTGACTACAAAATTGGAAAAGATGGAACTGACAGATACCACACTTTGGCACTCACTAAAATTAAAAACGGAAAAATGACAAAAAGGGAGTTACCGCACTTTGGAACCAATGAGACGATAGAGCAGAACATTTTGCAGTAGATATTGCAGTTTTACCCCTACACCATAATTATCTCATTGTTTGCTGGTGATTGTGAGAAGCAAAAAACACTTGCTTTAGTTATTCAAGAGTTCAGATGATGATCAGCGATTCATAACCCTGGCAAATTTTATTGACCATCAAGGTACATTTTAACTTGAATGGGGTAATGAACACTCACAACTGCCATATTTGGTCTGGAGAAACCCACACATTCATTAAGAAATTCCCTTGCATCAACCAAAAATTACAGAGTGGTTTCACAGTATTTTTTATCGTTGGATTTTATTTTTTAAGAAAACACTGCATTTGATCTAGTGATATGTTCTGTTAATGCCTCTAGGTATGGAGATGTGCTTAAAAAAATGTCTGGATACCTCAATCCTTATGCAAGATAGAGCATCCCATCATATCAGCTTAAATGTGCAAAGGTTATTGTGTCACCACTTCACTGATGACAGAGTAATTAGCCGATCATTTCCAACAACATGGACACCACAATCACCAGACTATACCCCTTGCAATTTCTGATTATGGGGATACTTCAAGGGGCTTGTTTATTAGGGCAAGCTGTCGTAAAAGAAAAGAATTTTGCTACATGTGAGAGAACTGCAGCCAAATCAGTTCGCTCTGCTGTCGAGTGGGTTGTTAATCAAATGAAGGTTTTAGAATATGGAGATGGGGGCACATAGAATCGTAATTCTGATTTATTGGTTACTTGCACATTTCAATGTGCAATTTGTGACATTGTAATGTATGGGCAGTTATTGGGTTGTCCAGAAAGTTCTGAGCATTTTTGACAAGTATATGTTTGAGTGTTCCATATGCAGCCTTTCTGTTCGAAAGCATGTGTTATGTTGGTATCATGTACAAGATGACAGTTAACTGCATCTCTCACAAGGGAAGGCTTCTAACTTGAAATTGAGTTTCTACTTGAAACTTCATATGTTACTTATTGCAGGGATGAAAAAAAAATACAATGAGCATAGAATTTATGCAAATGGACTTGACAACAGCTAGGGGGAGGGGGTTTAAAAGCGAATTTTGAAAACAACTATCAGATGGAGCCAAAATCAAATTGCCATTGTGCGTCATTTTGTAGAATAAGCCAGTTGAAAAGATGCCATCGATAATCCAAATCGTATTTATCAAATGCTTGGTAAGTGACTTTACTAACACATTTCTGAAAAGGAAGAGGAAAAATTTGCAGAAATGCTATTCAATGTCATTAAGGACAAATTCGTTAATCAAGGTTAAATAATAGAAGAACAAACCCTGGATTTTGGAATCGATAGTAAAGAAGCAGTTGCAACTAGTTCTGAAGAAAACTCGCCAGAACAGCCATTGTCTAGTCACTTCACCCTAGATTCTTCACTTGAAAGAAGCTCAAAGTCGATAGACGCCTCACAGAATCCACATACAAAAAGATATACAACTTTGTGGTCCAAGAGAACCTTACTGCTGCACAGGCAATGAGAAAATTTTGACAAAACAGACATTTTATAGAGTTTGCAGTCATAAAAGTTAAAGGGGTAAAAAATTAACCAGAGAAGTTTCATGCTGTCAAAGAGTTTATGCTGATGTCCTTTGAAAATGCCAGAAAACAAGGACGAATGAACTGGGCATGCACTTCCGCAAATCAAATTGGACTGAACATTCACAAGGAATCACAATATCGTCACTAGGAAAATTACCAAGTACCTAATTCAAACTGAAGTTCGAGACAACGGAGCCACATAAAATGAAGCAGTGGTCCTTATCTAGCATGTAAATGAGTCTATTCAAAATATAGATGGCTCCAACTTGTGGAACACAGATCAAAGTAAATTTGAATATGAAATGGTTACACCAAGAACTATCTCGCCATGGAAAGCAGGATACATGGGCCAAATGCCAGTCTTCTCTTTTCCTTACTCATTCCTACACCATTCAGATTCATGTTTCTTTGAAGTTTAGGGAAAAAAAATGTACATTTGCATTCAGGAAAAAGGAGGCTCATTTCGACCTTTAATTAAAACCTCGATTGAATGACTTACACCTCCAATAAAAACTTGGAACAAAAAAAGTTTTTGCTCTCAATGTGCCAGATAGACCTGAAAAAACTATTACTTCTTGATTCCTGGTCTGGTTAAAAAGATACCAACAACCTGATAAAAGTAACTCCAAATAAAAATATTGTTCCCATAATACCACCAAAAGCTAAAAAGTATATTCAGCCGTTAGATGTTTACTTTTTCAATACAAATTGGTCATTAGAAGAATCGAAGAGGAGGTAAGAGGCAGACAGTTCTGCTCAGAACACTTAATGAGACATTTCATATTGAGATTGGTATTCTTGTGTCAATAATCAAAGTTACTCTGATACCATGGAAATTCTACTCATGGAAACAGGCCAGCTATCATATTGGTGTTGATTTGGAATCGTTTGAAAATGCTTTGGGGCTAACATTCAATACAGAAACAGCTCAAAACTCGACACAACCACACTTTTTTTACACTTAACAAGTGCTTTAGTCCTTGACCTGCCATGTTGTCTTATCTAGGGAAGCCCCAAGTATAGGAATATTCATATAATAATAAAAATAGACTGGCATTTATTACAAAGATGTTTTCATGTTTGATATCAAACTAGCTTCGAGCTTAAAACTCAGAATTATTCACTACAAATCTAAATTAGAAATTCTATTACCACATTGTTTCATCAGTTAACAAAACAGTTTCTCACTTGCTTGTTTCAATTATTTCAGTTAACAGTAAAAAGAATATTACATCTGTAGAATGCCAGTCCCTCTTTACGTTCAGCTGAATGATATTTCCAACTTCATTAAAGATTATGCAAGACACATTGCTCCTCTTTTTGCAGCAAATTATTGAAGGTCAAAAAGTTGATCAATTTGAAATATGGTTTTTGATTTTGCGTCACACAAACAATTTGCACTATCGATTAATAGAATTAAAGAAATGTGATCATTACTAGTCTATTTTCTTCTATATTTTCCAGCTACTGGTTATTTTTAAGTTGTCTGGATATTTCTAGGTACAGTTAAGCTGTGCACCTCCCCCCTCATTACTATTATTGCAACTATTGAAACATTAAACCAACTTGTCTTCCATTTTATCTCTGTCGGAAGACCTTCTTGAGTAGGTCATGCACTCATTAGTTTTAAATTCCCAATACAGTATTTTTTATACAAAATAATCTTAAAGCTAATTTTCAAACAAATATAAATTCTGATATACTCTTAATGTGGTATGAAAGAAAAAAAAATTGAAAAACAGATAAAGTGGACGGAATTAATATTTTATTCTTTACTCTTGAATTTTTACAAAGGGCAATTTGTAAAGGGTTTTAACAGGTTAAGTGTGTGTTTTTTAACATCGTGGCGAAGGAACAGCAACAGGGCACTGGAAGTTTGGATCTTTCAAAACCGATGCATAAGAAGTTTTTAAGTAAGAAATATAACTTTGCATACTGTGTGTGGCCATATCGCACTGTTCCAACTTCTCCTTAAGATCGTTCATTTGGCGGCCGTAACTGCATGATAACTGTTAAGAAAGAAGAAATCTTATATATTGATACCTATCACAGGAATTAAAAAAGTGACTGAATTATTTAATTTTCTATAAATATTTCTAAGTAACCCTTATTGGATCACATGACAGCTATTCAGAACTTGCTGTAAAGCTTCACTGCCTGCTCAATTGAAAGTGGACACCTGTGGTATGGAACACGCTTTATTTACAGCATGTGTAATAGCGCGTACTGTGGTCTTTTGCCCTAAGCACAGCATCCACATGCCATTGCATGCTCTCCACCAATTTCTGATAGCAAGCAACCGGTATTTTTGTCCACTCCTCCTTCAAAGCCTGCACAATTTGTGTTTGCGGTCGCATCGTACGCACACAAATTCATCACAGATGTTCAATAGGGTTGAGGTCCAGACTCTGGATAGGCCACTGAAGTTCCTGAACATAAATTCTCCGGAAACCAGGCGCTGACAAAACTGGCCTTATGGCACCGTGCATTGTCGTGCTGGAACACAAATGGCCCTTTACCTAACTGCAACCACGATGTAGGAAGCATGGAATTATCTAGAACGTCCAGATACTGTGTGGATGCCATGTTCCCCTCTATCACAACCAACGGACTACATCAAAGCCAGGAGAAACACGACCACACCATCACACCACTACTGCCAAACTTCACTGTTGGGATAACACACTTAGGTAGCAGCCGCTCCCTGCCACACCCAGGTGCACCCATCCGATCGGTAGAGTGTGAAGCGTGATTCAGCGTTCCATTGACCAAGACCATCACTCTTTACACCAGGTCACACGACACTGGGTGTTTACAGGGGTGATGTTAGGCTTGTGGGCAGCAGCCCGACTGGTGTACCGTAAGGCATGGAGCTCCCGACAAATCATCACGGTTCTGAAGTTGTTCCTGTTGCCTGCCGGAAGAGCCCTGTTATTCAGTACCAACCGCTTTAAGGCCCTCCGGTCTCTATTGGTCAGCATGCGGGCTTGGCCACCTCCATGACGTCGTGTTTCCACTCCTTCGCATTTCCACTTCGTGATAATATCACCCTCGGTCGACTTTGGCAGGTTCAGTGTTGCTCCTATGGCTCGCACACTCAGGCCACTAATGTGGCAACCTATGACTACTCCAAGTTGAAAATTGCTCAGCTGCTTTAATGGTGGCATTTTACCTCAGCACGTGGTTAGACACCAAATGACTCAAACTACATATGATCGTGTTGTTTTATAACGAATATATTCAAATTATTGCCCGAATTTGCATGGGTTGTTCCACTATAGCAGGTGTCCACTTTCATTTGAGCAGTCAGTGTATTTTTAGTTTTTCTTAAATAATTCCAGTTTTCTCTTCTATACAAATATTTATAATATTCATTTAATATTTTCAATCCTTTTGTATTAACTAGTTATGATTTTTTTTTCTACTTAATATAGTTTTAATTTATTTTCTTTTGCTAGTGAAATGTCTTGGATCTAGATATAAGCCAGTGGAGCAGATTTATAGGACCCTGAATAGCACAGAATCAAATGTATTAAGTATTAAATGAATCTTTTGTTTTTCTAAATATGAAATGGTCATCATGATAGTTGATGCTATGGTGGTGATAATATTATCATCTTGTCTGTTACCTCCTTTCCAAAACCTTCTACATACTCTTTCTTTTATAGCCTAAACATTTAATCACAGGTCAGCAAAACTATTCTGCTAGTGTCCATAACGCTTGAAAATATCAGTAATCACTCCATGTATTTTATTCTTATTCTCTGCACTTATTATTTGTAGGAGCTAATGAATGAATGCTGACTATGTGACGACAATGTAAAACTAGAAAAAGGGTTTTATAGAAATAAAATACTTACATCTTGCTTTTCCTGCTTTAACTTGTTTATCTCGCAGTTTAGAGCTTCCACAAGGTCTTCCATTTCCTTGACTTTAGATTGGTTATTTTGTTCCTAAATTTGAAGTTAAAAAGTATATAAATAGATCTGAATGTAACAGCATTAAAAAAAACAATCTTCTAATTACGCAAGAAATTGTGCTACTTATTTTATTCCAGAACATTCTGATTTTGTATGTTTTCTTAAATTAGTGATTAAAAAATTTTAAAACTTTCTCAGATATGAAGCCCTAATTTTTTTATTAATTAATATCATGAAATATGTTTTATCTCTCTTACTCAGTAATTACTTCATAAATAAGTGATACAGATCAGTTAAGAAAACTATAAAATTTTACACCAATAACAGCACGAGTATAGATTAATTTACACTTAAAATAAACATAAGTAGGCGTATTTAAAGTTTTGATTAATACTTTGGTGTCACTAGTTCGGTCACAGTGAAGCATCTAAATGCATTCAGTTTAATGATTTAAAAATATATGAGTTTATTATAATATAAACACTAGTCCACATCTGAATAACTGAAAATGCTAAAGGTTTATGTTTAGAAGAAAACAACTAGATTTTTAAAACTATTTGATCCAGTCAAACATAATATACATTTAATTTTAAGGATTTCATTCTGTTCACACTTTCATTCAGATTTATTGAAATTTCTTCCCAAATTGTTTCCTTCAATGAAATGCCATAGTAATCTTTATTAGTAAGGTCGTAGAGCTCTGGATACTGTTCAACCATAGCAATAACTTTTCATCTAAAGACATTCGAAGAAATTCACTTCAAAACGTACGAAAAGAAGTCACAACAGCTGAGAGGTACTCTCCTGCGCATGCGAGTCTCTTCGGAATCAGAACAAAATTGCTCGACGAGCAAAAACTTCCAAAGTATTCTGAGCTGAGAGGGCTGATCCGATCTGAGCAGAAGCAGTGTGTATGGAGTTACATTGAAAAGCTTGGCTTCCAATTTTTTCTGAGCTGATCTGAGACAGTGTGTGACCAGCCTAAGTCATCTCTCAGCTAAAGTTGTTAAAATAGTTTCCACCCTCCCCTTTTTTTAACAAAAAAAAAAAAAAAAAAAAAGAAAGAGTAGCTACTGCATCACTTGTCCAATAGCTGCTAAGAAGCTAAGCATTAAGCAGTGATGTCATAATCAGAACTGCCAATAATTTTACTTAATAATCTGAAAGGAAAAGAAAATACACTCCTCACAAAATTTAGGGGTATTGCAAAATGAATATAATACACATACAAAACTGAGGCATTTGCATTTCTGTATGAAAGATCATTATCAGAGAAGCAAATGACAACAAAATGGAAGTTGTCTGAATATGCAAGTGAGGTGCAGAATGAGGTTTGTCTAGACCTGTTAAATGTATAGAGTAAGAATGTAATATATTTCACACAAATAGTTAGTGATAAAGACAAAAACCCATACAAATGAAAAAAAAAAAACAGACAGAAGTATCTATAAATAGATATGTATTTAAAGTTGACTTGGATATCTTTATGCATTAACCTGTAGTTGCTAATCTCTCTCCTCTTTTACTCTTAATAAATGCATTCATTTTTTTCATCTAATAATCTAAAGTATAGCATAATGCATGCCTAGAAGCTACAAATATACCCACTGTTTTGTGAGAAAAACCCTGTTTATATAGATAAAACACCTTATTTGCACAAGGTTGAAACCGCCATACCAATATGCAAGTGCAAATCCTTAACAGAAACATTAGTATGTAAATCCTTAAAAATACGTTAACTTTTTTTAAGATGGGGTGTTGTCAACTTGATTAAGATGTTTTTGTTCCCCCTTTTCCATTTTTTTTTAATAATTTTATTTTCTCTCCAGTTCCTTCAACTTTATCATTTTATCACTACGTATTTTAATCTTCAATTTAAAAAATTTACAGTTCTTATTCTATTTACTGCTTCTTTTAAGGCATTTATATTTTGTCTCACTTTTGACTAACCTATCTCCCTACACTAAGATTCTCCTCCAAAGATATGATTAGTCAGAGTAAAACAGATGCTGTATATTGTCTTATGGCAGATTTACCCACAGTTCTTGCAAAAAATGCTCCAAATCTTGAACACTGCTACAAGGCAACAGTTGGGGTCCCATCTGGTTCCAGATATGCTTGATTGGTGATAAATCAGGAAAATGGGTAGGCTAAGGAATATGTTGTAATGACACACAACAACAATGTAGAGAGAATCCTGTGAAACCTGTGTGGATGAGGTAAATTGCTCCTGGGCATCCAGCCAGGAAAAGCAGCATATGGGAGCACAGGAACTCCTGAATGTACTGCTGGGCTGTCAATGTCCCTCGAAGCACTACTAGTGACGAACAACTTACTATCCTATGCTATTGCACCCCAGAAGTGGGGGTTGTATGTCACTCTAAAGTGAAATTGGGATTGTAGGGCTCATCTATGGTCCTCCAAAATCTGACACAATGGTCATCCATTCCCAAACAAAAGCGAGATTTATCACTAAAGACGATAGTCACCAATCCATGGCATTTGACATTGCTGTCGGCTGACACCACTGCAAATGCAGAAGACAATGTGGAGGTGTTAAAGGCACTAAACAGAACGCAGATTCGCCTCTGCTAGGCAAATAAAAATGGTTCTGGCAGAGACAGGGTTTCCTTGTGACCCTGCCACGTATCGCTGAATAGTGGACAAGGAAGCCATTGGATCTGTTCGTGCTTCTCTGACAACCAAATGATGCTCTCTCCTGGTGGTCTGTCTGGGTCATCCAGAGCCAGTCCACTGTGTAGATGTGCCTTCACTCCCAACACGATCTGACTGTAAAGTCAGAACGACCTAAATGGAGGGCAGTTCCAGTTTATAACCATGTCACCCAGCCAACCTTTCAGTTCGATGATATGGCCTCTCCCAAACTAGGAGTTATTCGTACTGACATCTGAGGAGTCTTTGTGACATGCCGATCACTCACAGATCTCGCCTGATCACCTTACAGCGCATGTGGACTCCACTGAATGTTCCTTCTAAGCCCTACAGCTTATGATTTACTTACTTTAGTGTATGTAGAATGACTTTCTTGGTGTGCAAATTTTTATATCAATGAGTGTGTTAATATAGTTTTCTCAAGCTCTTATGAGGAAGATTCAAGGTGGCTAACTTAAATATTGAGAAACTATCTACCATTCTATATATTTCAAATGCAGTTACTACCCCTACTACCCATTCAGATCCAATTTATAACCAAAAATAGTTTTTCACTGGGTTTACGTTTTAGAAGAAACTAGTCTGGAACAATAAGTTGTAGCATATTATGTAAGGTGGTTCTTTTTTGTGTAATTGTGTCTGTAGGTATTGAAGGGAATTTCATTAAATTTTTTTGATGATGTTTGCTATAGTGCAGTGGGATAACAGTTATAATCTTAACTGATCAAAAATTTAAGTAATTCCAATTGAGACATATAATTTATAACAAATTTATAACAAATAATCAAAACAACACTTACCAGCTGAAGAGCTCTCTCTTCCACCAGCATTGTCAGTCTGTTGGACTCTGCTAATGCAAACTCCAATTCCTTCGTTGCTGTTGCAAAGTTATTATCCTTTTCTTCTAGTTTGCACTATTGTAACAATTATTAAAGGGGTTTTAGTTTTTGTTTGAAAATCCTTTTTTAAAAGTTATTTTTTTAACAGACATCGTAATTTATTAAATCTTAATATTAAATCAACAAACTTTAAAGTATATAGGTTTTTGTTAAGAAGGAAAAAAAAAGGCAAAGAAAAATTTTCTAGCATTTTAACTGATAGCTAAACTGCAGTTTTTTTTTGTATTTGTTATGGAATACTTGGATAACTGGCAAAATCTCAAGAGAGCTATAATCTTAGCTGTTTGTTGCAGTGTCAAAAATTTAAAATAATCCTTTCTGATAAAATGCATTTTGAGAGCAAAAGCTGAATTTGTACTAAACCATAGATCCATTTTCTGTTACTATATAGATATACACTACCCTACACTAATGGACCGGACAGTATGCGTTACTGGAAACACCTGAAAGTGTACCAGATTTAATAGCGGGATGGGCCCCCACATGCTGAAATTACATTCAGTCCCAGTTCAGGGCTGTAAGAATAGCCCGAAGCTCAGCTTGAAAAGAAGCTTCGGAAGCCATAATTCAGCTGGTGTTTTTCAATATTCTGAAGACTACCATCATTATCATACATAACACAAGCATAGCCAAACCCATTAGAAGATTTGGATCCATCGGTGTATATGCAGAGATAGTTAAATTTAATAAACAGATCAAGCTGTTTGATAGATACCGTATTTACTCGCATAATTTCCCCCATCGCGTATTTTCCCCACCCCAGTTTTTGTGGATTACAAAATTCAATTTTTATTTTTATCGCATAATTTCCCCACCTCTACTTCAACGTGTTTCCAACATGATCTTGACTGGCGGTGAACTCACGACGACGCGACAATGTACCGTTACTTCCGCATTTCTCTATCCCACGCTACTTTAGGGGAAGATTCCACCCCCACCCCGGTCAGTACAAGAGCAGACTCCTTCTGAATCAGTACAACAATAACTGTACTTTGAAGAAAAAACAAATGTTGAGATGTGATTTCTTATATTTTAAATGTTGCGTGTTAATAAAATTGTTGTTAATTACATTTCTTGCTTTAAAAATCAATATTTAACATGGTTTTCCTTACACTTTCACCATATTTTTTTCCCTCAAATTGAAAAACATCGCGTAATTTCCCCACCCCCTTTTTTTTCTCAAAATATTGATGAAAAAAAACGGGAAATTATGCGAGCAAATACGGTATTTTATTATATGGAGGAATCTACTTAAAAACAGGAACTTTCATTTCATAACCATCACTGGTAATGTCCATATTTTGACATGGCCTGAATCCACAATGAGATTATAACATTAAGGATATAGAGATATTCAGTAGCTATTGTCCTATAACACCGAGAAGTAGGTCTCAAGAACAGTCTTGCATTGCTATTAAGCTGATTCTTAATGCAGATAGTTTGAGCAGCATTGCCCCAAATCTCTGCTCATATAAAATAAAAGGAGCTAACACAGCCTGTAAGAGAAGTTTCCTGGTCTTGCACTTCATATCTCCTTGATGATCTTTAAGAAAAGCGATCATAATTAAAATTCCGCACCTTGTGTGAAATGTTGGTATCATCAATAATGATTTAATAAATAATGACTGTATTATTAGTGTTGGTAGTCCAAGAACCATTATCTTTCTGAATAGTAGAAAGAGTAAAAGGATTTTTATCAATTTGATGTGGTAGCCAAAAGGTTCATTACCGAGAGGACAGCACAGGCTCTGCATAAAGAATTACAATACACAGTAGTAATATTAAGCAAAAAATATCTCTTCACTTACTTTTGAACAATAACCATACAAAGTTATGATGAGTGGAATAATAAATTGTGTGTCTGTCACAATTATTGCCTTATGTTCATTTAAAAACCTACTGAACAGAGTAGGAGGAGAAAAAACACATCTCATGGAATGATACTGCAACAAGCACTGAAGCAAGACGGAGATTGACATGAATACACCACAAAGAGAATCACCCATAGAGATGCTTAAGATTGACCAAAGATGGTCACCATTCAGGACAGATGATTGGATTGATGTAGACGAGATGGAAATACTGTAAGAATTAGATTATGCAGATAATGTAAGAATTCCAATATGTATTTTTCTACAGTAATTGTAAATTGATTTAAAAGCATTTATGTATTCAAACTAATATGCATTGACAACACAATCTCATGTTTCATTTTGAAGAAATGGTAACTACTTTTTCTTTATCACTCATATCGAATATGGTTGTCACAATTCTAATTCTAAATGAAACCTTAGATTTCAATTAGGAATCAGTGGGTTTTAGTCAAACACTGAAGGATCCCTTCTTGTCACACCGTACTTCTAATTCATTGTTGCCGTAATATACAGGGTGAGCAAAAATGATTTGAACGATTTCAAAAAGTTTCTGTAAGATCACTGTTGTAGTTATGATGCGACTAATGGTACAGTTGGATACAGCAAATGTTCGAGTTTTTTTTTTTTGTATACCTCAGAACTGTGAAATATGACCTACATTAGTCACATGGTAACTGCAAACCCAGTATGCACAGTGCTGGCAAACGCAACAGCAGTGGGTCATTGGCTGTTGCTCCGTATAAGAAACGATTGCCACTGCCGCTTGTCATGTGTTGTAGTTAACATTGCAGTCACAGGTAAGGAAAAGGCATACTGTGTTTTAGAATATCACACAACCAGGTCAGTGACAGTGGTACAGCACGGTTTTCGCACCAAATTTCAGAATGACCCATCTGCCAAGAACTCCATTTGTAAATGGTGTGGTCAGTTTAACCGAAGAGGATGCATTTGTAAGGGCAAGTCAAATGGCCACCTGAAAAGTCCCTGAGGAGAATGTGCACCTCATTCGGGACATGTACCATTGTAACCCTAAAACATCAACATGCAGAGGAAGTGTAGAACTAGGCACAGGACTGTGACACATGCTGCGGAAACGCCTACACATGCGTCCATATCACCTGCAGAGACTGCAGCATTTGGCACCAAATGACCGCAAGGAATTCTGTCAGGCGATGTTAAGTTGAGAAGTTTGCGACCACCATAATCTTCAGTGACAAGGCCACCTTTCATGTCAGTGGAAGAGTGAATTGTCACAATGTGCGAATTTTGGGAATGGCGATACCCCATGCTTACATGGAGCAGATTGGGGATTCCCCGAAAGTGAATGTTTTCTGTGCCATTTCGGGTGAACACAGTGTACAGCCCATTCTTCTTCGCAGAGAACACTATGATAGGCTCCAACTACCTTGACATATTAACGGAATGGTTGTTACCACAGTTGGAAAGCAATACAGATGACTTCATTCTGCAGCAGGAAGGGGCATCACCCCATTTCCACTCAGCTGTAAGTGATCACCTGAACAAACGATTGCCACAGTGGTGGCTTGGTAATTTTTTTCAGAAACGGTCCTCTTTAGACTTGATTACTATGGAAATGCAGTGTGTTACTTACAAGAAACAATCACTCATGTCAATCACTTACTTTGATTTTGATGGTAAGTTTAGTACATAGCTGGTTTGAGAGAATGAAAAGCAGAAGTCATCATGTCTCTTGACAATATATCTGACTTCTGTGGATTGTCACACTACTCATCTAAAACTTCTACTCCTCATCCCCAATTTTACACAGATATTTGCTGGTTTTAGATAAAGAAAACTAGAGATGTGTCATCTTATTCAACAATAATTTTCTCCATAGCTGTCTTTCACTCTTTTCTAAATGACACATTAGATCTCAATGATATTTGGTACCCTCTTGAAGATTAGGAAAACTAGTAGTTTTTATTACAGAAAATTGGAGTTGATGATGTGATTCAGAAATAATCACCTACTTATCTGATTCCTAAAGAAACAGGGTTGTCAAACTTTTTTAAATTGACACACTGGATTTTGATGATATTTATGTGAAGGTTTCTCATGCAGTCAGTGGTTTTGACTGAAATTCAATCATATTATTGAGAAGACATCTTTTCTAAGTAAATATAAACTTTCATATGCAGTTTCCATGAAAGTATGGTTGTCAAGCTTTTCTTCTAAATGATGCTTCAGATCTCAATATCTAACATATGTCAAGAGAGTCGGTGGTATAGCCAAAGAAAACAAGCAGTCAAGTCATATTGTCTAAAAATGATCTCCAAACCCAACCATTCTGCAAAATACTGCTTCATATTTCTCATCCAAAATGACAATTTGAATTTTGATAAATTCAAAAGGTCAACAAAACAGCGGTCTAAACCTTTTTTTTTTTTTTTTTAAAAAAAAGCAAGAGTACAGATAACACACAATGGCTTTTCGTAGTGTCAATAAAAATTTATACCTAACAGCCTGCGAAAAATATACTTGGATTGGATTATCTTTTTGATATCGCAAGATATCGCATTCATTAATATTTGCTAACATATTTACTATTGGTATTTTCCTGAACCTAATATTTGCAGAATCATCATATTCTTTGTATATAAAGTTGTTACTAAAACAAAAGCTTCACTCCAATTGCTAGAAAAATGGCATCAAGTTATAAAATGCAAAGAGTTACTTTATGCATTACAAAAAAGAAAAGGAAAAGTTGAAATTCTGCCATGATTATGTTAAAATTTCAAAACAAAAAAAACATTAGAATAATGAAGAAGATTAATACATTTTACTTACATTAAGCTGATTGATACATTCCGCCTTAAGCTGGAGTGCTTTATTTAAATCAGCAACGGTTTCACTACTCTGTTGTAAAAGGCTGCAAAGAAACATTCAAGGAAAAAATTAATACTTGAAACAAAACTATCTTCAATGAGATAACAATGATTCTTATTGATAACATATACTTAATTTATATTTTTATACAATTGTACATCATTTACATTTTTATTTATCGCTGTATTTAAATTCTCTTACCAGTTTACGTTTTCTAGTTTATTCTGAAGTGCCATTGTTTCCTGACTCATCTCTTCCCATTTATCCTTCATAGAATTCACGTTAGTTGTCATTGCATCGAGCTACAAAACCAAGAGAACAAACCTTCTAAGTTATAAAGTTATATCTTTCTTTAGTTTTTTTATATTCTATCTCCCCCACCCTTTTCTTTTTTCTTTTTGGAATGGTAATATACTATTTCTTTCATTACTTCTTTATTTAAAAAATAACACTTCACTATCAAAAAAGGCCCGTGTTATCTACTAACCTTTTGAGTGAGTTCATCAATAAGACGAACTTGTTCGGATATTCTCTGTTCATATGACTGGTTTTTAGCACTGGCTTCTCTTAACTTACACTCAGTCACTTGTAATAATTCTGTTGCTGAGCAGAGATCCTTCACTTGTTGAGTTAACTGTGCATGAGACTAATAAAATAAAGAACATTTAATTAGAATTCAACTGAGACAATTATTCAACTATGTAAATATAAAAATACAATTTAAACAAGAAATATCTAAATCTTAGCATTTTCATTTGCATTATACTTCAATGCAGAATGGGAAAAATATTGAACTCCTAAGTACTTTTTATTTGACCTCCAAAATCAGTTTTCTGTTTAGGCGAAATTAAAAGTATCAAAATAAAATTAAATAAAAATGAAACCATCCCAATTTATTCATTGGCAATGAAAAATTCATTTGTCAGTTCATTTAATTGTTTCTTTTACTAGCAGTGATTAAAACATTAACTCAGTTGTAATGTATTAGTACAAATCAACATTAATGTTTAGTTTTGGAAAAAATACTTTTGTCTCCAAACTGACTTACTATGGCCATTTTTCATTATCTTACTTAAAAAGTTCAGGAATTCCCCACTGAATAGCTGAAATGGTTGCAATTGCTATCTTTAAAAAGACTTGATATATTACAAAAAATTATGAAAATCATAATTATTAAAATACCAATTGTTTCACTGAATTAAAAACACTAATGCAAACTAGTTTATGATTTGAATTTCCTAATATTCAGAATTTTGAGAGAAGTAATAATAAACCAAGAATGAATTTTAAGTCTACGTAGTACTGATACCATCCCCCAATATTTTAATAAGCTGCTTGGATAATAAAAGTAATATTTTTCAGAATAGATGCCATTGAAATTATGACCTTGTATCACACACTGTTAATTTAATTTCACTTTTGAGTGATTATACGTAATTTCTTTCTTTTCCTAAACTAATTATTATTTAATGAGGCAATTCAGCAACTTTAGCCTAATTCACTTTTAATGGAAGTTCTGCCCTTATGAATAACTGAAAATATTAATTCGTGATTTCTTTATCTTTTTTATAATTCCTTAAATTTAATCGGAAAAAAATAAATAATTTCATCAAAATCTATCGAAAGGCTTTAGTTTTTTTGTTTTTTTTTGGAGTTTTTAAAGAGAAGTCTTAATGTGCATTGATTAAATAAAGAAAAGTGAAAATAAAATGCACTTTTAAAGTGTACAACACAAACATACAGGATAAAACGAGAAGAAAACATGTGATGGTGTTAGCCTCCCCCATACCATTGTTTTCATCTTGTGTTGTATATCTTTGTGCCATGCCCTGATGATGGAATGTGTAGAGTATTCAGAAACTGTTGGATAATTCTCCATTACTCTATTTTTATTTTATTTTTATCAGTAAGTGCGTTTTATTTTCACTTTCATTTCTTTTTCTTTTTTGAAGTTTATGTAAACACTCGATTCATGAAATGTTTGGTTATGAGTTATTAGACCAAAAGAACAATTGAAATATTTTATCTCAATATATATTAAGAATTTACATTTTATTTAAAAGTAGCATACACTACAACACTGAAGCTTAAAGGTTGGTTGGGGGAGGGGTGGATCACATTAGGGAAAAGTTAGTCTAGTGAATATTTTTTTTGGGGGGGGGGGGGAATTATTTGATAATCAATGAGGAATGAGAGATTTACCATTGTCTAAAACCATTTTTAAGATTTTAATTTTTCGTTTCAATTACAGAACATTAGAAATTAAACTACTTTAATCTCTGAGGATTTTTAGAATGCTACATGTAGATCAAGCTAGCAAATGAAAGATGGGCAGCAGCAAGAATGAAATTAAGAAGAGTTCAATAACTTAACCTTAATTCAGAGTAACTTACCCTTTCTAGTTCATCTCGTCCTTCATTCTTCTGTCTTAGAACACAAAGCTAAATAAAAATAACATTAATTTTAGCATACAAGAATAATAATTCAGATTATCTGAGATCTTCAAATTAAGTGGGCAAATCTAAGTAGCATGAATTATAAAGATATGTCTCATATTTTCCTAAACATTAACTTAAAATAAAAATTATAAGTTTTAGAAATAAAAACTCAATTCCTATTAAACAATCTTTCTGTGTGTCGTTATGGTTAGGAATTTAATCTCAGCGAAATAAAGAAAAACTTAGTATCATTATATAGTTTGGCCAGTACACTTTTTAAGTTGTTCCTATGTAAATCCATATTATGAATAAATAGATAGATAGATCCATATGGATAAATAGATGGATAAATCCAAATTAACTTTACTTATAAAGGGTTATAATGCTCTTGAAGCATTAACACTTACAAATAGCTTGAAACTAAATTTACTTGTTATATACTCGTCTATACCTCCATTTTCATTACCTCACCCATACTAAGGTTGGAACAAATATAAATAGATCTTACTTTTTCAACTTTTCAGAAACATTTAAGACTTAATTTTAAAATAGATCATTGTATGAACAGTTTACCCTTGCACCCATTCTGCATTTTCAGGGAGCTACTGCCTGCCATTAGACATTTTTCATTTAATTTTAAGATTAGTTTAAAGTACATTACTGGTGAAATTCCAAAAGGAGCAGTTTCAATCCTTATATTAAGTGAACCTTAAAATTCATTTATCTACGTCAAAATCTAGTCTGACCTACATAATAAAATTAACTATTCAAACATAGTTCCACACATCGAATCAGAAATAAAAAAATTATATATACATCCATGATTTTTTTGTCTATACATTCAGGGAATTTAAATTTATTGTAATTTTCTTGCATAATTTCCCCCTTATGTTTATGAAAACCCATAAGCCTAAATAAGCATAGTCTCTTCTTTAATTAGTATTGATATGTTTTGAGATAATCTGTAGTGCCTGTAAGATTAAATCTAAACTTTTATGAATTGAATGTACAATCTCTACCTTTTCTGTAGGAAAATTCAAAGTCAATGGTATTTGCTGGAAATGGGGAAACTTGATACTAGTTACTTCATGAGTTTCTTGCTGCGAGTACAAGAACTGGGTTATTGAAGTGGAAAAGAATGTGAACCTCATTTAAAAATAGAAGGAACAAGAAAAAAGATTCCTTTGAGCAGTTTAATGCTGCCTTGACTTTCATTAGTGTGTCAAATATCTGGTCATAAATTTTTTGAAATCCAGGACTATGTTAACAAAATATAAACAGTGAGATGGCAATCTTACATGAAATAATCGAATTATCAGGATAGCAATAAATGATTACTGAAATACAATCTATAAAAAAGGTACAGAAATAAAATGGTTCCTATTTTCTTCTATAAAATTTAATAATAATAATAATAATAATAATAAAGGGATGGGTTGGGAGTTACGTGAATGAATATGAGTCTTGTGTTTGAGGAGACTAGAAAGCAATTGTGATACTTTTTTCTATTATATTTTCTGTTGAGATAACATTCAGCATTATGAGCATGAATGCTTGAAATGGATGAAAGCCATAAATAATTATGAGCAGCTTTATCACTTCAGTGTCATTTAATGATAGTTAATTAACTTCTGATATAAGGTGTCAATAAACCAAATAATTGCAGGACCTGATGATCAAGTATGCAAAGAGCAGATGGCTGGGCAGAACCATAAATAGGAAAGTTCAGTTAAAGTGTCACGAGAGGGAAGGCTCCCAGTTGTTCCGTGACCAATGGAACTAAATTGAGGTAGTGTGGTCAGCCAGATGCCCGCATGCTTTTAACCCCCGGGAAAGAAACTCAGTACCTATTCAATAGAGGGCTGGGTAGACCCTAGGACCTGTTTGGAGGAGAATGGAGCTTTGAAAAAATCCCAGTCATCTGCCAAGGCCAGGGATTCAAACCCGCCGCCTCCAACCTGCAGCTAAGCGCCCTTACCCACTCGGCTAATGGGCCCACATACATAGTATAGCATTAATTCAACTGCCATAAATTAACTGTTCTGCTAATACATATTAAAAACAAGGCAATCACTATCCCATGTGATATGAGAAAGGACTTTAAAGACAATTTAATTTTAATAATTTTTTTTAGAGGTTTTGCATGATGATCTATTGTTGATTTATATTGGTGGAAGCTGTATTATTTAAATGTAAGCTAATTGTGGATCATGTGGTTCAGTAGTAACCGGATAAGTCAGGTTCAATTTCCAATGGGGGCTGGAGATTTTCCCCCAGATTCAATCTTCTCAGGAAAGCTCCCTTATGTTCACTTAGCCTTCAGTAAAATATTTGGCGATTTTTTTTTTCCATTGTTATACAGGATTGTTAAAATTAAAGTTCCTTTACTTAATTCTGAGGCCCCAAATGAAAAGAAATTTAGACAACAGGTACTTCAAACGATGCCCTTGCCGTTGATTGAAAAAAAAAAAGTACAAAAAAAGACCAATAGATGGCACTGTAGCAATACAAATCACTTGAATAGCGTTACAGAAGTTCAATGTGTCCTCCATTGTTATGAACAACGTTTTCCATTTGCAAAAGGGCATTCTCTACCGCAGAATGCAATACATCTGCTAGAACATGACTTCTAATGCTGTCTTTCAGATCGGAGAGAGTTTGACATCTTTCATGACACACCTGGTTCTTCAAAAAACTCCATACCCAGAAGTCACATGGGGTGAGATCAGGTAATCGGGAGGCCAAGTTGTCTGGAAATAATGGCTGACAATCCACTCATTTGTAAAGTGCTGCCGTAACATATTTGGAACACAACAGGTGATTGGGAGGGGGGGGCGATACACTGTCTTGCATGAATATGGTTTTCTGAAGGCAGCTCCGTTGTTGAAGCTCTGGTAATCACGAAATTCACCAACATTTCATAATACCACTGTCCAGTTATGGAGCAGGTGAATGCCCAATTGGAGTTACCTCTTCAAGACAAATATGGCCCAATAATGGAATTAGCAGTAAAGCCACACCATAGTCACGTTTGGTGAATGCAATGGGATCTCTTGGATAACACAAGGGTTTTCTGTACCATATGCAAAAGTTGTGAGTATTCACTTTCCCATAGGGCTTCGTCACTCCAAAGAATGTTTCATGGCCAAGTGATATCAACTGTCATTCATGCCAGGAACTGAAGCGCAAATGTTATATGAATTTCCTCACCTCATGTGATTTCTGGTTATGGTTTTTTTTTAGAAGAACCAGGTGTATTGTGAAAGATGTCAAACTGTCCGATCTGATAGACGTTATATGTTCTAGCAATTCCAGCAGACATATTGCGTTCTGTAGTAAATGCCGTTTTGCTAACAGAAAACATTGTTGACAACAATGGAGGACACATTGAACATTTGTTCAAGTGATTTGTACTGCTACAGCATCATCTACTGGCCATTTTTTGTACTATTTATTTTCTTCAATAATCGGTGAGCCTCTATGTACTGGTATCTGTTGTCCAAATTTCGTTCCATTTGGGACCTTAGGATGCCTTCCAGACCCCTTTAAAATAGAGGGACTTTTAATTTTATCAACAATGGTCGTGGTGCTCGGCTTCCCTACCACCCACACTCACCACATTACATTAATTTTAACAACCCTGTATATGGACAGGCAATGGGTTAACCTATTGACTTCAGCTCACCTGCTGGCTTTAGATTTATTTGATTGTGATAGGTGATGTGAATATGTTTTAATGCAATCTTAGTTTGATGAAAATCCCTCAATGTAATTTCTTATCATTGATTCTATCTAAAAATAACAAGTTCTTAAATAACACTATTGCCTAAAAGTGAATGAGAGAGATCCTAAAAATAAATTGAAGTTCTATATTTCGAGGTAGATTTAGCAATGTTCTCTAGTGTAATCATTTCAAAAACTTGTTAAGTTGCTCACAAAGATGGTATTTCAAGGCAGCATATCACCAAATTCAAGTTTGTTTTTTTTTTAAAAGTTGTTTTAATGGTAGCACTGACTTCAAGTAAAGCTTTTGAGAAGAGGCATTTCAGAGTGAAAGATAATAAAAAGTGAATTATAGGTTGCAATTTTGTTAGGTGTAATGTCAACAGTGTAGGAATTATTTCTCAATTTAAATGGAAAAAAAAAATGACTCCATTAGCAAAGAAAAAATTCAGAATTTGTGTTCCCATCTATACATATCTCAATGAGGGATTTCCTTGAATTAAAAAAAAAAACAAAAAACAAGGCAATACCAGGGATACAAAAAGACCATACTTGAACAGAAATAAAAGATACAAGCAAAGCCTCCCAGTGATTGTAACCAAAATCCACTATCAAAGTAGCAAGAGGTGACCAGCTAGTTGATCTGGAATTACTAGATGCAGATGCCAATGTAGCATGTTAAGTAATAGCAAGATGAATCATAAGGAGCTCAACTGGCAGGATCCACCTTTTCTAGATTTCCGGTCTCGCTATGTGGCACAATACATGCGATGATGGGTGTTCAGTATCCATGAAAGCTAACCTATGAAGAAGGAACTTGCAAGGGTGGTCTCCGTACCATGTACAGGCATTCACATCAACAGGCATGCAGAGAAGTTAGGATATTTTTGCAGGACATTAAAATTTGAGGATTTTAAATAACTTTTTTACAGCTCATAGTTTTAAAAGAACATTTTTACAGTAAAATAAATCTCTTGTCTAAGTATTAAAAGAAGTTTCAAAAAAAATTTCAGTTATAAACCACTTACTTCTTGTTCCGCTGAACACAGTCTAGTGGATAAACGCTGATTTTCCGATTCAAAACACTGTGCCTAAATAAACAAAACAAAAAACTGGATAAGCTTATAATTTCAATATAACCAGATAACTTAACATTTAAGTTTATAAATAGTACCTTTGCACATCATGCAGATACGTTAGCTGTCTTTGAATTTCAAGAATGAACTAATTGAAGGGCATTTAAAAATAATAATAAAATACAATTAAATTTAGTGCAGAAAAGAATTAAAACCATAATTCCAAGAAGGACGTAGACATATAGTATATCAACTCTATCTTTTGTTATCTCATAAGAACATATGGATTTCTCTTCTCATTTCTCAAAACCACCGATTGATCTAATTTATTATTAGATCAGATGCTAAGAACAATCAGAACTGTTTCCAGATGAATTCCAAGGCAATAATTTGATTTCATCAAAATTATAAATTTTTAATATTTTGAATACTAATCAACTTCCATCATAGTATAAATTGAAACTAAGGCAATTCTCTTTTAGGCAGTTTTCTGCAACCTGACAACCACCTTCTTAATTGTGTGGCATATTCCTTTTTAACATAAACAGCCATTTCCAATTAGCACTACAATACTAAGCCAGCCAACTCAAAAAAAAAAAAAAACACTTATGCCCGAGTGCACCAAACTAGAAATAAATTTGATGGCTGCATTGTGGACTTAGCTAAAATTAGTGGGGGGGTGGC